>WBMV01005996.1:173077-292990 GCA_013396655.1 Campylorhamphus procurvoides
AATAAAAAAAAAAAAGAAAAAAAAAAGATAAATTAAGGAGAGAAAAAGAAAAAAAAAAGAAAAAAAATAACTCGACACTGAGGACCTGCCTATTTCTGCCAACTTTATAACTGTACAGTTTTGTATATTAAACGTTTTTTGGAAGTTATTAATTTAAAGAAAGATCATTTAGTTTATTCATTTAGTAACTGATGTATAATAAACGCTATTTTCATTAAAGGTTGCTTTTTTCAACTATTTTATCCAAAATTGCCTATTGCAGTTGCCAACAATTATTTATTTTCAATAAATTCCGCATTATGTTTAAAATAAAAAAGAGATTAAAAAAAACCCGTTTCGGAAAGAAACAACAAAAAAAAAAAGCCTAAATGGGTGTCGGATAAAAATAATAACGAAACACAGGAGTGGCTGTAACGTTTGGTTGTCGACCAGTTTTAGTCAAGGGGTTTATATTGACGCAATATTTTATTGTTGTAAAAGGAGGGGAAAAAATTTAAAAAAAAAGGTTTAAATAAACATTTTTACGAAAGAAAACCAAAATAGACGGAAAGCTCCGGGTGCGTGGTTTGTGCGGTGGGGGCTCCGCATCCCCGGGCAGGGCGGGCTCGAACCGGCCCTGCCGCTTACACCTGCCGCGGGGAAGGCGATTTTGGGGCGGAAAAGCCGCTTTTGGGGCGGAAAAGGCGTTCTTGGGGCGGAAAAAGGTGTTGGCGGCTTTTGCGGGGTGGCGGGGCCGGGCGGCGTGTGTACATAAACAGCGAGGTGTGTGTGGATGTGCGGCTGGAGCAGGGTCTGTGCTGCGGGGATGGCATCGGGGATGGCATCGGGGCCGCTGCAGCAGCATCTCTTCCCCCGCGGCATCTCTTCTTCCCCCGCATCCCTGGCTCGTTTCCCCCCACCCCCAGCATCCCTAGCTGGTCCCTCCGCTGGTCCCCCCCAGCATCCCCTCCCGGTCCCCCCGGCCGCCTCCTCGAGCAGCGGGGACGGGGGCACGAAGGAAGTTCCTTTTGTTCCAGCCTGCCCGGGCCGCGGGGGCTCCTCTGGCCGCCCCCCGGCGCTGGAACAATACCAGCTCATCGCGGCTATCGGGGTGAAACGGGGCCGGGTGGGTGCTGGGGCAGGCAGGGCAGCAGCAGAACTTCAAGGAATCGGCAGCGAAACGGCCTTTTCTTTCTTTCTTTGCGCCTTTCCGAAGCCGAACCTTGGAGAAAACAATAGCCAACCCTTCTGCCAGCAGTTCAGGGGGAGAAAATTACCTTGAGGAATCCCGAGAAGCGACCCGAGCAGGGAGCGAGCTCTTGTCTCCAATAGCCAGTGAGGGGACAGGCGCCTTCCCAGCAGCCCATCCATCCTGGACCTGGTAGAGAGGGGGCTTTGGGATGTAAACAGCGGGCGATGCTTTGTTTCTTAACCATCAAACTGATTTATTTCATTTGTAAATCTTGGCGAGCTGCAGCCCCGCAGCCTTGGGGGCAGCTGGCCTGTGGCTGCCCCTGTGCTGGGCAGCAGAGCCTGCACAGAGGGACCACAACCTCAGCTCTCTCCCTAAGGATTACAGCAGCAGGGTAAGGAAGTAGAACCCCCAAAAGCAGGTTTTGCAGAGAACTGCAGCAATAGGATAAACACGCACCGGGGACCAAACCAGGAGCAAAGGGCTGTGGTTTGAAAACAGCTCCGACTGAGGACACGGAGGAAAAGCTTCAGGTTCAAATATGCCCTGCATGGTCACTCTGGCTCTGAACGCTCAGGGGCCCGAGAGCAAAGCTCTTAAAGGCAGCCGTGGTTTGGAGGAGGGACAGAAGGCGTTGCACTGAAATTAGCCTGTTTTAGAGCCCTTTGGCTGCTCTGTAAATACAACCACAGCGAGGGCTGGGCTACGTCTTATTTTAAAACAAATTAGGTTGAGAGACAAAAGGCATGCAATGAAAGACGAAATCAAGCAAGTTTATAAACAGGAGCACTTCAAAGGCCGCTGGAAAGCTGGGGGAAACAGGGAAGGAGAATTTCGTTTAAAGAAAAGAAAATCTCTGCTTGTTATTGCCCGTCGATTTCAGTGTTCTGCAAGCAAAAGGAAACTCTTTTGTGCCACCTAATGTTAAGCAGAGCTCACTGTTGTCTTCTTGGCTGCCCATCTTCCCTGGTGTGCGTGGGGAGGCCTCGGGGTGCTGAGCCCATTGGGGTGGAGCTCAGCACCCCAACGCCCCACCAAGCCAAGGGCAGCGAGAGAAACTCCAGCTTCGCAGTGGCGGAGCAGGTTACCTTCTGAATTTAGGATTTCTTTTAAAAAAAGAACTCAGGAGGGGGTGGAAAGAAGCACGGGGTAGAATCATAAAAATGAGAGACTCCAAATTTGGTCTTTGTTATAATAAGGTAGCTCCAGCAGGAGCATATCCAGGGTTTATATAAGCTGCCCACCAGCAAGGAGCCACCTCGGCAGCCTCTGGGCTTGCAGCAGCTTCTCCCTCTGCTCTCCTCAGTGGCCTGGCCTTTGCACAGCCCTGTCTCCCAGCTGGAAGAATTTTGGTGTGTATTTAGCAGCCATTCACACTAATTTAGTATGGAAATACCTCACACAATCCTTTAAAGCGAGGATTGAAAGCAAGCGTGTTGCTGATAACAATAAATTACTCCGTTTTTGTGATTTTAGTGGAGAGCGTCAAACATCTTAAGCAATTTTTGAGGCTGAATGTTCCCTGCTTTTCATGTTACACAAAAAAGAAGAGAACCAGAGGCTTCCTCTGGGTTTAAATTTCAGATATTTGTAAGCTGTTCTCCTCCCCTCTAAGGAAGGCCAGGACATAAGAGGGGGTTCTCCTGAAAGCACGAATTAGACTAAGCAGAGATGCCACTTTAAATCGGTCACTATCGATCATTCAGAATTTGGACAGGTTAATCTATACCTACATTTGACCAAGATGCTTTAAAAATCCCTCCAAATTCAGTATTTTGAGGTTTTTTTCTGTGTTTAGTAGCAATTCCCTAGGTTCAGGCAGAGCAGTCTGGTTCCCTTGGACCATGTACCAAAATCCCCACTGGTTTTAGGGCAGATTCAGATGGAGGTGGAGGAACATGGAAAACATAAGAACTTCCCCCAGGAGCATGTGGGGCTTAGGTGGATGCCCTTCCATCAAGGGTCTGACCCCAAAACCTAGACAAAATTCCTTGCTTTACTCACCCAAGCAGCTTCCTTGGGATCCAGTGAGCTCTCCATGCAAATGGAATTATTAATTTGTCTTTGCACAACCAAATTCCGAGATTCCATCCTAGAAAAAATATATATAGAATATTTCAGGCAGGTGATCTGTCCTGCTGAGTATCCCCCAAAATACCCAGAGATCAGGACCTACATTTGTACTCTGTTTCCCCTTTATCTAGAGTCCTGTAACCAATAAACTGGAAAGGCTCCACAGCAATTACATATTTAGGATATGTGATAGCTGCAGTTAAGATCTTTACGACTGATTGCAGGATAAAATTTACTTCAAATGTGCAAGAGCCCATTTTTAAACCCCAGTCTTTCAGCTGCTTTCCATTAGAGATATTCCAAAGAATCAAAAGCAATTAGAGCGTAGGAAGCCTAAATGGTAAATAATTTCCAAATCAAAACCTTTATTAAAGCAATAAGCATCTCTTTTTGTTAACACTGTAAGAGATGGAAAGGGCCAAAGTAAATAACTTTTTGGGTTAATGTCATGGAAAGAAAGCCAGACTTCTCTGCTGAAGAACAGCATAGGAAATCTTGCTCCAGATGGATTTGGGGTTGGGTTTCTAAAATTTGGGAAAGCAAGGCAAGAAGAAGGATTTCAAATTGCCATTTTTCGTGGTGGGGATGGAGTGGTCCCGTTTTACACATGCCTGGGAAGGGATCTGTAGGTGGATCCCTGGCTCGTAAATATTTGTAGAATCACGTCCTTAATTAGAGTTGTAAAACAGTGTTAAATCTTGGGATGGCAGAGAAAGAGGAGAGCGAGGAAGAGCTGTCAGCGGTGAGAGCCTGTCAACAAGAAGTTAAAAAGCCAATGGTAAATCTCATTTCTGCAGGCTCTGGGTCTGCAGAGCCATCGACCTCCTGATCGATGTTCTGCTGGCACAGAGCACCACACCGTGCTGTGGGGGCTGCAGGGATGCTCCTGACAACGTGGATGTTCCAAGCAGGGCCTGGGAGAGGCTGGGCAGCAGCTCTGCTCACCCCTGGTGCTGCCACAGCACCCAAATGCTGCTCCATTATCCCGCTGCTGGATTTCATTTTATTTTTTTAAATGATGCCAGTCCTTGACTTCTGCTCCTCGAGTACAAATAATATTTACCCAGCGTAGAAACGCCGTTTCTGAACCAAAGTTGTTTTCCTTTTTGGATGAAGCACGAAGTTTTGTTTTGCATATTTATCTCCAGACGATGGGAAGGGAAAAAAAAAAATCAAATCAAATCAGCCCCACAGTTCTTACCCTAAAACTGCTGGGGGGGATGATGGAGCCTGAGCTCCCCTGCCATGTCAGCCCCAGGGAAACTGGAGGGAACATGAGCTGCTCCCCATCCAGGGCTTGTACTTCTGTCTAGATTATGGGATTAGTCTTTGTTACATCCATCTACAGTTGGGAACTTGTGATCCAGTTAAAGCAGCTTGAAAGGCTCCCAGCAGGTGCTGGGGGTCCGACTCCACGGCACAAACTGGGGAGTTACGGGGGAAGAGCGGGGCTGGCCTTGTGCCGGCCTTCCCAAGGCTCATGGGGACAGAGGGGAAAAACCCAAATCCTGCCAGAAAACTCTTGCAGACAAGGAAAATCAGCCAAAGCCTGTTTTTCTCCCCCTAAATCCTGGAAATGAGTTGCTGATGCACAAACACAAACGTTGTCAGACATGAGTTTGTGATTCTTCGCACACAGGGGATCTCTCACACCTAAGAAATGCTAATTCAGCCCTGGAATTCTGAGTTTGCAGAAACTGTCCTGTAAATGTCACGGGGGATTACCAAATCTGCAGGAAGATTATGTAGCTCTGCATACGTTCAAACTATTGATTTAAAACTTTATTACCTTGGATAGAGATTCTTCACAAAGGAAGTAATTCAGCAGTGGGAATTCTGTCCATGTAAAGCTTTGGCAGGGTTGAATCCTTCTGTGCAATCCTGCTTTCACTGGAGTGGGGAAATCTCTGTAGGTGATGCTACAGAAACCAAACATAAGCACAGGAATACACAAAATCCTGCCCTGCTCAGCCCAAACTTCTCCTGACTGCAGCAGAAAGAGGATGCAACAGGTTATACAGGATAAGTTTTTAATGGAAAACAACATAGTATGGGTTTACTCTTGTAGATTGCTCCTGGTGTAGTAAAGCTGTAGTAGAGCCTAAGAAAATCTGCCTTTGTAACAAGATCCCTGCAGAAGTGAATACATGGTAATGTGGCTGGCAGTGGTTTGCTCAGAAAAATATGCACTTGCATAGTAAGATATTTATAACAGGATTAGATTTCAAGTACAAAGCTGAAGTTCAAAGATTTTGCAGGATGGTCTATATGAGAAGATTATGAACTGTGATTTTTTTGAGCCTGCAGTTCTCCCTGGTGGAGAACCCTCTGTGGTTCAGCACCACTTGGGCTGTCTCTGGGAAAACCGTGGCCCCTGCTGTGCCCCAGCCATGCCAAGATGGGATTCAGAGGAGCAAAACAGCCCCTGGGTGAGGTCCTGGACTCCCCTGCTTGTGGTCTGCTCTGTCCTGCCTCTGACTCCAGGGGCTTGAGTCACAGTGAGCTCATGTTGGCTCTCAACCCTCTGTGCAGGAGCTTTTCCCAGCCCTACTGAATCTGAACACCATTCCAAACCCAATTTGATGAGAGGGAGCACCTATTAGAGCACCTCCATCCTAAATCCAGCTTAAAACCTGAACTCTGCCATGGTTGGTGCCCATTTTCCTTCACTGCACACCAGTTCCAGACGATCTCTGAGTGCCAAACTCACTGTGAACGTTTTCTGCTCTGTAACATCCTTCATCCTTGCCAATAAAATCTGAACCTTTGCTGGTTCATACCATATAAAGCACATCAAATGAAATAATACCAAACAAGTATTTTATCAGAAGAATTTGCTGGGGTTTTTTTCCTAATCTCCTAAATAAAGCACATCCACAATTAGTCCCGAGCTGCTACTACCTCTTGTTTCTTGTGGTTTCCACCCCCATCACAACAACTGTCTTCACAAGGGATTTATGCCAGGCTATTTCTTCCCTCTTGCCCCAACCTAAGCCACAAAAACGTGCTATCAGATTGTAATGCCTCATGTATTCCAAGGGAGATAATAATAAACTGTGCAGCTCTGACCTTTTTGGGCTCGGTGCTGTTGGATGCGCTCGCCGTGGCCGTCCCTCGTGCTCTCAGCAGGAACCTGTGGGGACACAGCGTGGTGGGGCCAGCCCAGCTACAGCATATTGAAAAGGTTAAACTCCATGTTTATGAGTCTCTTAAATGTTTATGGTCTCTCCCAGGCTGCAGCAGGCATTAAAATTATGATATCTCGTTCTCATAACAAACACGGTAACGAGAGCGGCGAACGGCAGGCACGAGCCCGGGCTGAAGGCAACGCTTGGAACGAGGGGCAAAACCAGCACCACGTGAATTCCCTCCCTAAAACAGTCCAGGAGGGAGAGATGATGGCAGGAGCCCCCACCGTGACATGGAGCACATCACCCAACCAGAAGGCATCCATCCCTCCCAACCTCCCATCTCCCACAGCCACCAGCTGTGTTGGAAACCAGGACACCCAACCAGGACCAGACAGTGCCACCAGTGCCAGGGGGTTCCAGCTGAAATGCCAAGGAGAGAGCATTTTGGAGGTTCCTGGCACAGGGCTGTGCTGCTGGGGACACCGTTCCTGTTCCCACGAGCTGTTGGAAGGCTGCTCAGACCACCACAAGCTCTTGGCTTGCTTTTCACACGTAACAGTGGGTTTTATAGGCCAATTAAACACTGTAAATATGTTTTATTTTTATCTGATGTAAATATATCACATCTTAATTGCACTGCCTGTCATAGGATGCCCGTGGTCCATTAATGAGTGCACATGGACAATTTACACCTTCTCTAGCTGGAGTCCAACACACCCCTCAGCTCTGGCCGGGCTGTTTCCCCCTTAGGTAAATCCAATCCCATAAATAAATGGGAATGTGTTCAAGGCCAGGCTGGAAAAGGGTTGGAAGGGACCTTAAAGACCACCCAGTGTCACCCCCTGCCATGAGCAGGGACACCTTCCAGGTCATTAAGATGGCAGTTATTGAAAGTGCATGAAAAGTAAAACCAGGACATCAAATATAATGATGTCATTGATATTTACTTTACTTTCTGCCATAGCACTAACATCCTTTTTTGTTGGTTTTGTAATAGAGTATTAAAAAGACACACATATACATTAAATACCATCAGTTGCAAAGAAGTCAGACTGTAGTGTAGGCACCAAACATGATTATCACATAGCTAGAAATACAGGATTTAATGTTGACTAATATGTGTACCCAGCAGGGCCTGAGACACCTTGAGATAGGAGGACAGGCAGAACTGATCTATTGGGTGGGAAAGGCACACAGTTAAACCAATTATCATAAACTTTATGTCCCTGATACTTAATGAAAACCAAGACATTTTAAAATAAAATTATAGAATAGAAAAAAAGAAGGTCCCACCAGGTTTCACAGCCATTTATCTAGACCCAGTCACAGGAACTCAGTGGACTTTCTTGGACTGTGACCATCATGTGTCTCCCAGGCTGAACTACCATGAAATTCCAAATTAGGGCTGGGTTTTCCCAGGGTGTTCACCCCACTGGAGGAAGCTCCATGTGTGGCATCCCAGCCCTGCAATGATGAGTTCCTTTTGTCCTCCTGGGCAAGGGAAGTTCCTCCTGCTCTGTAAAACCAAGGGAGGAGCGAAGGGGAATGAGAGGGATGGGGACAGGAGGGCCAAGAAGGGAGACAGGAGATCTCCAACAGGAGATGGGAGGGTTCAGGCTCCCCTGTGCCCAGCTGGGTGTGCTTTGGCACAGGGTGATCTGTGGGAGATACAAATGGGAAACCCCATGAATTGGGCTGTGTGTGGCACTGTTGGGCTCAGACAGCAAAGTTTTGGGGCTGCTCTAACACAGATTGTTCCTGAACATCTGATCTTCATGCTCCAGAACCTCCTGTGCACTAAATCATCATCACTGAAGGTATGTTAGGGGAATTATTCTTGTACTGGGGACAAACCAATCTTTAAAATTCAATTAATTTTATAAAACAAAATAAATCCCTGAGGTGGGAGTTGTTTCACTCCTTCCCCCATCCAACACAGAATATTTGCTCTCTGCCCCAGAGCAAAATATTATATTTATTTTTGTAAATTTTTGGTGCGGTCCCCCTGAGCTCTTTCCCAGACTGACCATTGATTTTTGCCATGCTTCTTGAACATGAAAACATCCCTGCAGTTGTTCCCTTAGCAGAGCAGCAAACACCGAGGTGTGAGCGACGGGGATGGAGAGCCTGCTGGAGGCACAGCATCACTGAGCTGAGCAGGCAGGCTCATGAGGAGACAAAAATCCTCTTTCTTAGCAGAGCTGGAGCTGAGCAATATATTGTGCAAACATCTGGTGGTGCAGTGGTGAGAGGCATCACGTGGCCACAGGATCAAACACAGCCAGGCTCTTCCGAAGGCGCCTCGTTCTGCTCAGCGATTGATTTTGATTCCCCCTGTGAGTGGCTGGAGATGCAGAAGAGATGAAGCAACTGGGAAATCAGCAGAGCAGCAAGCTGAGCACTACAAATTGGTAAAAATTATTTAATACTGGGAAGCCCATCTCGTCACCCCCTGGTAATACTGTCAATTAAGTGGATGGAATTAATATTAATTATCAACAATGAATTGTTTGCAAGGGTAATAATGAAATAGAGAAAATAAAGAGGAAACACGGCACATTTATGATGCAAAAACCTTGGCTGTCTCTGAATATTTCCTCTGAAATCTGTTTTGGTTCCATTAAAAAGTACATTCATAAATATATTTTCTTAGTATTTGAGTTGCAAATCAGCCTGGACAGATTAGAAAGAGCCACAAAGCAAATGTATGCACTGAAACTCTGTCTGATCCAAGAAGTTATATTCCTTTTTTAAAAAAAAAATAAATCAGAACAAACAACTCACAGAGATGTTCAGCAAGACCAGTCATCCTTGTAAGAGAGGGAAGCAGCAGCACTTGGGAATATTTTCACTGGGAAAGCAGACAGTGGAATGTCACCCCCAGCCCGTGCTGATCCACATCAACAGGTTGCAGGAACTTTCTTCTCATGCTGGGAAAAAAAACAGCCACAAGGAAATGGTCAAACTGTTCTATAAGCAAAAAACCTGAATATCTGAGAGAGATTTATAATGACCATTCACTAATAATTTTAATTTACTTCTGGATTAAAAGTGCACTTTGTTCTGCACCTGAAAGGTGCCCCCTTGGGAGCTGCTGGGCAACCTTCTCCCTTGGCAGGAAAGCAGGAGAGACCCTGATTCTGAGCCCACTAACAAGGGCATCAGTGTGTGGAGGGTGGCACAGCAGCTTTTCAGCAAAATGAATCTCTAGGGAAACCTCTCCCTCTAGAACAACCTTCCTCCACCCCCAAAAGTTTTCAAAATACTCCCACTGGCACATGGTGCAAATGCAGTTGGGTCTCAGGGCATGGGAATTGTTCATCACTGATTGGGTTGGGGCTTTTAAAACTCTCTCTTAAGGCCAGAAATTAAATTTTCCCTACTTGGGATCATCATCTGAATTGGAGGGTGAGAGTAGTTAACAGGTTGGGAAAGGGAATTCCAGGTAAACCAAGGGTGGGCTGTGGGAGAGGCAGATCCAGCCCTGGGAAAGTGCAGAGGTGGGGACAGTGTTGGGAAAAGGGATACAAGCAGCACTAATCCTTTTTTAGAGCCATGTATGAAATGATGGATCCGTTCTGCTGCTCCAGGGGCATAAATATCATTTATTAAGACAATCACGGTGCGTTCTTTGCAATTACTTTTTAATGGAAACATGAATCTCAGTTAAAGCCAGATTTATGCTCAACCCTTGCCTAACCCAGTGCCAAGATCTTTGATCCCAAATTATTTAGGAAGTGGAGAAATCTCTTGTGCATGGGACATTTCTACTTGAAACGGGTTCTTTCCAAAGGCCTTGGCATCTTTTTGCATAAAATAATCCACTACTGAAATGCCTTTATAGGTGCCACATACAGGTGTTATAAAAGCATGATTTCTAAATTAATTCAGCCACATATCTAGGGGGGTGGAAAGGCCAGAAGTCCCTGGGAATGGGGTTTTGGTTGGCTGGTCCAGTGAGTGGGGCAGCCCCGGTCCCACCACCCTCCCCAGCACCTTGTGCATTCCAACAGCTTCTGATTTTAACCAAAAACTCATTTAACCAAACCTCATTCACTCCTTAAACGAGTCCCTCAGAGCATCAAAAGGCAAGTGAATATTAAAAGTGAATTCTCAGGAACAGGTTTAATTTGGACAGGAGATCCAGGGATAGCAAACTAGAGCTTCCCTCCCCATGGTCCTGTGTGCAGGTTTGGCTTCAGGAACCAGAAATCAGTTCACACACTAAAAACAGCTGCAATCCTTTGAATTCTGAACCACACAGGGCCTCTGACATTAATTTGAAATTATTCTTCCAACAAATTGAGTGCAGCTTTATTTATAAGGCCAAGCCTCCTGCAGCCCCCAGCCCTGCCACTGGTGTAAACTGGCAGAGCTGGAATTTAAAGGAACTGGGACCATTAATGCCCAGGAAAGGGCTGCTCTGGAGTGCTGCTCGGGATGCCATGAATCCCTCCTCTGTCAGGAGAAAGGCTGGCTGAATGTCACTCAGGCTGCCCTTTATTTTTATCCATTAGACAAACAAAATGAATGATCCCGTTTCTGGCACGGACAGAAAGCAGACCCCACGGGCTATACGGCGTGAAAAGAACTCTTTCTCCCCAGCAAGATAATGCTTGAAAAGGTGAATGAAAAGATTTTAGTAAAGAGGAAAATGTCCCTGTAGGACCCTGCCTAATTCTGAGCTCTTCAGCAACGTCAGCCTCGCTAATCCATACCTAGCTGTGAGTTCAAATGAAAAATTCATTAACTTTGTGTCCTTTAATTTATTAGGTGTAGCAACACTCCTCATCAGGGGAAGGGCTGAAAGGAGAGGACAATCAGGGAGCTTTTATTCTCCTGGCAAATCTAGGGGCTCACAAAGGGAGAGGACCCGTTTGTGAGAAATTACACTCCCTAATTAGAAGTGCTGCTGTTTGCTCTCGCCGGGGCTGAGCGAAGGGAAAATGGAAAATCTGCCATCAAAGCCCCAAAGCAGCCAGGGCTACAACCAGCCCGGGGCCAGGAGGCAGCAGAGCCACCTCCATGGCCAGTCCATCCCACTGTGGCACATGAAAAGGGGGAACAGGGATCAGAAAGCCTTTTTTGGAGGAATTAAAACCGAAACGCACCACGGCAGGATGAGGGGCTGCTTCACATCCCCTCACACCTTTGTTGTGCCATGGTGGAGAGGCTTTCCCAGCAGAATTGCCAGAGAAAACTGGGTTTGGATGCAGGAAATGAGGAGAGGACATCTAGGGGATATGTTCTCCCTGGGGGCTGCCTGGCTCTGGAGCCACCCCAACCTGGGAGGACAAACCCCTCCTGCCCTTCTCAGCGGGCTGGTGGATTCCAGTTCATTCCCAGTAACTCAATATTTTGTCCTTACGTGACCCTCCCCAGCGTCCCTTCCCTCCCTCTTTGGAAAGGAATAAATAATTATCCCTCTTCTCTGCCAGGAAACACAGATAGTGGTGGGGTGAGATGGACTGCAGCCAGGGCAGCGCCAGCAGCAGCGCTGGGGCCCGGGCCCTATTAACATTAATGCTTAATTAGTGTTTACATTTTCCAAGCAAAATGTAAACATGGATCTGCAGCAGCCAACGCCAGCTGTGATGGAGGGAGTGATGTTATCCAAAAGCAATTTCCTCTCCTTTCAGAGGGGCATCTCCAGTAGGTAGGACCATAAAGCAGCATCTGAATGGTAACACCTCATATTGTGCCTCTACAAAGGACACAGCGGGGTCACATCACCAGTTTTGAGGTTGCACCAGCAAATATTCAGACTGACTAGAAAGCCTAAGCAGTAGGAAAACAAAACCCAGTCAGACAACCCCATCCCCTTTGAGGATGCTGCAGCAGCCATCTATGATTTCAATTATGGAATTACAAACTGTCATGATGGCCATATGGATACACTCTTTGAAGCCACAAATTATTGTTACCCAAATTATTTGCTCTCTGGAACAGCAGAAAACTCTGAGCAGCTGTAAAAAATGTCCACAATGAAATCCAAGTCTAGTGGAGGTTAATCTGGGTTTAAGTTTCTTTACAGATATTAAAATGAAGTTCAGCTGAGCCAGAAGTTCATAAAATCAGCTTGTTTCTCTTACTCACAGAAATGCTACAGATGCTGTGGCTGCTGCCCCTCCACCCTCCAAACTGGTGCCCTGTTTGCCCAGACACGTGGCACATCCCTCTGTCACCAGCTGTACCTTCCCAAGGCTCCTGGCCAAGGTTTCCCTCCTCCTGGTCCAAGTTCTCCCACTCCAGGGATCCCGTAGGCAAACAGTCAGAGGAGAAAATCACACAGCTCAGGATTTGCTGCTGGGATGGCTGAAAAATAAATCTGCAAACATTCCCTGTCACTGATATCCCTAAAACCTCTGTCACAGGGGTGCTGGGGCAGCAACTGCTCGTGTTCATGGGGGATGGATGTGACTGGGAAGGATGTTCTTTGTCTGCCATCAAGAGCTTTTTCAAATATTGGAAATCAGGGGAGGAGCACATCACCTGTAAGCCTTGAGAGCCAAGATGAAGACATTTATCTCCCTCCTCAGAGCTCTAAGATCCTCCTGGAAGGAAGCCATGGGAAGGTGAGCAAGTTTCTTGGGCAGCAGAGCTGAAAGAGGATGATTTTCTTGGAGGGAGTGCAGTCACCTGTTCCTCACTCAGCCCCTCTCAGCAGCCACATGCCATGCTGAAAATCAAATGTAAATATTGATTTTACAGCCATAAACTGAGTCGCTCTGGGGTGGTGGAAAACTATCAGTGAGAACAACCAGAACCAATGGGAAAACCAATAGAACTGTAAATTAGGTATAAATGGCCACCAGGACTTACATACATCTATATAAGGAGAGCTGACATATCCGAGGTGTTAATGCAGTTATTGAAGGAGGAAGACTTAAATATATATAACATGAAATTGTCCCCAGGGCTGAAGACAACTGTCCCACAGTGGTGCATAACCTAAAACTGGCAGAACTGATCTGATTACCCAGCAGGAGTGAAAGGTCATCAGGCTCAGCTGGGCAGCACAGGGAGAGAACTGGCAAGACATCATGAGTTATATGAAATAAGAATAGTAAATAACGCAGAAATGGCTCTATTCTGTCTTATTTTGTGCTACAGTTCAGTTTAGGTGCTGTGATAAGGAAACATTTGAAAGCAAAGAGCACCTGAGAGCAGGGACATCCTCACTGTGGCTTAGACAGTCACTTGTAGTGACTTTTCCCAAACACAGCCACATAAATATTTACTGGACAGGAACATTCCTGGCCCCAAGGTGCCCAAACCAGCCCATGACCCCCCAGAGCAGGACAGGAGAGGGTGAAGGTGCAGGACTGTGCCCACAGTGAGGTCAGTGTGATCAGACTCACATCCAGGTGTGTGCCAGAGTGCTCAGCAAAGCCCAAGTCACAGCAATTGCTGTGCAAATACACCATCTCTGGTTTTATCAGCTGTACTTGCATTTTGCTTGAAAAGTTGCAATGGGAATGCAGTTTTGTGACTGCCCTCCATGCAGGGATGACTTGAGCACAGAGCAGGCACTGAAAGAACCAGGCTGACCACAAAGCATGCAGAGAAAACATAAAAAAAAAGGAAATTTCAGCTGGAAGAACACAACAGTGGGCAAACCATTCCACGAGGGAAACCTCTGCAAACACAGCCAGCCTTGGGTCCATTGTAGTGTGCAGAGCCCAGGAGGGGATTGCAGGTGCAATTCCAGGCTCTGCTGCCTGAAGAATTTTGATCTCCTGCCTGACTTTCTCAAACACAACTTCTTTTGGAGCATCCCACAGCCCTGGGGGCAGGAGATCAGTAGGTCTCACCTGGGGAAGCTGCAGGTGCCACCCCCAGATCAGCTCCATCCCCTGGATACTGTCACTCCCAGACTCCCAATCCTTTGGAAAGAACAGCCCCAGGTAGGGGGGACAAGGTGAAGCATTTATTGGTGTGCCACACCAGGCTGCTCTGGATGTGAGGGCACAAGGGGGGGAAGTTATTCACTGTGAAATAAAACTTTGCCAAGGCTGAGACACCTTGGATGCTTCCAAAGAGCCCCATCTGAGCTCACTTTTGGAATAAAGTAGCCGGCTCAATGATATCTTAATTTCTTGAAGACAGTTGTTCAGTCTCTTTTCTATACTGTATGTTCCACATTAAGTCATTATCTATGCTGTTCACTCCATTAATTCTGCTAGTTTTATTAGCAAAGTTCTGCTGCCTGGTCCTGTAGCAGTGACAAGCATTTCTAAAAGCTAATCTGACAGATAATGACTCCATTAAGTGTTGAATACTAATTGGTTTACATCAGGGGCCTGAAATTAATTGATGTAAATAAATTAGCACCTGAGCATGCATCACCCCAGCTTTGGATTTTCCTAAATACCAATGATTTTTAAAGCTTGTATCTTCAGCAAAACGCAGTGGAATATAAACAGACAGGATGAGTAATTAAAATGTGGCAACAAAATAAGACTATCAGGATGAGCTTAACAAAGATTGTTTACCTATTGATGGAGAGGGTAGTGCCTGCCTGTACGGTCTGTTTACACTGCTCTGACTCCTATAAAAGATACTTTTCTGACAGCTTCCCAAAGATATAATTATCATTGCTATAATAACAGTGACACTGACCCCCACACCATTACTAAGATTTAGTAAAGTTATGTGAGACGCAGGGAACGTGTCCTATTAATCACAACAAACACCTGCCCCCCCTTAAAGTCAAGGCTCCAATTATTAAATCAAGGTATTAATAAAAGTTATTTTGGTTTAAAGGGATAAAACCTCATTATAGTGGTGATTTGTCATGGGAGTGACACAAATAATGACTGATTTCTAAAGCTTGGGAGAGCCAGAGTGAGCATGTGCAGTTTGGGCATGGCAAGAGCAGTCAGGAGGTTGGAACCCACCAACAAATATGGTTTATTTTTATATACAGGGAACACAGTACGACAGTATAACACAATCTATGAGCATGAGCTCCATGAGCACCAGAGAGCTCACCTGTGCCACTGCAGGGCTGGGGGGAGCTTTGGGAAACCCCTGGAGCTGATTGGAATACACCCAGTACCTTCAGTCTCTTTGGGATCAACTTTCCAGTCACTGCCATGGATTTCAGGTCGGGCACGCAGAGTATTTCCACAAGCACCAAAGAACACTTTGTTTTGACAGAACTCTCACCCCTGTGAAAACTGAAACAACTAAAGTTATCCTGCAAAGGACAAGATCAGAGTTTCTTCCCAATACCCATCCAGCCCTGTTCTCTGGCACTGGGAAGCCATTCCCCATGTCCTGTCCCTCCAGACCCTCATCCAAAGTCCCTCTCCAGCTCTCTTGGAGCCCCTTTAGGCACTCAAAGGGCTGTAAGGTCTAACACGAGGTGTAATTCTGTGGGTGAACACAGGAGCAGCTCCAGCAATCCCAGGGTTCCTGTCTTGTCATCCCTGCTGAGCTCCTTCCACAGTCCCCTCTGATCCCACACCAAGTGCCAAGTCATCGCAAACAGCCAGCCAGGGCTCCTCACAAACAACCAAGTGTTCCTTCCCCTCACTCCCTTTGGGGCCAGGACCTCGAGGGGTGGCTCAGCCCATGGGCCAGAGAAGCTGCAGCTCCTGGAGGACTCAGTTATCACCACCCTGGCTCTGATTTTCAGGGCATGAACCACCTCAACCAACAGGGATCATGATTCCCACACAGAGAAACCCCTGCCCACCCCTGAGCCCAGGATGTCTCCTACACCAGGGAACCCTTTATGGAAGTTACATCATCAAGACATCCCAAACTGGGGATTTTGGGGGACTGGCATCCCGCTCAGAGCAGACAAGACACAAGAGCCTTCCTCACAACTACCAAAGCTGAACTATAAGGAACAGTGGAAAAAAGCCCCCTGGAAAGCAGCTGTAACAGAACCCGTCATTGCTTGACTCCAACACCCCAAGAGATGCCTTTTTTCACAGCTATTACCCATTTTTAGTAGTAAAGGTAAAAAACAAAGGTATTAATAACTGAGAAGAGATATCGAAATGAATAACCCCTTTGCCACTTATGGAACTCAAGTACAGCTCTGAGCAATTAAGCAGCTTTTAAACATTGCCTTCAGCTAAAGAGTAAGTCAGAAGGATTTGTAACACCCTGTTTCCTGACACAGGCTTCCTTCAGAAGCTCTCACCAGGAGTGGTGAAAACTGGGCAAAGCTGCACCTCTGGGATAACTTCAGACAACAGGATCATTCACATACTGGGCAAAGCCAGCTGTCACCTTTTAGATTCTTGAAATGGTCTGGGTTGGAAGGGACCTTAAAGTCCAGCTCATTCCACCCCCTGCCCTGGGCAGGGACACCTTCCACCAGCCCACATTGCTCCAAGCCCCGTCCAACCTGGCCTTGGACACTTCCAGGGATTTAAATGGATAAAAAGCTTTTCTTCCTATAAAGAAGCAGCAGAGCCCCTCGACCCTAAAGCCACATCCTCGAGGTGGAGAGAAGGTGGCCACTGTGGGGAGGGTGTGTTGAGGTCCATCCTCTTCTCCATCCTCAGACCATTTTCAGAGCAGCTTCTCTCCAACCTCACCTGTGCAATGATTTTGATTCAGCCACCACCAGTGGAAAATTATCAGGAGTTAATCAGGGAAAATTAATTATGGGAATAAAACTTCCTTTAGCCTCTTCATCAGTATTTAAGCATAATGACTATTTATTAGTCAGTGTAATGGACAATGGAGCTGAAAGGGTGCAGGTTTCTAGTAGTCACTGTACATATGCTTAATGAGAATTCAAAAGACATAATGAATTAGGATTCCCCTGTTGGGCACTGAGTATTTCTTCATTAAATTCTAATGAACTGGGAAGAGTATCAGGTTTGCTCACGCAGTGTATTTTCCCCCCTTTTTATGGTTATGTTTACATGCATTTAGTTAATCCTCATCATCCTTATGACAAAGAAGTGCTGAAAAAACATGTTTGTTAGGAATGGAGGGAAGATAAATATGCAAAGACAGAAGAGTCAGCAGCACCAATTATGGGAATAATGGAATTTGTGCTGTGCCCCACAGAACCCACAGTGCCCAACCAGCCATTGTTTTCCTCTTCAGAAATCATAGGATAAGACAAAATCTCATTTAGCAATAAGATTATGGCACACAATGGTGTGATTTCACTTGATTACCACCTTTAGGCAGGGAAAGGACTAATTCCTGAAAACAGACCCAGCACATGAGAGGGGGTCAATGCAGATAAATCCAAACTGCTCACGCAGAGCTGAGGCTGAGGGTGCACCTGCCAAAACCAGCACAGGGAAAACCCATCTCACTGAAGAACTACTGCAAGTGGGACCGTGATGCCACTGGAATAGTGCCCTGGGAAACAACCCCAGGAGTTCCAGGCTCTCTGTGTTTGGGGGCTCTTCTGAAGGGCATCAAGAGCAGCTCCTGTGCCTTTGGAATGTGGTACCTCCACAGCCCGAGTTCCCACAAGTCATTTCTGATAAGGGCATGGTTGTTACAGGGTAAGAAGTACTAAACCAATAATCTGTGCTGGCATGAAGTCAACAAACATTTCCTAAAGGGCTTTAAGAGGGTTTGAAGGAGAGCACGGAATGGCTGCAGCAATCCCATGATGTCTGGATACCTCTCCCAGAACTGTGGCAAAGTGGAAATTGCCTGGCAGAGCAGTTGTGGTCCCTGCACCCCTGTGGTCCTGGGCAGTGCCCAGCCCTGCCCCTGCCCAGGGATGGCACTGCAGACCCCACCGTGTCCCCCCCACGTCGAAATCCAGGGGATTAGGGCACTTCATCGTCTCGCTGGCTCTTGGCAAGACAAGCAAAGCAATTAGGCTGTTATGGCAATTTTATGGTGCTTATAAAATTAATTAGCCGCTTATTAATTAAAAATTGTCATTAATAATATTATTATCTTTCCTCCTAATTCCTTCTCTTCTCAAGCTCTGTTTGCTGGGGGTTTTCCCCCTCCTCTTGCTTTGCATTTCTTGTTTGCTTCCCGGGACAGACACATCCCATCCCAGCTCTGGGGCCGTACAGAGGCCCTGGATGGGGAGAAACAGCTTTCCCAGCCCAGCTTTGCTCTTCAGGGTGAACCTGGAGTTGGTGGAGCCCCACAACATCCAAGAGAGTGGACACAGCCCTGGCAGGGTTTGCCAAGGAAAGCCTTTGCATAAATCAGTGTTTGAGATCAAGGGACAAATTCTCTTTTTTCAGAGACCTGGGATGTCTCCTTTGTTTTTTTAAGGATGTAGATAAAGCCCAGTGATGCAGAATCTTCCCGAAGAGGCAACTCCTGGAGGATAATGTCATTCAGAGGTTAGGAACCACAGCACTTGTTCTTTGTGGACACCAGCCAGGGATTTTTTTTTGGGGGGTAGGGTTGTTTGCTTGTTTGTTTTTATCTCCACATTGGGAATAATCTCCGAGAGGCAGTTTCATAAAATTTTACATTAATTTAAGAGCGAAGTGTATTTTATCTGTACACTTGCCAGGATTTTGAAGTCTCCCTCCCAGGCTCCTGTCCTCTTTTCAAGCATCTCTGGAGACTCCTTTGATGCTCCTTGCGTGAGAGATCCCACCATCCCACAACGCCAGAGATTGTCTGAGTTGGAAACTTTCCCAGAACAAGTTTGCTGGTAAAAGGGCTCTGTTTGTGATGAAATATGGCTCAGTCCATGGGGTCTTACCTTCAGTCCCCTCAGAGTGTTGTTTCAGACCATGTTAAGCAGTACCACACTCGAAGTGCTCCTCTGTCCTGTAAGAAACACCAAAGAACTTTGTTATTGTCAATAAAATCCCCACTGGGGCTCGGCGTGGCTTTGCCTGTTTTGTCCTCGGTTTCCATGGAGTTTTACAGCCCCACATTTAAGGCCAGATGGTGCCATGGACATACCCTGAGCGAACATGACCTGGTGATTCCCTGTGTGCTGCCTCTGGGGCATCTCCTGCCATGGGGGGCCTGCCCTGGGCAGGTGAGGACAAACCTGGGGGGAAGCAGCAGCATCACAGCTGCACTGTCAGTAAAAATAGGTGGACATGGAGACACAGGGTTGCCAACCAAGTCCTAACCTTACAGTGTGGGCAGCAGGGGAGGGGGGATTCTGCCCCTCTGCCCTGCTCAGGTGAGACCCCACCTGCAGGGCTGCTCCAGCCCTGGGCATCCCAGTATAAAGGATGTGGAGCTGCTGGAGGGTCCAGAGGAGGCTCTGGAGATGCTGCAGGGCTGGAGCCCCTCTGCTCTGGAGCCAGGCTGGGAGAGCTGGGGGGCTCACCCGGGGAAGAGAAGGGTCCAGGGACACCTGAGAGCCCCTTCCAGTGCCCAAAGGAAGAGACCTGGAGAGGGGGAATGGCTTCCCACTGGCCCAGGGCTGGATTGGATTGGGTACACCACATCTGTGGGACCATGGCCACCCCCATCTCTCCAGACAAGCCATGAGGAGCAGAGCCCTGTGTGGGCAGCTGTGGCAGGAGGGGTGCAGGATTGGTGCTGAGGTGCAGGATTGGTATGGGGTGCAGGGTGGTGCTGGGTGCAGGGCAGTTCTGGGTGCATGATGGTGCTGGGTCAGGGCAGTGTCCAGGGCTGGATTGGATTGGGTACACCACATCTGTGGGACCATGGCCACCCCCATCTCTCCAGACAAGCCATGAGGAGCAGAGCCCTGTGTGGGCAGCTGTGGCAGGAGGGGTGCAGGATTGGTGCTGAGGTGCAGGATTAGTGTGGGGTGCAGGGTGGTGCTGGGGTGCAAGGCAGTGTTGGGGCTCAGTAGTTTTGGGGTGCAGGGTGGTGCTGGGTGCAGGGCAGTTCTGGGTGCATGATGGTGCTGGGTCAGGGCAGTGTTGGCTGCAGGATTGGTGCTGGGTCAGGGCAGTGCTGGGTGCAGGATTGGTGCAGGGATCAGGATGGTGCTGGGTCAGGGCAGTACTGGGTGCAGGATGGGTGCAGGATTGGTGCAGGGATCAGGATGGTGCTGGGCCCGGGCGGTGCTGGGTGCAGGATGGGTGCAGGATTGGTGCAGGGATCAGGATGGTGCTGGGTCAGGGCAGTACTGGGTGCAGGATGGGTGCAGGATTGGTGCTGTGTCAGGGCAGTGCTGGGTGCAGGATTGGTGCAGGGATGAGGATGGTGCTGTGCCGGCAGCGTGTCCCAGCGCCGGGGGAGCATTGCCACCTACAGCACTGCCGCAGCACTGCACAGCTCTCTCCATCCCCTGCCCATGGAACAGCAGCCCTGCCTCTCCCCGGATCCTCCTGCCCAGCACCCACCCAGTCCTGGGCCCCTTCTGGATGTGTTTTCCCGGGATCTCAGGGGTTCTGTGTCCCCTGTCCCACATCCATCGCGGTGCTGAGTCCCAGGGACACGCAGCAGCCTCACACTGGGGCAGGGAAAGAGCATAAATTCAAACACTAAAGCATTCTCCGTGGAAAAATCATGTTCAAACCCCAACATTTGGGCCCTGGGATATTATAATTCAATCTTATCATTGGTAATATTTAATAAACTACTATATCATAAATGACATACTGTCATATGTCATTTCTGGGCAAGTTAAGGGACTGCAAGGCTGTTAAAGCATTAAAACATTCACTTGCTGCTTACCAAAGTCACCCTCTTGACTGAAGTCACTGCAATACAGCATGGTTAACTTAAAAATCATTTGTCTCTGCAAACAATGACCATTCTTCTCTTATTAAAGCCTTTAAAGTTTCTAACTTTCTTCCTGAAAGTCCAACACTTTGTTCTTCTTAAATTTCAGAAAAAAACTAACTTTCCCAAATGTCCTTGCCTTCACACTTGGCCCTGTGTGGGGACTTTTCCACTCTGAATGAGTTAATAAATAAAGTTTAGAGCCCAGATCTGGTGAGATGGGGAGTGACAGAACTGAGATGGTCCAGGGGATCAGCACCCAAATGCTGTGGGAAGCCTCTGGAAGGGGAGTCCTGGGGCCAGCCCTAGGGACAGGGACCATCCAAAGGAATGTCCTGCTCGCCAGCACCTTCCTCCTCCACTCTGCAACACCAAATTGCACCAAAGGTACAAAAATAAACCTTCACCCTCACAGCAGAAAAACTACATTTGCTGTTCCACACAAATCCTCGTGGATGGGCTGGTTCTGTTTGCATGGAACAACTGTGTTTGATATTGCTCTGGCTCGTACCAATGTCTTTGGAGGTCATCAAACTCAACAGTTAAAAAAATTAATCTGAGAATTTACAGCAGTTAAATACAGCTAAATAATTAATGATGAGGAAATTGAACTTCCCATTGAGATTGGATTAGGAGCCAATGTGGGACACCACTGCTGTAGAGCATGTTTCCCTGGGGAACCTCCCAGCAAAAATCAGCCTCTTTATTGCTTTCCATATCACTAATAAAATATGAAAGGAGAGAATACAATAATATTTTCATATCATATTAATGACCTTCAGAATGCAATCAGAGTCGCAGCTCTCACGGAGCAATTTGCTAACATAATATGAAATTGTTAATGTGATATGAAGGTCACTGAGACAGGATAAAAATGAATGTAATGACAGAGACCAACCTGGGCTTGTTAGCAACAAGAACAATGAGTGGCCACCTTCATTTTAGCAGGGGCTGCTGCATCCCAGGCTTTCCCACACCCTTCTCCCTCTGGGAAAACACCTCCAAGAGGTCCTGCCATTCCACCCAGGTGCCTGGAGCTCCTGGGAGGACAGCACTGCAGTCATGGAAAGCAGGTTGCTGAAGGGGATGGAAATCTCTGAAAGACCCAGGGAGAAAAGCTGTGGTTCAAGGGGATTTATGGGAAAGAAAAGAACAACCTTTTTAATGGAACCATGGATTAAAAAAGAGCACAGAGAGCATGTTCAAGTTGTTATTCTGAGGTCTTCTAAAGAAACAGAGCTGGTTAGGAGAGAAACTCTGCCCTTGGTCCTCTGTGTGAACTTTAAGGGCTCTTATTTCAAGCCTCCCATTTGGCCTCACATTAAAGGCCACCAGTGCAGGGGCACAAAAGCCAGGTGTCTTTGTGAAATGTCCCACTGAGTCCCAAAACGTTCCCTCGTGGGAAAACAGAAGTGGAGGGGGAGCAAAATAAAAATCATGTGAGTCTTCTCCTGCATTGATTCCTCTTGCAGAGCCTCCAGAACTCTCCTCCTCCCTGGAGCTCACCTAAATTCAGCATGATTATTTTCCTACAAGGCCATCTACAGCTTAACAACTTGTTCCATGAGAAGTCATCTTGTTTTACTAAGTTTGGAGATTCTGGTTTCATTTGATGCCTCTATAAGGAACCTTCTCAAAAATCTCTGGAAAAAAAATGAAAAACTGAAATTATTTTTTCATCAATTAGAGGTTTTTTCTAATTACACCAACAGCACCATAACAAGTGAGGATCTGTGAAGTGTCTCCTGAGCAGCAGGGATGGGTCACACCATGGCTTTGTTTCCACAAACGCAGTTTTTCTGCAGGGACTTCAATATTCTCCCTGCCAAGTGCAGCAGGGAAGGCGTGTGGGAAGCCATTCCTCAGCTGCAAGAGGAGAATCCCCTCCTGGAGACTCATTTTACTGCCTGAGTCAAAGCCCCTTTATATGTATTTTCTACAGGAATTGATTGGTATTTAATTAACCTCCACTTTATGCCATAGTCAATCTTTAATTAAATGCATCCTTAAGCATAGGATTTAGAGCGTTACCAGAATGAGTTTAAGTGCAGAAAGAGATTTTATGTTTTCCTCATAAACAAGAAATGAAGGCAAGAGCTGCTGGGAAGAAGGAGCCTCCTCAGCAAACACAAAACTCCTCGCAGGTGCCTTCCACCTGCAGAAAGACACATCCAAACATTTCCCATTGGGAGCTGGATTCAAGGACAGTGAACCCCAAGAAGCAGCAAGGCTTGGAAGGGAGGACACCCTCAACTCCCATGAGCTTACCTCCAAAAAGATTAATTGTACACAGAGCCCACCTCACCTGAATCAAAAACGATGGAATATTTCCCTTATAATATCCCAAAAGCTCAGCCCCCCCAGCTGACTCCCACGCTTTGTTTGAAGGGAAAAAGGAACCCATGTGTCCTGGCAGATCTGGGCTCAAATCTTGCCTCGCTGTCACTTCAGATGGAGGGATTTTTCCAAGGAAAGCATCTCAAGTACAACCACTTCTTTTCAAAGCCTTGACAGACATTTCTATAGCTCCTGCCTCAGAGTGGTGGAAGGTCACAGGCTCCCTTCACACTCTTTGGGTCTCTTTTCCCTTGACGAAAGGTCTCGCTGAGCAGCTCAGTGTGGAGACAACGACCCATGAAGAGACTCACGGCTTTCCTAGAAAATAAAGTCTGTCGAAATCATTTGAGCAGGAGAATGCCTTCTTCCTTCGTGGAAAAAAGTGGCTTTCACTGCCTGTCTTATCTTTGTCATGAAAAAAAAGAAAAAGCCTTTCATTCAATTTGCAGCACAATGATCTCGTCCTCCCAGGACCAGACATTCCCTGTGCCCGAGCCCATGTCTCCTAGCACTGGGTCTCCAGCATGAATAATCTCTCTGCCCAGGCCTGGCAGTGGGCACAGCACAGGTTTTCCTGACACCTCCACCCCAGCCAGCCTTCCCTCTTGGCCCTGGCTCCGCTCCCCCGGGTGGCACAGGGAGCACTGGAGGGTGGGATGGGGAGAGCAGGTGGCAAACGACCCTACAGCAAACCCTTCTGGAGCATCCCAGAGCCAGGAGATTCCAGAACCCCCAGAGGTGCCCAAAGGCTGGGCACAGCCCTGTCCCTGCCTCCATAAGCTGGCAAAAAGTGGGTGTGCTGGACCAGGCTGTCCCCTCTCCACGGCTGCATCCAACTCCTCCTCCATCCCAGAAGGAACTCATGTATTCCCTTTATATCCCTCCTCCAAGATCCACCAGAAAAAGAAGCCATTTTTGGCAGAGTTAATGAAAAGGATGAAAAGGCTGGTTAAGGGCAGTAAATAATTAAACAAGCTTGCAGCCAGTTGCAATGAGTTTATGGAATTCCTGAGACAAAACAGCCCACTGAGAAATGTGAACCTTTCTAAGGGAAAATAGGAAGTGCCAACAAACAGCAAGAGCCTTGTATTTTGACACCTGAAGTGTTTAAAGTGAAGAGAGTTTATAGGAAGTGTCAGCCTTAGTTCAACCAGAATTCAGCACTTGCCACGGCAAACACAACTGAGTTCAGTATCACCTGGACAGCATCACCCTCTGACCTCAGGGCACATCAAATGCAAGTCAGCATCATCCAGACACCAAAAAAAGAGCTTTTTCCCAGTGACCCAGAAACCCCTGGGCCATCCTGGCCACATCCAGCCCATTTGCAGGGCTAAACTGCTGCAAAACAGACACCTTCTGCCCGCCTCAAACCAACCTCCTGGGTGAGCATCTGCATCCTCCACCTCTGCTATCCCCAGCTCTGTTTGCATGATATTTAGGATTAAGTTATTACACTGCCAGATATTTCCCTGCAGACAGTTTCTTAAATAGCTTATGTTGCACTAGCAATAATCCTTTGGATGGTCCAGCTGATTGTTCACCTGATTTCTTTTCACCAGGGCAGGGCTGTAAATTAGACCTCTCTTCTCCCAAGTTTTTTTGCATGAATGGTTTCATTAAGAAGAAGAGAAACAGAAATCGATTCAGGCATTCAAAAGGCTCTGAAGAAAAATAATTCCAAAGTAAAGAGAATTTAGGAAATTTCAAAGCCCAGAGAAGGGACAAAAGTGACTTTATCTTGTTTCTATAAATCCTACCTTAAAAAATAAGGGAAAAATACAGCAGGGAAAAAATATTTTCCTTCCCTTTACTTTCCAACAATTTAGGGTATTTTTTTTTAATTAAATACAAAGGCCTTCCCACATTTCAGAAAATTAATCACTTTTGGCATTTATTAGCTATTCATTTCTGTTTAAAACATGCTTTATAAGTCATTAAAGTACCTCAAAAATTAAATTCTTAACAGCCCTAGGCCCAAAATATATTTAAGCAAGAAAATGAAGCATAGCAATAAACAGTGAAGAATTCTGAAATATTAATTTGGCCTGTGGCACTTCAAATGTTTATTTGCAATAATTAATTTGAGAGCAAGTTTCCATTGCCTTTGTCAGGAGTTTGCTGGGAGCTTTGAGTTATGAATTTCCACCCTGACAAACCACTGCCAGAGCATTTAAATCCATTCCTTCAGCTGGTTTTGGGGTGGATCATTTTCCATGGGGCACAGGGAATGAGCAACCCCACTAATTCCTGGGCTGGAGCTGTTAATTAATACGAGGTTCATTTTCTGCTCCCCCATCTCCACCAGGAAATCCCTTATTTTAGGGTTTTTTAAAGCCCATCTGCCATGGGCAGGGGCACCTTCAGCTCCATCACTCTGCTTCTAACTTAGCAAGGCAAGCTCTTAAATAATTATTATTCCTGAATTCCTGTCTTACTATCAGCATTTAATGAGTTTTTCTGTGGTAGTTTACTCCAGATGCTGAACCCTGTAAATTGCAATAAATTTCCTAATTGAAACAGTAAACCTGTACAAAGTCCTATTTAAAACATAAGGTGTCTATGTCTCATTGGCTACAGTTCAACTGCAATGAAAAAATCACTAAAATACACACCTGATCTCTATATGGATCTAAAAATATTTGTATTTACCTCAAAAATGCACATTTTAGGGTTTTGCTCTCCAGATCTGGCTCTTGCTGCTGTTTCCAAACCAGCAGCCTTGGTGCTGGGCTGTGCCAGTTCCACCTGCTGAGGGAGGGCAGGGGAGTTACTGCCTTAGATGGTCCTGTGGGTGCCTCCCAACTCAGGACAGTCTGTGATTTTACAACTCCTACTCTACTTTTCCCAATATTTGGGGAATCCTTGCCAGGGTGTGATCTCTGGGTTCTGAGAGATGCTGTGAGGAGGGTCCCAAGCAGCAGATCTGAAGCTACTCCAGCAAATTCTCTGGGATGTGAACACGAAGGGATCCCACAACCACATCCCACAGGTAGGAAAACAAGAGAACAAGGAGAGCAAGATGCTCTCAACAAGGGAAAATAAGGAAATAAATGAACAAAACACAATGGAATTCCAATACCATAGTTGGAACTGCAGCTCCTGGCTGTGCATCCCACATGGGATGAATCAGGGTGGGAATGCTGGGATGTGCTGTCACCACAGACCTGGAGGTCCTTCCCATGCCCCTTCTCCCTGCCCACACATCAGGCAGCAGGAATTTCCTTCTGCCATGGGCAGGGATCCCTTCCACCAGCCCAGGGTGCTCCAAGCCCCATCCGACCTGGCCTTGGACACCTCCAGGGATGGGGCTGACACAACCCCAACAAAATTATTCCCCCTCCAAAAACCTTTAGAAGTAATAAACCACCTCAAATGAAGAATCAAACCCTTCGTCGTGGAGCATCCCAAACACCTCCCCAGGACACCAACCTGGATGCTGATGGAAAACAAGAGCCAGCAATGCACCAATTCAGGAATAAAGCACTGGGACATTCCATCTCCTGTTTAAGCACAGCTTGGCACTCACTGCTCAGGGGCAGCACACTGTGGATGCCAAAAACCAAACACAGGCACCCAAGTGGCAAGGGAGAGCTCAGGATCTGCTCTGAGGCTAGAATTGCAGGGAAAGCTCCAAGGGGAGAGCAGCCCTTGCCCCAACACTACCTCTGAAGGAACAGCAGGGGAGAAAACTGATCTCATCTCTGCCAAAGGTTTTCTTCTGTGTCTTCCAAGAGACCCATGAGAAGCTGCAGTCTGAAAGGAGTGCCCAGAAGTTGTGGAGAGAAATTGTTAAAAATCAAAATAAAAACAGTGAAATCCATATTTTGGCAGAACTTCCAGTAGACACCTGTTCCCTCTTCCTGTTACATGCCAGTGCTGGGGCGAAGATGGGAGTGTTTTCTTTACCTTAAAATATTTTCCATCCCATAAAAGCCCAAAAGAGATGTGGGAAGGTGCCTCTTACAGTCACAAAGCTTCGGAGATGATTCACAGGGAAAACAGCTGAGAACCAACATTTGCAGGAAAACAAGGAGAGCAGGATATGATTAAGGCACATTCTGGAGTGTCTTTTCTAACATTTGGCTGAGCCCTGTGCTTCGTGTCTGAAAACATTCACCAAGGTTGGGTTTTCATCCATGCCTTGTCTCTTCTCCCACCAGCAACATTTTCACCAACCCTACAGGAACTCACCTGAGACTTCAGGGTTTTCATGGATTTTAAAATTATTTTAGAGCAAAATTTTGGGCTCATTTGGTTATTTTTTTCCTGCCTACCTCCAATGAAATGAAGCAAATCATCACAATCTTGGAATCTTTTTTACCTGTTGCCTCCAACGTGGCTTCAGTCATCCCTTCCCTGCCACCAGAGAGGCCCAAAGTGTGAGCAAATATCACCCAGGAGATGGACTGGGGAAAACCTTTCTGTGCACAGGGTCACATTTAGGACAGAAGAGTTCAATAACCTGCAGGGATTTATCATTGTGCTTAACGTGAGTCCTGGCACTCCATCCAAGTTTCTAGTTCCAAAGGACCAGATCTTTGCAGGAAAATTCTCTCCTCTTAATACATTAAGTTAGATTTAATAAATACCTGAAAAACACACAGAAGGCAGATCAGCCCACCCTAAGGTAACACATCAATCCTACCACTGAATGTGTGTTCTCTTACAAGTGTGGCATCAAACACTTGACTGGGGATAAATTTATAAATAGCTCTTGGTGTATGTGAGATTTTTGGCAAGGTTCGCCAAGTAATACAATTTATATTTAATTTAGGAATGGTTGCTCATCGATTTAAAGAGGAAAAAAAGAGAAATTGGTGAACTTCCAAAGCATAAGCAATGGATTTTTGTCAATTATAAAACATTATGAATTTGCAACCTTTTTATTCTAGGACTCAAGGAAGTGCCAGCTATTTAAAACTGTACCTTTATGATTATTCACAAAGTTTAACAAAAATAAATACAATTTTGAGGTTGTCTTTGGCATGTTGTAACTCAAGGCAACAGTGCCAAGAAAACCAAGAGAGCACACCCTGCCCTGCCAGACTCAGCCTTGCAAGAAGAGGAGAACGTAGTACAATGCAAACTTTAATGTCAATATATACAGAGCTTTAAAGAAAACATTTCTTTTAAAATTAAATGAAATAAATACAGTATGATACAAAATCCACAATATGCTTGAAGAGAAAGAAATGACAGTTACACTATGTGAGACCGGGGACCTTTTGGACAGTTCCATCTTGGAAGTACCTCAGAGCATGGAATTCCTTGCACAGGTTCAGGTAATGCCCTTGGGGATGTGGAGATCCCTTGGCAGCCGTGCCAGAGGAGTTTCAGCTCTGACCACAGCACCAGGGCAAGGGGACAAGTGCTTGGGACATGGTGACAATGCAGTTCATCAGCAAACACTGCTCCAAAGCCAAACCTGAAGCCCTGGTGCTGCAAGGGAGACCAACCCCAACATCTTCAGTTCTCACAAAAACCCCAAGAGAGGGTTCGGTGTTATTCAAACTTGCTATTGCCCAAATATGAAGAGGGATCATCAATTAAACATCTTTTAAAGCTTTCAGAGAAAGTTTGCTTTCCTTACATAGGAAAAAAACTCTAGAAAACCAGTTGCTGATGATTTTATGGGGGGCTTCTAATGATATAAATTATTATAAGACTCAAGTCAGCTTTAGCTACACACTCAGGGTGGGGTTTTTTTCCAAATCTGTGTTCATTCTTCCATTCCCAAAGGAACAACATAATTTGGGGGAGCAAACATTTAAGAACTACACTGAAGCAGGGACAGCCAGCATTGAGAATGTGCTGAACTAGGGGATGTTAATGCAGGAGGATGGTACAGTGTGAATGATGTGTTAACCAACAGGTATCAGTACACCCCCAGCAAAGTTTCTGAATGAACTTTCAGGGACCCTGAATTTTATGCCTTAAACCTTACAGAATTAGAAAAGGACTCTATCACAAGCACAGCTTCAGGAGCCTTCTGAAAACTTGTGAAAAACTTGCTCCTCCCTTCCCCTCCCACAAACATTTGCAAACTTTTCATTCTGGATAGGCCTGAAAAACTTAAGTGCTACAGAAGTACATAAAGCCCCATGTTTGCATTGATGTTTTTGCCTAATTTCACTGATACAAATCAGGAGAATTATTACAGCCTTGGGTAATTCATTTAACTCAATTCTACAGACCGGTCTGTAAGTATTTTGCAAAGAACTTCCAGCTGCTGAAGTTTGCATGAGGTTATTTTAACTACTGGACATAAGATGAGCTTTGGAAAATGAACTGAACCATGGAAGACAGAATTCAAGCTCAGCATGACTTGGGTGAGGTTTCAGATGCTCTCTCTGGATGGAGGAACATTTAAGCCACATTACAGTGAGCAGCACACTTGGACCACACCAAGAGCCTGAGTTTACTGCTTTTAAGGATAATGGGGAAAAGAACCAAACCCACCCAACACTGAGGCTACACCAGCCACAAAACAGTGGCCTGGCTGAATTCCCCCAGGCAATGCCCTCAGATGTGGGCACTGCCACCCACCTCTGGCTCACACTGATGCCACTGCAGGTTTTGGATATGTAACAGCAATACCATAGAGTGCCTCATTTTTTATCCAGAGGATAACTGAAGACAGAAATTGTGATATCCCAGGGGTGAAAGAGCAGCAGAACATGTGCTGAGCCTGCTCCAGCTGTAGCTGCTGTCTGTGGGAATCTGGAGCTTATTGATCATTATCCCCACCAAGCATCAGAGCATGAGCTTTGCTGGCATAACAGAAGTCACTGCCAAAATATTATATCATTTGAGCTCTGTGGGGACTCCTCCAGTCTGAATGCCCATTTCTGTGTAATTATAAGCCTTTGTAAAAACGTGACTTGCCTTTAACTCAGTAAGGCAGTTTGTAAACTTCAACTGTGCCAAAAGGATATGAAAGTGAAACAACTTGCACTGACCTTTCTCTGCAGCCAGAGCAGCTCCAGTTACCTGTTCTTCCATTTCAAACCTTTAACTGACAGCTCATGAGCAGCCCATGCTACTTTTCTACAACCAAACCTAAGCTGGGGAAAGAAGGGATGAAAAATATGCAAGAAATTCCAAAAGGTGCATGTCAAAGGTGATCATCAGATACAGAAAGAGTAAACTGCACGTGAACCCTTCTGTATTCCTGCCTATCCTGAATGTTTGTTTCAAAGACTGATATGCTGAAATACTCATAGCAAGGGAACTTCTCCCCCAAATTAAGGATTACAATTGGCATACCAGGGTACACTGGCCTGTCAGATATAACATATCCATATGTCTTCCACATGATAAGACAACTTTGTAATGTTGCAGTCACTGAAACTTTGCCCCCAGGAGTGCCACTTGTACCACGGGGCAGGAGTGATATGAAACCAGCAGGGGTAACTTTAGAGATGCTTTACTCTGCTAAGAATCAGGACATGCACCTTGTTTGTGTCCTTTGCCTTGCTTGGGTACTTTTCCTCTCATCACTTTTGTGCTGCACATGGAGAACACCTTCAGTACCTTCAGCTGCTCCCAACTGCTCCTGTGCAAAGTGCTTTTAAGGTGCTTACACTGCAGGGCTTCTACAAGCTAAAAGAAAATACCCATAAAACACCATTAAATGATTCATGGATGAAGCCATGAAAGACCAGCTGCTGCCTTACAGCAAAGCTGAAGACAATTCCAATTTGACATTTCCATTGTGCTCCATGCCTTGCATCTCCCTCTCATTCCAACAAAGCTTTCCCTACTGCATTTCTACCCAAATTACACCTTGACCTTGGCTCAGGGAGCTTCATTTCCACCACTTGGCCTTTTTTGGTTTTTTTCTTTGAGTGAATTCAAATTCTTCTGGCCATCATCTGTAAATTTACATCAAAATTATCCTGACAAGAGGTTTACAGGCATGCTTGCTGGCAAAGGTCTTCAGTAAGGAAAAGGAGGATGAACCAGCTGCAAAAGGGGCAGGTTTGGTACTAAACAAGCAGCTTTCCAGGAAGTAGTTGTGTTCTTTAAGAAGCTTTCAAGCATTTCAAACAGGCACCTCAAAACTAGGCACAAATAAATGGCCCCTAAAGCTTCCAACATCTACCAAACACTCCAGAAATTCCATAGGGGGTATGTTCTGCATGATACAAAGAGCACACCTATGTTTGCTATATTCAGGAAGTCTCAAATCTACATATATTCAGACCTAACTATCTGGCCAGATAATTTCCATCTCCCCCACCACAAGAGAAGAAAGCAGCTTATCTATCAGTACTTCCAACACCACCCAGTACTCCACAGGTACAAACAAAACCCAGCCAACACCCTTTTGTAAGATCTGAGTTCAGACCACCACTCCTGATGGCTGGGCCAGAACTCTCCTGGAAGGTTCTTTTCCTGTCTCAAAAATGCCAAGTTCTGCCATCCCTGGGGTCCTAGAACTGGAAATTCAACGATGACAAGTCAGATTTGATTTTTGGTCACTTGGATTTTCTACCTGTTCAGAGTCTAATGTTACTAATAGACTTAATATTGAAAATGTGTGTCATCCTGCTATGTCACTACAAGTGCTCAGTGTCTACAACTTCTAGAAATACTTCTAATTATATCTCTGGATGCATTAGTTCCCAGTCTACCAGCAGTGAGCACTGGTTTTGAGTCAGAAAACCCCAAGATAATTCTGGCCCTGCAATTAATTTCCTCTCCATCCCAGTATTTAGGAACAGCTCAAGTCCCAACACCAGGCAGAGGGTGAGTGAGTGCTGGCAACAGGATATTGTCAGGAATTTGTCCATAACTGTGGCATTTCTTGGTCAGAATTCCCTTCCCTGGGCACACTGCAAGGCTTATTGATTTCCCCAAGCTACCCCTACAGTTAGGCAGAGAGAATCTTGCATTTCTGTCCTGGAATATTTGTACATGCGGCGAGAGATTCAGAGAGAAGCAACAATGTTCTATTTAAAAAAAAATCAAATAAATAGAAGATAAAATCCACATGCCAAGATCGTTATAATAAAGTGTCAGTTTGTCTCATATGCCAAACAAACTTAAGATTCAGTGGAAAGATGCTGAGGGAAATAACATAGTAGTGGTACTACTGGATGAAAAATGCAAGTAACAAAGGACTGAACTGCACAATGTTGTCTCCAAGTGGTACCAATGGTTTCGAGAGCCTAAATTTTGACAGTTTATACACATTTTAACTTTTTCCAGCTCAGTGCAGGACAAAATTTGTGGTAATAGCTAGAAATGTTCATTTTCCTAAAGGAAGAGGCCATAACCAGCACTTCTTTTCGGTCACAAGTGATCAAATTAAGGTGATGGGTAAAGTGCAGGATCTCCCACATCCCTTTCTGGTATTTTCACATAAATCTGCCAGTTACTGGCACCATGCAAACACAGAGCTCCCAAACCAACACTAATGAATTGAACACTGGCACAAGACATCAGGCAACTTTGCATAATGGTCATGGACAAGGTCAATGAATTAAGTTCAATGAATTAAGTGCCCAATTATGAAATTAATTTGTCCTTAACAACAGGGTCTGAAGGTGTGAAGAAAAGAAAACTGACACTGACACTTTATGTACAACTTGGTCATTGGCAACGGTCCCCTAAACCACTTTCTTTTTTTTAACTGAACCCAGTAAAACTATACAGAATGTGAAAGAATATTTGCAACAGATCTCAAAGGACAGTGTCGAGAAGTTCATTATGGTGTACCTGATGTTTAAATTAATTTAACAGATACGGTCTGTAAAACAAACACAGTATGAACCTGTGGATTTTTTTTTTCTTTTTAAAAAAAGGACTTTTACAGAATTCAAGTAGTGTAGCAGGAAACCATAGATGCCTTTTGATCACAGGTCAGGCGAAACAGAGCCACTTGCTGGGTGTCCCCCTTGCTTGTCTGCTCAGGTGTCCCAGTGGTCTATAAGTCTGTGGATGTGAGCTTTTTCATGCTCCGTCGCTGAGCTAAACTGGAGGCTGCAACAGGCTCTAACACTGGCTGAAATGTCTTGTGGTTCAGTGCAGAATATGTAGCAGCCATGGCTCCCTAGAGAAAAATTAAATATATCATAATAATATACATAGAGAGAGAAAAAATGTTTTTATCAGAAAATACAGCAATTCAAAATTAAATTCTTAATTAACTCTATGGTAGGTTATGGCCATCTCTGAAGTTTGCATGGAAAAATACATTTATTGCTGAATCCTTCCCATTTCTACGAATGTGTGTCTGATATTTCTCTTTCTCTCCTGTCTATTTCTTTTGCATACCTTAGATGTAGGAGTCACCTTTCAATGTAGGTCAGAATTAGTACCTTCCAGTTAGTATCTTCCAAAGCAATATCAGCACAAATTTATCAAATACAGCCAGTTCAGTGGCTGTTCAGGTCCTGACTTATGAGACGACCCAATAACTACTTGAATCTTGGAAAAGAAAACACTCAAGTATCTTTTCCTTTAAATACAGTTTAAAAAATTGCCAATAATCTGGAGAGGGACTTCATATAAGGGTATGTGGTGATAGAACAAGGGGAAAGGGCTTCCCACTGCCAAGGGCAGGGATAGATGGGATATTGGGAAGGAATTCCTGGCTGGGAGGGTGGGCAGGCCCTGGCACAGGGTGCCCAGAGAAGCTGTGGCTGCCCCTGGATCCCTGGAAGTGTCCAAGGCCAGCTTGGAGCAACCTGGGATAATGAAAGGTGTCCCTGCCCATGGCAGGGCATGGAAGGGATGGGCTTTCAGGTCCCTTCCAACCCAAACCAGGCCATGTTTCTATCAATTTGTCTCACATAGTTAAATAGTTAAAACAAAAGCTAATTCCTCTACTAAAGAAAAGAAGGGAGTTCTGTCTGTAGCTCCAAAGCAAGTTCTGCACACCCAGCACCCTGAGCACCACTCCAGGGTGTTTTACCTTCACTAGATGGGGGGCATCTTGCCTGTTGAGCTGATAATGTGGCAGCTGGTCCCTGCAGGCAATCCAGGAATGCTTTAACACCTGCTCTGCCGTGTACCTCTGGTGGGGATCCACGTGCAGCATGTGAGAGAGCAAGTCCTGCAGGAAAAGAAAACACACACTGTTCAGTCACAATCATCTTTAAAGCATTAATGATGGCAGCAATGAGCAAAGGACCCATGTGGCAGAGGGATTAACACAATGCACACATACACACCCAGATCAGCAGACAAACTGGATCATTCTGTGCCTTGACACTGCAGAAGGCTCAAAACAATGTGTTGTACTATTGCAGCAGTTTAACAGAGCAAGCTTTTATTGGAAAGGAACTTACTGTTGTGCCTTTCATGTTTATTATTAATATAATCTTTAAAAGAATAGAAATCCTATTAAAATGTAGCAGACAGGATTTATGGAGGAAAGCTATTATTGGCAAATCTCTCTCCTCATTCACTCTCCACTTCTGGGGTCTGCTGACTACATATCACAACTGAATTCATTTATAGTGATACATCAGCAGTGAATTTCTCCTTCAAGAAGCCACATAAAGAATAAAGCAAACAGCAATGGACACTTGATTTTGCCTGTTAGAAGCATCAGCAATAAGTTACTAATTACAGTGTTGGTCAAAAGAAAAGCTGGGTGGGAAGGGCACAGAACAGAGACAGAATAGTTTGAATTAAAAACAAAATATGGACAAGCTGACAGAATGTTCCCTTTGTTTTAGGTACAAAATGTTAAGCATTCTTAAATACACAGAAGTGAGTTACTTGTGCTAAGACAACAGCACTCTGAATCACTCCTACTGAACTGAACAAACAGAGCAGTTCCAAAGGATCAGGACAAGATATTTTCATATTAGTAATTATTAAATATTAGTAATATTAAGATTAAGATACCTACAGAGTATAGCAACACCAACAGCAGGGAACACATACAGAAATTTGTAAGAGATGGAGTCTTTAAATAAAAAGGACAGCTGTATAATCAAGCTGATGAAGATTTTTGGCAAGATATCCAGATCTAATTGGCTGTTAAAGTACTAGTTTAATTGCTGAAAGTACTAACAAAGACAAAACACTTGATGACTTCAGCATTGAACAACAAAGAAACTGCACTGTTAGAATTAATGGCAGGCTGGGTAGCTACTAGAACTGCCAGATAACTGTGACAATCACCCTTGCATTGCAGGAATCCCACCAGCACCTGATTTGGAGTCAATTATAGCAGCCTGGAAAACACTGTCCAGTGCCCACCCTTGGAGGCTTCTGAAGGCAGAGTGAATAAAGCCCTGAGTGCCCTGGGGAGAGCTCAGAGCTGACCTGCCTTGAGCAGGGGGATGCACCAGAGTCCTTCACTGCAATAAAACTGCAGGTAGTAACAACAAACCACTCTGATAGACCAGTCCAGTTTACAAAGCTCAGTGACATTCATTTGAACTCTACAAAAATACAAAAACAGAACACATTTACACCTTTGCTGCATCTGAAACGGTGTCCCAGTTGCCTCCACTTAGAGAGAATTTTCCACTGCCTATCCGTACCAGGATCTCCTCTGGAGTATCATTGGGACCATTGGCAAAGGGAGTATAGCTGTTGAGACACAAAATAAAACACCTTGTTATGGGTAAAACTGCAAGGAATTGAGAGAATCTTATGAATCAGTCAGTATCCCACTGGCAACAGAAACCTATCACAGAATATATAGACATACTATTAATATTTCTTGTATTACATCAGAAGTACCAATTTATGAAGAGAACAATTTCCAATTTTTATCCATAAGACAAAAGAGTCTGCTATTTTGAATTAGAGCAAACTTCAGAAAGCCTTTTCTCATTTGGCCACTAGATGCCTCCTGGAGCTGCAGCAGTTTGGATGAGTGAGAAAACCCCAGAGATGAGAAACCAGTGTGTTGTACAAGAGGGCCAGGAGACACAAGGAGGTGACTACAAGGGTGTAGGGTGAGGAGGAGAAGAGTGTGGAGGGTAAAAAGGAAACTACCACATACTTTCACAGGCTAATTTCTCTCCAGGAGACTGGGAAAAGTGCTTGGCATTCCCCAGCCATGTACTATGGAAAAAGAAGCCTTGAAGCTCCTTGTAAGATAAGCCTGGTTTATGCATTCACTGATTTCCTTCCAGCCCCCTGTTCCACCTGAGTGCCTGTGTCATTCCATGAGGCAATACCTGCCCATTTTAAGGGAAGCAGGGATTCAGGGAAGCAGGGATTCATGCAGCATGCTGGAATTTTAGGTAAACAAAACAGCTCAGAGATCTTTCTCACCCTGCCAGCATCGTGTAAAGAAGAACACCCAAGCTCCATATGTCACAAGCAGCATCATATCCCTGTCTCATGAGCACCTGTGAAACAAAGAGTGTTCAAGACTTCCCATAAATCACAAACCACCCCAAGCCAATACCACCATCCAGCCTGAGGAAGGGCAAGTCAATCCCTGGATCCTGTCACAGGCTTGACTGTTGATTTTCCAATATATAGGTTACAGCAAATACCAACAGTATTTCTTCTCCCAGAACATCATCTCAAGATTCTCAAAACTTACACCTTATTTTTGAGGGTGGACTCTGCTATTTTAAAGTAGTTTTATAATAAACACATGCATCAGTGTTTATAAGGTATGTGTGATTTTATTTAAGGATTATATTTAAGCAGAATTTTTCTTTTTTTTTCCCCCAGCATTGCTAAAAAGTTGAAGTATTTGATACATCAAAACAGCATAAGGAAAATACAGGGCAGCTCAAGATACCTCTGGTGCCACAAAGTTTGCAGTGTAGCATGGAGTTAGGAGCAGTCCATTTTCTCCTCGGAGCTGTTTTGCAAATCCAAAATCACAAATCCTGATGGAATCAGCATTATTTGAGTCATCTGTGTATAAAATATTACTGGGCTTGAGGTCTCGATGCACTACCTTAAACCAAGACATTGGAAAAGGGACCATTTAGAAGGAACATGTATGTTTTTTGTATGTAATTTGCAGTTGATAAGAACTATTCTCTAGATGAATATACTTATTAACAGTTCTACTCAAAGATACACCAAAAAATTCTAATTAAAGTGATATGCTAAAAAACCCTACTGGTTCCCAATGCAAGTGGAGCTGACATCACCATTTGCCAACAAGCCTAAGAGAACAAGTATCTGCTGTTTCCTGAACTGTAGGGTCAAGAGGGCTTGCCAGAACAAAGGATGAGCTATTTATACTCTTCACCTTTGTAAGAAGATACAAACCCTCCCTCCCTTCTGCCACAAAAACAAGGCCCAGCAGCAGGGTTTGCACTGGCAGCAGGGGCTGTGCCTGGCAGGAAGCCTCACCCCCTGGCAGTGCAGGTAGTCCACAGTCTTGGCTATGGTGAACAACACGGCGCTGGCCTCGCGCTCCGAGAAGAACTTCTGCCTCAGGATGCGGTCCAGGAGCTCCCCCCCCTTCATCAGCTCCGTGACAAGGTAGATGAACCTGCCATCGTCGTACACCTGAGGAGCAGAGCAACAGTGCACTCAGGTGGGGCAAACAACACCTACAATTACACACCCTGAGAAACCAAAGCATCACACTGGCCCCTTCACCTGTCCCCAAGGGAACGGGGGCACAACCAGCAGGGCTGTCACAGCTCATGGGTCAGCCAGTTGTTAATCCACGGCCCTGAGTGACATTTCTCACACTGAGAGGAGAGCAGCCTTCCCCTCCCCACTGCCAGTGTTTAGCTGCTGGCACACACAGGACAACATGCAGCTGCTTTCTCACATTACCAACACATTTGAAATAAAAACCAGGGCATTTCCAACCTTCCCATCATTCCTCACTTCAAGTTCATTAAACAGCATTTCAAAAAAAAAACAACAATATCAACATTGTATTTTAAAATACTCCCTGTACTATTAAGTATTGCTCTCCCAATACATTTTACTATGTGAAAGAAACAATGAATCCCAAGAACTCCCTCCATCTGTTCTGGTTTGTGACCACTGTGTGGTGAGAGCAGCAGAGGAGGAGGTACATACATCCTTTAGGGTAATGATGTTTGGATGTTGTCCATAGCGCATGAGAATCTCAATTTCTTCTGAGGGATCTCTCTTGCTTTTATCAATTATCTGCAAAATGTAACAGCAAAAACAACTTGGCTGAGCAGTCTATTTCATAAAGACATTTTTTCTATTTATATCCTTGCTTCAACAACAGAATAAAAAATTCTGGAGTTAATTACTTCTTCATAATCACAATTAATTCATCTTCCAGCTTCACAACCCCCAGTTCATTCATTTCTTGCCCTGTCCTTGTTAAGATTCCATCATTAGTGCAGCCTCCCCTGCTCCAGTGGGCAAGGAAATGCACGAATTCCCTCTGCAGCCCAGTTCCACCCTGTGAATCTCATTTTATTTCTGGTGTTCTCATCACTGTACAGTATTTTCAGGCTTCAAGATTGTAACTCTCCAATAACTGGAAAATCCATAAATTTAAATTTACAGATCTATTCCATGGCAATTTCTGAACTGTAACAATGAAATCCATTCAAATACCTTGACAGCAAACTCCATGTTTGTAGCTATGTGTATACACCTCTTGCAAACAGAGTAGGAGCCAACACCAATATCTTCCTTCAGTTCATAGACATCAGTGAACTGGGCACTGTTTCCATGAAGCTGCTTCAAACAAAACAAATGCAATGGTCATCTAAAATAACAAGATTCTCTTTTCCACCAGCAGAAGTTTCTCCTGCTTGCCCGTGATTCCTCTTTGGAATTCTGCCTCCAGACAAACAGCAGCTCACTTTGGGAAACCACAAATATCCCGTGGAAGCTTTTAAGAAGGGACATTCTATAATGGTCTCCCCACCAAAAAAAGAACAGGCAGTAAATGCTAAATATTGGCCAGTCTTTGACACATCACCAGTTTCCCAAACCCCAAAGTGTTACCTGTACTATGGGTAGAATGTTGGTGAGTGGTGATATTTTATGGTCTTCTACAGTAGTCGTTGCAACAAAACTAAACCCTTTGAAGAGCTGATGGGCATTTGCACTCGGGGGCACTCCTGGGGAATCTGGGGAAGACACAAGGGAGCAGTGAGGATAAATCCCAGCAAAATAGGGCTGGTTTTTAACATTCACCAGAGAGATGGTACAAGCAACATTCTGAGGGAAGGGAGGCAAGCAAACAAGAACAACACCAGATGTTGAGTAAGACTTGTAATTTGTTATCTGTCTTCTCTGACTTCAGGAACACCAAGCAAGTGTGCCTGGGTTTTATCTACACTGCAAAACAGGAGTTAATGAATCAACATATGTTTTGGGGAAGAAGTTCACTGAAACACAACATTACTTATGAGAAAGAAATAAAGATCACAGTCTTGTGTTCAGCAGCTTCGTAACACAGAAGAGCAACCAGATTGTGCTTCTTCAGTGGGGTCTGTGCTGCTGGCAAGGCACAAGTGAGGCAGTGCAAGATTTAATTAGTGATATTATTAAACAATTAGAACAGAGTTTTCCTCAGATTGTCTTATGTGCACCTCTAAATTCACTGTGCAGTCTCACAGTAGGCACAGCTTGGTAATGCTGTGTGGCCTGTTAAAAACCACAGGCCTTCTCCAAACAAACACAAGGGGGTTTAAAGGTTGGAAGCAGCAGGAAAGGAAAAAAAAAATCACAAAAGAATCCCTGAAGTGAAACTTGAAGCAGACTAAGCAACAGTAATGATAATAATTGATGGTTCTTAAAGCAAGCCATTCTCAGTGAAATACTGACCCTAAATTAATCACTGCTGCAATCAAACTGAAATTCTAGTATTGAAACTAATCCCCCAAACTCCACAAGTGTGACTTTAAATCACAACTAGAAACCATAATTCAGCTGTTAATATTCCATTTATTTAATTTTTTTCTGTATGAATCAAAGTTTAGCAGAGTATTTCAAAGAACAGCAATGCTCTCAGGAGAACACACTCCTTCAAAGCACTGGAACCCTGTTGCATCTTTTCCTTTTAACTCTGTCACTGGCTTCTTCTTTTAGTGACTTCAACATTAATTTGACCCTCTTGTCCACAAGCCTCACCAATTTACAGCCATGCACAATTAATTACCTTTTGGTGTTTTTGCTGTGAATTCTGGATCAAAACAAAAGGTGTCCTCTGGCTTTCCAGAAGCAGGTTTAAATGGAGGCTGGATTTCTCTTCTGAACAGTTTCTGAGTGGAAGGAAAAGCTCAGTTAATTAAGAGCCCTGACCCTCCCAGGGGTGCTGTGACTCTGCCAAGATAAAGGCAAGGGACAAAGACCTCACACCAGTGACAGGCACGTCCCTCTGGGCTGAGCTGCCCATTCTCAAAGCTCTAGGCCAGGTTTTTCCTAATCCACCAAACTACCAAGGAAAGCAGAACAATGGCTCTGCTTTTTTTCCCCCTCCTCTACTCAACATGCTTTAGAAAAATGCAGTGCCCAAATGATCTCAAACATGCAAGTTCCATTTACAGTTAAGGAACAGAAAATTTCATGTTAAATGATCTCAAAGCCCCATGCAAAGGTCAGGAAGTTGTGAGAACATTTGACTCCCGTTTCTCTTCTCCTTTCAGACCTATTTTTTGCAGGGTTTTTTTCATTTAATCTCCCTGCATAAGAACACAGAATACATTTCAACTAAAAAAACCCACCCAAACAAAACAAAATAACCCAGGGAAAAGGGACCTGAATTCATCCCAAAGAAATAAAGAGATAAAATACAGAAGTGTCATCAACACCACCAGATTGAAACAAATACAAATCACTGCCTAATTTTAAAATAAAATATAAAGAAAAAAGAAAGAGCCAGAACTGCAGATCTTTCAGACTTCATTGCTGGTATTTATGTCAACACCAGTCCCTTAAAAAAGGAGATAATCAAGCCAAAACAACACAACTTTTAAAGCGTGTTCCCATCAAACACTGAAGTTTTGCTCTTACTAAAAGCTCTTGTTGCTGACCAGGATTCTATGGCAGATGCTGCATAACCACAGCTAGAAAACCACCTTTTCAGAAATAAATGCAAGAGAAAAAGAGAAGGATAATGACAAGAGGCTTTGAAGAATTAGGTGAGCACAGCTCTGGCCTGGCAGTCCTGTCAGCACAGCAACATCTGATTTATTCCATCTCCCCTTCTGCAGGCATTACAGCAAAGGAGGGTTTCCCAGGGCAGGGATTTGATATGGAGTATCCTGCCCTTGAGCAATGTTTCCCAGAAACAACCTCAAAAGAGGAGAGAACCACAGAGGAAATCATAAGGTGCTCGTGAAAAATTTAAGCAACAGTGATGATCTTGTATAGACTTTGGATCATCTCAGAGCACCAGAGTCAATATTCCAGCTGGGAATGGGATCTGACTGACAAAACAGGGAGCTGCTGTGGCAAGTAGGGAGAAATCCAAGAGAATTCCACTCACAGGGGGTTGTGCCCTGCATGGAAGCACCAGGCAGAACTGAAGAGAAGGATTCCTGCACACAGGGAACACCAGCACCCTCTCCCAACTACTAATGCTCCAACAGGCCATTTCAGCTTTAGAAAGCTGCAACTCTCAATTATTTAAAAAGGAAATGCCCAATTTTTAATTATTACTCTCTGTACCATGAATACAACAGCTCCAGATGCCAAGACAAGAGCAGCAGCCAGGATGTGACAGTGGGCACTGCTGCCCTTTGCTGTGTCACATGCAAATACTTCCAGTGCTACAGCACAAAAATTAACAGCAGCTTCAGCATTCAGATCATTTGGTACTTACATTCCAGTCAACAGTAGAAAAAAAAGGATGTCTCTTGATTTCTTCAACTCCATCTGAACCAGCTCCTGAACAGAGAAAACACTGTATTTAACACACTTTTGTGTGAAGTCTTTGAAGACTGCACTAAAAATTAGTTCATTTCTAAAAAGTCACACAGATGTGGCTGTTTGAATGAATTGTAACTCCAGCAACATCCAAGGCTGTAATTAAGTAGTGCCCACCTCAACAGGGACAAGAATCCCATGAACACAGAGTCCATATTCTTTGCCCTGGCACTGCCAAGGCTTTGGCTCACCCAGTCCCTGACCCAAGCACTGACCATTCATGGCCAAACCCAGCAGTCATGAGCCAACCTAACAAGAAATGGTATCTAAACCAAACTACCCAGAGCCTGAGAGTCTCTAGCAACTACTTTCCTTGAAATGAAAGTAGTTGGTTAATTATTTAGAGATTCAAATAAATGAACCAACCTAATCTATTTGATGGGTTCCTTTTAAACAGCATCCTCAGAAGACTCTGTGCTTCAGGGCTGAGGAACTGAGGCATTCCAAGCTTTGCTCTAAAACAAAACAAGGGAAGAAGTGAGACAAAGAAATGTATCTTACTAAAAACTGTCTACATAGATTTCAGTTTGATGTATTAAAGATTTATTGCAAAGTCTTGCAGAGTGCACTTACTTAACTCACCAGCTTTTAAGTCTCACATTACATGGGTGATTTAAAAGAAACAATAAAGAAAGAACACATCAGACCGAAACCACCAAACCCCACCCAAGCCCCCAAAGCAAGCTTTATGCTAAAACAGAGACACATAACTATCTCAGGGACACAAAAGTATTTCCAAAGATACCTTCATAGGACCAGAGGAGACTCACCAAATCCCAAATTACTTGCCCTGAAGGGATTGCTACTATTCCTCTTGAAGCAAGAGCCTCGAGCAGCTCATTGAGCCATCATGTAAAAGCTTGCTGACTTCACCATTTAATTTCTTTTGTGCAAACTACCATGCTAAGGCAAGAAACTACAGAACTGCAGCACCACCTGGAGCTGCAGGTGAGGCAGCTGGAGCTCTGATCCACCCCTTCTCAGGCAGCAGCACTATAACCCCCCGTCAGGGAGAGCTCCATGAGCCCCCCAAAGGCCCAAGGCTCTCTCTGCTCTGCAGAGAACCCTCTGGCAGCTGAGCACAAAGACAGAGGAGAGCAGATTTGCCCAACAGCTCCACTCACTAAGCACCAGTTCACCCAGTTTGGCTGGCTCAGCAGCTTCTGTTGGAACTGAGGCAATCTAACCTGAGAACTGGGAGCATGGAGGGGCCCTCCATCCATACCCACACAAAGCAACACCTCGTCATCTGCTGCTTGCAAAACAGGCAGTGCTGCAACAGTGGAGGAGAGTGCAAGAACATGATGGTAAATATTGCTGCTCTAATTCACTCCACTCCTCTTTATTACACGCCTACAATGAAAACACAAATTCATCCCTAAGATTTTAATTCCTGTAGATACTTAATGGTATTTATGGTCTGCAATCTAAGCCTTATCAGAGGGCTTTGATTTTCTGTTTTAACTCCATGTTCTTAGAATCATAAAATGGTTTGGGGTGGGACAGACCTTAAAGACCACCTAATACTAACCCTAGAACTAGGCAGGGACACCTTCCATCAGACCAGGTTGCACAAGGAGTTAAAACAAGCTGTTAAAACATGTCTAAAATTGTATTTTGTGACTTCCCAAGGAGAAAGAAGATGTACTTACTTCAGTATCATATTCATGGTCTCGTTTCGATCTTTACCTTGGAATGGCAGGGTACCAGTGAGCATTTCAAACTGCAAAGAACAAATGTTCATCTCAATCAACACTTCTTCCCCCAGCTGCTGGAACAAAGTGTTAAGCACTGTACTCTTCTCTAGCTCTGCATTAGGCTGAGCTTTGAAAAGATTATCAAAATGATCACCAATCTACAATCCCCACTGGCAGTTTACATGCTGATAACAGCAGCAAGTGTAACATCGTGATGATGGAGGAATATTTTCCATCAATAAGCCACTTGAAAGCAATAAAATCTCCTCCATAACCAAGTCTGAGATGCTGCCATGTTCTGCAAACTGCAGGAATAGTAAATACCAGAACAGTACTCTACTTGTAATGCCAGCCTGCACATGGAGCCTGATGCTCTGAGCTCCCAGCAGGGGCACAAGTGGGAGCAGTAACTTCTCATTTCACTGCTCCACTCCTCACTCTTAAAAGTGCCATTAATACTCCCTCAAACCAAGGCTTCAAGCATGGTTTTTAACTTAACTATCAAATAACATGCAAAATAAATACACAAACTAGCATTTCACATCCATACAACTGTATGGAAGACACATGAATTTTATGGTGCCTTTTAAGTATTCCATACAGGGCTAGGCAGGTGAAAAGTCCACTTTATCCAAATCAGTTGCCATTATAGCAGCAATTCAGTCACTGAATTCTCCCCTTACCCAAGCATTGATAAATAAAACTGGACAAGCTTATTCTAAGTGCATGAGCCCACATTGTGTCAGAGCAGTGCAGTGTTTGGGACCTTAGGAAGGGAAGCAAAAGCACAGTACCATGAGGACCCCAAAGGACCACCAGTCAGCACTCTGGTTGTGCCCTCTCCTGTTTACCACTTCAGGTGCCATGTACTCTACAGTACCACAGAAAGAATAGGCCTTCTTCTCTTGATCTACTGATTCTTTGCTGAGTCCAAAGTCTACAACAACAGCATCACAAGAACACAGCCAGTAAAGAATTTCAGGGAAAAAAACAATATATGGTACTACCTAGAGACAGCACAGACATTAGTTCACTACACACCACCAAAAGCTTTCTCTGAGTCATTAAATGGGCAATTAGCCATTGATATCATTATGGAAATAACTTGATATTTGAAATACTACACATTTAGAGCCTTAAGACAACCAAAAGTTCTCATTTCCTCTGTTTACTGCTTGGTTTAGTCACACCAAAAACTGGGTAGAAATAAAAAGGAGTTTTGAAGGGAACACAGCCTGCATGGTCTGGTATTACTGAATGATGAATAAGGAAAATCAGACTAAAAATACTGTTGTTATATAAGGCAAGATGGTTCTGCAACCTGACTGAAGTTGAGTACAGCACAGTGTTGCATATCTGCTCCCTTAATTCCCAGAATCCCTGTTTCCCTGGTTTGAACGACACCAGGGAATACACAAGCCCCTGACAGTGGCTCAGCTGTCAAGTGGAGGCTCTTAAATATCCCTTTTTTCATAGAGGAAATAAATGCAAATCAATAATCCTACCCATTCTCATTTTCAGTTGCAGAAGGAAGTGAGAACTTTCGGACTGAATTGGATTAAAATAGATAATGCAGAATTTTATAAATATTATTACCATCACCATTACTCCATTGAGTCTTTGAGAGTTTAAAAAACTTCATTTTCTCTTGGAATCAAACAGCAATGTTTATAGATCAAGTAACAGAATGAAATCTACAGCATAAAAGCATCACCTTAAAGGTAATTTAAAACTTTCAGAAATTCAGAGCAAACATCCCTTTGTATACATCACTTCCTAGGATATATTTAATTTTCCTCAGAGAACTTTTTTCCCCCAATTTTATGTGTATATATAATCCAAAACCACACAAAACAAGCTGATACAGAAACATGCCCAGAAAGTTGTGTATTCATGAGTGTTGCCTACCTGTTAACTTGATATGTCCTGCTTCATCAAGCAAAATGCTGAAAATTAAAGTTCACATTCACCAAAACACATAAAGAGCAATGTTTGCATGTAACATTTTAAACAGAATTTAAAAATTATTATATCCAACTTGTTATTACTTTAAGAAGTGACTATTATTTCATTAAAATGACACAAATGCGTTTTATATTTTATATATTTGTTAGTCTAACAAAAATATATTTCATTTTTTTACATTATTATAGTGGAAAATGCAAAGCAACAAGCAAAATACACATAATAGTGGTAAAATACATTTTACTTTACTTTTCTGGCTTCAGGTCCCTGTACACAATTCCCAAGCTGTGAAGGTGATCCAAAGCAAGGGCCAGTTCTGCGAGGTAGAATTTCACATCTTCCTCTGTAAACATAACCTAATAAGAACTGTATAGATTTACCTTCTGATCTTGTCTTCAGTTTTTAAAACTGCAATCTAAACAAATACACTCCTGTCTGCCTACATTTCAAAATAAGTCTCATAATTCATGAATTCACCTAAGTTATTGACTAATACAGGTTAATTATAAAGTACACAAAGAGCTACCTGCAATACTTAAATTAAAACATCAGCAGTTACTGCAGAGCATTTGTTAACTTTTAGGGAATAAATTTAATTATTATATTTGGTGTAATTAACCACCAGCACTCCTTCTGGCACAATCCTATAAAGAGTTTTCCACTGCATCATAAAATTTCATATAAAGCTGCTGTGTTGGGTGATTGTGGATTCACATTAACGATGCTTAGGAAAGAAAAAGGAGAAACAACTGAGGAAAAAAGCATGCAAAATAAACCACTGGGGAAAATAACAATGACAATCTGCTGTGTGAGTTGAAGAACCTGCTCTGCTCTTAGGGCAAAAAATAAAATTCAAGAACCCTGGTGAGACACTGAAAAAGTGATGCTGCTTACAGAGCACGAGACAGATGCACTTCCAAACACTCCACAGGTTGCTGCTAATTTAATAGACAAAAATTGCAGCTGCTTTGGCTCTTGTCATGTTCTACAAATTACTGGAGAACCTGGAAATCTTTAAATGACTGGAGTGAACTGGAGGTTTAAGTGAAATATTCCCTCCTTTGTTGAAAGCAGCAGGAACAAGGAGGTGCCTAGCCAGGCTGAAATTCAAGGCCCTGGGCTGCTGGACTTTGCCTGGCACCTGTGCCATCTGCTCCAGGGGCACAGAATGTTCCCTCAGTGCCATAATGACAGGGGCTGAGCCTGCCACAACAATCAGGCTGTTACTCCACAGTGTCACCTGCACCTCTTTAAAGAGCAATGGTGACACTGGTGTCCATCTGCATCCAAAGAGCAAGAGTGATGTCATTCCTCCTTGGAGCAGCCAAGATGCAAATCTCAGAATACAATGGTGTTAAATGGCTGTCTCCAATCTCCCAATAATAATGACATTTAGAGCTGTTCTCTGTGTCAAATTAAACATGATGCAAGGCAACTTCATTAAATGTTACCAATAAAAACTTTATTACGTACTCATCTCACTTCCACAGCTGAAGCTCTCATACCCACATTGGAATTTAAAGACCAACAAAAGTCTTTTAATAACCATATACTAAACTGAATTAAATTAAAGTAATCCCTGTGAAATGCCACGGGGAGTTTACCCTCATGTGCACTGTCCACTGGCTTTATCATGGACTTTTGAAACTACCTTGTCTTCCCATCACAAAATAGAAACCTGTTTGTTTGTTTTATAGCTAGACACACAGTAAACATCTAAAAGCCACCACTGAAGGGAACTGAGGTCTTCCCAAAAACACAGGGAGCCTCAGCAGTGAGAGAACTTGACAATTAGGGCTTCTTTATTCCCACAGGGAATACAAATCTCTTTCCACCCCCAGCTAGTGTCACTGTGGATAGACTTGCATCCTCAGTTAACTCAGAATCTCAGGGGCCCTCTGGATAATCCCAGCTGTGGTGCTGCAAGAGAATTCTCCTTCCTGCTATACCAGAATTTCCTCTATAATTAGACATTACAGCTTGACCTCTTTCCTACCTACTGCTCCAATAACCCTTGACAAGTCGGTCACTTGAAGCTTTAACAGCTATTTTAGCCTCAAGATTAATTAATTTTGAGCTCAATTCTTAGACATTATCATTGTTTGCCAAGCTCAGCTTTTTATAAAAATTAAAAACAAAACCGCCCTTTATTTTTCCTTCTCTTTTTCCTGTTGCTAAACTAAAATCTTTTATTTTTACAGAAATTATAGGGGGGAAAAACCCCATGGACTTGGATAAACAACCTCCTCCATGCCATGAAAAATCAGTCAGATAACAACATGGTTTTCTCATTTAAGAAAGTGGCTTTTCCTGTGCTTTAGCAATATAGATGGATTTATGCTGGTGAAAACACTGAAAAGCTCTCCTACTGTGGAGCTGTTGAGAAACTGCCATTAAAAATTTACCTCTTTATAAAAGGTTTCCAAAAAGAAAATAAAAGTCCTCTAAACATGTTCATAACACTTAAGGTAACATGTGATAAATATTTGATGGCAAATGTTTATAAAAAACAACAACAGGCTGCATCACATTACCTCCTCTGAGGATTCTCTCCAGAAAACAAAAATAGAAATGAGAAATTAAAGGTCCAGTTGTGTCAGGGTTTGATGGAGGGGAGTGGGCTCAAAACCTCTCAACAGTCACACCTTGGGGGCTCAAAACCACCCCGTGTTCCCACTTGGTGGGATTAAGGATGAGGATTTGTGTCCCAGCCCTGTGAAATTTTAGAATGCAGCAGAAATCTCCCAGGGCTGCAGGATTCCAGGAGCACCTCAGCTGACTAAGAGCACAACTATAATATCCCCTTTCTTCAGTGCTAAATATTCATTTACTTCAGTTACGTTTCCAAGCAACAAAACATTTTTAGACAAAAGAACTGCACTTTGCAGATACCAAATTAAAACTTAGGCTACTAATCAATACACACTCAGGGCTCTTAAGGACAGAATATATTCTAGAACACCTAAGGAAAGCCCAACTAAGTTATAAAAACTTGACTATGACAAGAAATATGGGGGGGAAACAGCTTTAAAAGACAACCCTATGCCAAGAAAAACCAGCCCCTGTCTAAGAGTGAGTGAAGATAAAATTTCAGGTACTTACCTCTTTGGATAATCGTGTGAATACATCTCCTCCCCTGAGAAAATCCAATATTAAATAGAGCTTCCCTTCAGTCTGAAAGGCTTGAAAAAAAGAAAAAGGAATAAAAATCAATAGTTGTGTGACAAAGCTGATCTACAAAATAGATCTGAATGATTTACAACCAGGAAATTTCAGTCAGAGGCAATACTTTTGTTATGGAACTGGAATAATTCAGCAGCACGAGGTAATTTCTTGAATGATTCCTCACTTCTTCACCCAAGAAAACCTTAGTCATAAGAGATGATTAAAATACTGTTCTTTCAGTTCTCCTTTGTCAAACAGGGAAACAGCAAGGATCTTAATTACTGTGGTTTGCTTTTACTCAATGAAAAGCAAAAAGATCCCTGCTCAACTTGTAAGAATTCTGCAAATCTTTAGTTTCAAGAGGACTTAACCTCAAACTTCTCCAGATGTGTATTTACATCCCTTTGTTTTGCCCTGTGGTTTAAAGTTGCTGGAACCCCATTTGGCCCCTACAAAAGTGAGGAAGAAGCAGAGCAGCTGTGCCTTAAGTAATGAGAGGAAGTGCAGGCAGAGGACAATAACTGTATACCCACCATAGTGCAGTTTGACGATAAAGGGATGATTTACTTCTACTAAAATATCTCTCTCCATTTTCGTCCGAACTCGGTCCCGAACTGAGGGCAAGAGGAAAAGAGCCCACAATGAGACAAATGCATTTGGTACAGCACAAACAGAGCAGGAACTGGCACAAGGAAAGGCTCTGCTGCCTAAAGAATGTCTCTCCTTGCCACTTTCTTTGTTTTAGTGTTTAAGTCCTCCACAAAGCACATTCAAAACTATTTCGTTCCTTACCTGTCCCAGCTTCCTTATTGTCTTTGTTATTTTTCCAGCACATCCCAGTATTTTGGGATAATCCATATTATTTTCAAGAAAAAAGCTCCCAGCTAGACTTCCACCTTCAACTTCTGAATTGTATATTTTCTTTAAGGTTTCTTTTTACACACAGTGGACTTGCACCCATTTAAATGTCTCCTGAAAGCCAAACCACCCCTGCTCTGGCTCCCAGAACAAGTGGGAACGACTTAATTTTAACCACAATAGAGTTCTAACATAACAAAAGACAAAAGGAAAATTGCTTCTGAAATTAATTTGTTTTCATATAATGAAAAATCTAACCAGAATTCAATAACACAATTTAAAACTCTGAAAGAGCATTTTTGACCACATAATTAAAGCTACCTGGCCAGGCTTAAAATAATTCTTAAACATGAACTTACGAGTTAGTCTAGAAAAAAGCTGCTGTCAGGGAAGAGTTATGAACTCAACTGAGAAATACTGCAGATTAAAAGACTCCTTAAAAAGAAGCATTTAAACCTCAGGTGCACTGAGAGCCATGTTTTCCAGTTTCAGTTCAGAGACACACATACCTTTTAGAGAAGCCTTTTTCAGCACTTTCATTGCATAAAGCTGCCCAGCATCAGGACCAATGATCTTCCTCACGAGGAAGACCTGGCAGGAGAAAGCCCATTTTGAGAATTACTGCAAGCTCACTAATCAAATATCAGCTCTCAGCATCTCCTATGAATTCCAGGCAGTTTGCAGTGTTGTTTCCTGAGCACACACCTCAAAGGAAGAGCCCAACTGCATTTCCTCCCTCAGACTGGAGCTGCAGCAGCACCAAGCTCTCTGAAGAACCCCAGTGCTCACAAACTCTGGGCTCTTCCCCCATTTATCAGATGAGGACTTACAGGAATTTGTTTCCTTCTACCACTTTTACAAGGACAAGGTGCCTGCTCTGCCACCTCCCAGGAGGTTTCTGTGGTTTGAGACCCAAGTCTCCAACATGGAACAGGTTTTATTAATGAATTCTCTCCAAGTGGTGAGATGAAAGCAAGGAAACCTCACCATTTAAGATCAAAGGACCTTTCCCCTCTGGAATAGCAACTCCAACAGGTTTTTCTACTCTTTTCATTCCAGCAGAGTTTTAAAGATAGATGGAATATAACTTGACATAAGAAAAGCATAACGTGAGATAAAATAACACATTCCAATACATGTATCTCTACTAATATTCTATCTCTTGGGTTTTTCAACTTACAAAATGGCTTGGTAGGTGACTGTTTCTAAATTGCTGTTCTTATAATAGCAATTATTAGTTATGAGGAGTGTTTCTGCTGTAAAAAACAATGCACAAGTCCCAGGAGAGAGCCAAGAGCTCCCAAAAACTGCCTCTCTTCTTCAGACTTTCATTAACACTAGATTTATTTACATATATACTTTGTTAGAAATTAGTAATTATCCAGAAATTATATATATTTTTTAAATAATCTTGTCAAATCTTCCATTCTAGAATCAGAAATTCAAACACTGTGACTGACTAAATTGAACAGCATTGGGAGAGGTGTTGGTTTTATTTTAAGCTCTGGTTAGAAGAAAAATATCATCATATTTCAAGGTTGTCAGGCTTTTTGTTTTACCAGGTTTTGCCCAGTGACTGACCTACAGCACTGCTCTCATATCAGGTCATGCTGATGCTCAAATAAAGGGAGTAATTTGAAGACCAGCAACTAAAAAACATCTGTAGATGAATACAATCACACTTATAAAAGTAAAATATTAATCATAAGCACATACAAGTATTTTAGTGCTGAATAACTAACAGCTTTGAGGATGTAAGAAATTCATGTACACGTTAAAAATTTTAGTTAACAAGGCCCAAAAGAGCTGCCACTGATAACTACTGATGCACCACCTCTTTATTTAATCTGCAGACCAAGTCTCCATAACCCCACAGCTGCCCTGGACACTCATCAAAGGATGCAGAGAGAAATTCAGTAATGGACAAGTTTAACCCTTTATTTCTGTGCAAGTGTTAAATCCTGCCCTGATGTGAACACCAGGCTCCAGCAAACCAACCTTGTGTTTGCCAAATGCAAAGGAAGGTCCCTGGGAAATCAAAACTGGAAAAAGAAAACAAACACCTTGAAGGGAACAGCCATTGACGTGCCCTGTTTGTTTTGTCTTTCCAATAGAAAGCAACAAAGCCAAAAAGATCCCTGGTTCAGCTGGTTCCTGAACCAAGCACTGCCAGCTTTGAGAAGGCTGAACTCGGGGAAGCAAAGCCTGTCTGAAAGATGTGCTAAACCCTAAGACAGCTTAAGACATCTCAGCTCAGGAGTAATAAATATATGGAAGCTTTTAGGCTCTGACAATGAGAAGGGAATTGGCACCCAACACCAGATAATGTTTCTTAAGCTGTAAAACATTAGGAAATATTTAAACCTCTTTTCTCTACACTCTCACTTATTCACAGAATGCCTTCCTAGTCTGGGTCTTTCCTCTCTCACACAGTTCTATGCAGAGGTTTGGTCCTGCTTAAACACACAGAACCAGCAGCAGGGCAGGGAAATGGAAACATGTAAAGTTGATTGACTACTTTGTGTGGGGTGCAAAAGATACAGTTTGAGTCTGGTTTTAACAAATAAATTCCCTTCTTATACACTAGGATTAATATTTCAACTACTACTGTTTCAAACTAGTGACTGAGATATTAAATTTCATTCTACAATGTGACAGAGTGGCATGTTACAAAAACAAATTACTGTAACCAAACTGCCACATTTCTTCCCTATGCTATTTGAATAATTGTTCACTTAAGTGTCTTTTAGCTGTGGATCACTTGACAAACAGCAAAATGAAAAACCTGAAAGGTGTTTCCCAGGTTATTTACTTTACTGTTACTCTGGTTGGAGCTCCAAACTGCCACAATCACTCTTCTGTAGCTACATAAATACAGATCCTGTGTCTTGCAAAGAGCCAAATATTCACAGCATGGCAAGTGCCATCATTAAAAGACAAACATCATCTCCTTCAGAAGTTTGTATCCATGGCACTGGAGCAGGATTGGAAAAGGATTCAATTAGTCAATGTATTTTCAAACATTCCCAGCAACCCTGCTCAGCCACTCTCTTCCTTGAATGTCTGGAGATGTCTATGGGAAAAGTTTATCATCTCACCTTTCCAAATGATCCCTGTCCAAGAACCTTGAGCAGTTCAAACTGTGCTGGATCTGCCTTCTCACATCCCTCTTTCACATGGTGTGTGATAGGAATTTCTTTGACACTTCCTTCATCCTGTTATTCCAAAGCAAACAAAATACAACAGTGAACAAGCCTGAATCAACCAACTTGTGCTAGAAGTGCATGTAAATATCTGGGTTTTTTCCTCGGTTTGGTTTTATCTCAATAGAATATTTGAAATTCTAACAAGGCATAAAAGAAAACTGTTCAAATGAAGAGTTTTCCCATCCAGCCTTTCTTAAATAGACACATCTAAAATTTCTAAATGGAGCAAAATTCTCAGAGAATGTCCATTTCCTATTGCCAGAAATATTTCAGCTACAGCAAAAATGCATTTTTTTTCACATGAAAGGGATAAATGTACAGATTTTTAAACCAAGACTTCTGTGCTTCACTTCTGTTTAGCAGCCCTTAGCTTTCCCAGTGATTACTCTTCTCATCTTTCCCTTTCCTGAAATAAGTCTTAATGAAAGCCAAATTGAATTTCATCATTTAGGGTAATTATTGCTTTTCACAGCAGCAAATAATAACCATGGTCATCCATTTGTAGCTTGAGGAACAGGCATGTTTGAAGACCATAAATAAGATGTGAGTCATCTTCAGAACTCTGAGAATTCCTGCAGCCAAGAGAAGCAGCAGCTCTGGGTGCAGAGCTCATGGCAAGAGAGGAGCCCTCCTTGAGGAGGGTAATTCTGAGGCAGGTGAGTGATTTAATGTTCTGTTGACTTTTCCACATCCCTCTCATCTTGAGCAAAGCAGGGCACAGCAGCACCACTTGTGAAAAGACAAACATTCATGATGAAAACAAATGATGTATTGCAGCTTTTATGGTGTAAGAGAAGCTTCTGTGAGCCAAAACAAGCGAGATGGCCAAATAAGCACCCTTGAAATTAAAAAGTTACATGCTAAGACACAACAGCAACCTCAGTTTGCACAGGGAAGGAGCAGAAACCCTCAGGCCCTACAGAGAATATCAACAAACTTCTTGTACACAATCCAATCACAAGAAAAATCCCATCTGATTTGCAGTCCTTCACTTTTAGGGCATCCAAATCATTATTAGCTGTCTCCTATCCTCTCTTTAGGTGTTCACCTTGACAGCTTCTCCCAGCAGAGACCAGAAGAACACACCACCAAACTTCCCATGTGTTACTGTCCCTTGATGGCAAGTGCAAACAGCCTGAGAAAAAGACCTGACCACTTGATGAAACAGTTGGTTTTCATGAAAAACATCATTCTATAGTCAGGTTGACTATAGAAAGCCTTGCTGCCCAAGACCATGCATTAAAACTTAAAATTAGCTTTATCAGGCTTGATACAGAAATACCTAGATGAGATTCTTGAAGTGGGTTTACAGAGAAATTCAGAGAAGAAATCAGATGATCTAAATTCTATGTACGTACTGCAGTAATTAAAGGGAAAAAACGAGGCAATCATCACCCTGCATTAACTGTCTCTGCCTTAATGGCTTTGTTTGTCCAGAGGGGGAAAGACAGAGTTCAAACACACATCTTAGTGTATTCACAGAGGGCAGTCCAGCTGTTCCTGCACACGAGTCTTTCCCCTCCCTCTATCTCTTGTTTCATTCCCTTTCTGGGAAAGGCCTGTTTGTTCCTCCTGCTTCCCACACAAGGGCAGGCAGGTGCTACCACAGGGCACTGCTGCATAGTCAGCCCTGCCAGCCACCCTCCAGGCTGCCTTACTGCCCTCTCTGCTCAGCACACACTGAGGAGCCAGTGCAAAGGTCTTGCCTTCATCTCCTGCATCCATCTCGGGGACTAGGCAAATATGTACCCAGAGCAAGGATGCACCCATCTTTTCATTTTCATCTATTTTTTCAAACACTGCCTAATTCAAGGCAGGTAAGAACAGCAGCGTTTCAAGTCAGCTGATGAAAGCAGCAAGTTGTCTAATTATACACCAAGTTGTACAACAGACTTAATGGCTGGTTCTTCCTATGAAATATGTAAATATTCTATTTAGAAGCCTTTTTTCTTCACCAGCCTAATTTGTATTCCCTAACACTGTGAACCTTTGCATGAGAAAAGATCTTTAAGAGTTCACCCTCTCCGGTGTTTATCACCCACCTCGAGTCATTAGCCTGTGACATCACACGTGGTTGCTGCGGAGACTGAGAGTATTTCTGAATGTGAATTCAGGAGAAAAATGTTTTCCATGCAAATAAAGACTAACTTGAGATGTATGAAATGAGTTATTTTTTCATAAAAAGTGTTTTATCTTCACAAAAAATGCCTCTATAATTTCACTTACTTAACTGCCATCAAGGAACTGAAAACTGGCATGACTGAAGTATAGAGACCCCGACAAGAATGGAGCAGATGAAGAGCCAGGAGCCACTTTGATTTTCATTTCCAGGGTGGCCTCCACGAGCTGCAGATGTGGTTATCTGGTGCTGTGCTGCCTGAGCAGCAGATTCACCCCTAGCTGAGGTACCAGCTCCCCCAAGCCTGGCACAGAGGGCACCACTCCCAGCAGGTGCACTGAGAGGGCTCTGAGCCCATCCTGTACCTGCTCCACACAGCAAGTGTCCACACACCACCCAGTTCTACCCCCAGGGCTGGATTCTCCAAATCCCTTACTTACAAAAGCTCTTGCAACACCAAGCAGGGGTTACAGCAGGCAGTAAGATCCACTCAGAGAATCCCAGACTGGTTTGGTTTGGAAGAGACCTGAAAGACCATCCCCTGCCATGGGCAGGGACACCTCCCACCAGCCCAGTCTGAACAAAGCACTGCCCAACCTGGCCTTGGACACTTCCAGGGATAGAGAGTCCACCCCTTCTCTGGGAAAGAGTTACCTGACACTCTCCTCATGATCTTATTCAAAAATACAAGGATGGCTGTGTTGAAAAATGATGTCCAATTTTGCCATGGGAAGTCAGGCATTTGAGCACATAGAGGATTAGCCTCATGTTTAGTGCAAGGTTTAGTTAGCAGCACCCACAACACTCATCTTCAGCATCTCCTAAATGTGCCCATGACCAAGGCACTGGACAAAAATGATGCTCAATAGGCCTTCTCTGGGCTATTTCTGCATAAAAGCAAATTAACATCCTGGTGTAAAAATTAATTCTGTTCTAAAATAGCAGAAATTAAGTACCTTTGAGCTGAATGCATTAAAAATAGAAAGGAAGAGCAGATGACAGTGTAGAATGTGCAACATTAAGCACCTGTCTAAAAGGTTCAAGGTTGGCCTGAGCACTTTCTGAGGTTGAGGATCCATAAATGCTCTCTCCAGCACATGGAAACTTTCCATAAAGCTCTGCCTCCTGCAGCCCCTACCCAGGTACTAATTTCCAAAATTATCTTTGAGACTTAAGAGTCTCTTCAGATCTTGGTCAAGTAAAATGATGGGTTGCAAACTTATTAGAGAGCAGGGAATGCATAAACTTTGCTTCCAAAGCCTGTCATGCTACTGAGTGTCTGAAGTGAAGAAACAGCAAACACACTCACGTGGTAGGAATATGGTTCACCTTCTTCCATGGGCTCATCTGCCATTTTAAGGCCATTTAGCTGCAGAGGGGAAGGAAGGGGAATGAGACAAAAGAAGAAAAAAACAACATTAAAACACAGCCATTTCAAATTATCAGAGTTCATCATTTGACCACTTTACATTTCAGAGCACACAAGTGAAAACTCATGTTCTTGTGGCTCTAATTTAAAACTGCAGTTTCAAACAAGCACTACTACTCAGGAGTTATATTTAGCAGCTCCCTTATGTATCATTTAGCATATCCTTTGTAAATGCCATTATTATTATGGCAGTGTTATTTAATTGGAATTAGTTTAAAATTCCTTCTTTGGAAGCTACAGACACCATCCATACAAGAGGTCACTAACATAAAATCCCCCCCATTAAGCACATTTGTGTACAGATGCTTTTCAGAGACCTAAACCCCTAAAATCTGCTGATGAAAATTAAGTTGCAGTTTAAAGAGAAAAGATTCAAAAGTGATTTCAAGTCTTTTTGAAAATACCAAGTCCAGAGTTAAAGTAAAACCCAAAAGTTTAACAGTTAGATTAAGCTCTCCCTTAATAACAAACCATTCAGTGCCTCAACTTTAAAAAAATACCAAATCCCAGAAATATGAAGGACATGCTCTGCTCAGACATGCAAAGCTTTAATTAAAAACTGGAAACACGTGACAAAAATGGGTGAATCCCATTATGGACCTTGCCAGTAATAATTGCTAATTAATTTATATGTGAATTGTTCAGCATCACCACCTTTTTGTGGCACAGATCTCACCCCAAAACACTCGAAATGGCAGAAGGAAACAAACTACATTTATTCCCGAAAACACAGGTTGAACCAATTAAGTTTTCAACCCATAACCATCATTCATCTCTCCTGCATTGCCCCCCTTATCATCCAAGGCCAAAAGTCATTCACCCATTCCCCTGCATTCACAAACCAATGCTAACAATTGACATAATTTATTTCTCTTTTTCCCAATTAGAAGCTGGGAGGGGTGAGACACTCCCTGTACCTGTTACTGTATGAATTAACTCCATCCATCACAAGGTAATACCAAAGTTCAGCCCAGCTACGACCTCCAACCTCATTTCAGACAATTCATTACCATGTAATTTCTTCTCACAGCACCACAAGATTACACTCCAGTGTTAATCAATGTAAGACCCACCAAAATTCTCCAAAAACTTATCTAGACCCAGTAATAAAATGGTTTTCCACTCCAGATGCTAAGAAATGTAATAGCATTCTTCATTCATGGGCTTTATTCTGAGGTGAATTTAGTGCACATTTCCCCTTTATTTATTTATGGTCAAGTTTTTCCAAGTTTTGGGGTTTTTTTAATATAAGCTCTGGAACCAATACTTCCAGTCAGAAGAACTGCAGATATACTGAAAGCAGCACTTAACTCGGGCAATCAGACTCAAGAAATGGGGTTTTGAACCCAAAAATCAATGTGTTATTTGATCTATTTTGTTCCCCAGCATGCCCTATACCTGTACTTTCAACTGACTGGTAAATCAAATATACTAATTTATTGGATTTTTATGGCAGGTGATCATCTTAATTAACAATTTCCTACTGTACACTTTCCCCCTCTTTGTTGCTCCTTGGTCTGTGTTTGTTTTTTCCTGTCCAGTCTCTTAGTTCCAATACAGACTGGGCCACCTGCCAGGTTTTAGTCCAAAGAATTTGATGTTCAAGGACATGAATCTACTTTTCCTGCTTGATATAACAACTACACTTCTGCTTTATTTCTTGGTGAACCCTGGTCACTGTCCATTTAAAATAAAACAAGTAACAAAGCACAACAAACCTGCTGGAACTCAAAAAAGTCAAGTTATTCAGTTAAAAAAGTCAAGGGCAAAAATCAACTCTTTACTGTTCTGTACAATTATTTATATTGGCCAAGAACTAGAAGTTTCCACTATCCTCTTTATTAGGAAAAAAAGTGACAATACTTTTTTCCCAACTCTATGGAAGGCAAATACAAAATTCAGCTTCCTCAGCCAAAGTGCAACTCGCTTTAGTGATTTAATCATGAATATTTATACACAAATATATATAGAACACAACTATTTTCACCTCTAAGTCACTATTTATATCTTATATTACTAAATATCTATGAGTGCACAAATTTAAATTATTACTAACCAACAGAAAGCACAATCTCTCTAAAGAGAACAGGTGAAAGAAGCCATACTATGATTCTAGAGGAGATTCTTTCAGCCTTGAGTCATTTTGCTGTTCAGTGCTACCACAGTCCTACAACCAACTGAACATTTTAAACATTAACTTCCCTGAAAACACAACCTCAGACATTTAGCTAACAGTGACAACGCTTTCCAAACACAAATTTTGGAAATCACAGAAAGTGCTTCACATTGTTGATTAGTATAGAATAACAAAAGAAACTCAGTAAATAGGTGAGCTCAGGGTTGAGGTCAGAACTTACTTTTCCAGAGGTGCAGGTTAATAAGGGAGCCAATGCTGAGTCCAAACTGCCTCCTGATTTAAATAGCTGCCCTGGCTCCCATGACTTGCCAGGCCCAGGCCCCACTCCCCTGGAGAATATCCAAAGGGCTTTCGTGGGCTGCTGAAAGGCTTAACTACTGTTGCACATGTTTTCCTTCTGATAATTACAGAGGAATGCCAGTATTACCAAAGGTTTGAACCATCTTCCCCCCCAGATTAAGGATGCTTTAACCATTTCCGTGGTTCTGGTTAGGTGGGTCTGTAGGGGTTGGTTGAAAGAGGCCAGACAAAAGGTCAGCAAAAATGCCAGGCCACAAGGAAAGGCAGCAGAAGGTGGAAAGCTGGTTCATCCTGCCCTGTTTTCATTTCAGCATCCAAAGAGAATTAAACATTTTCTACTAAAAGCAGAACTGGGAATCTTATCATCACACTATTACTAGAAGTGGAAGGCAGGATTCAGCACCATTCACATGCCATCTTGGTTGGCTTCAAACAGGTAAAATTCTCAACAAGGATCACCAAATTCCTCCTTCCATTTGGGAAGTTACTGCAGTGCCATCAGACCCAAACCTCAGTTCTCCCAAATGAACACAGGACCAACCAGATATACAGAAGTATCACCCCAAATACTTATTTCAAGATATTTGAGTGGAAGCTTACATCGGGAGGCCCAATTATTTCAAAAAGACTTTGAAAATAAATCCTTTGAACAAAAATCCTGTTAGGACAGCCACATTTGTTCCTCATTTATTCTTAATTACATCTATAGAGAGTTTGACTCGTTAATTTAATTAGCAACACATTGGTCTACTGAGTAATTCCTGAGATATATTTGAGGAATTTGGAGGTTCTGTGCACAGCCAAACAGGTGAGGGGTTGGATTATTTTTTTTTAAATGTCTAAAAGTCAGTGTGAACAAAACTGAAGCTTAAAGGCACATGGTCTTCCTATGAAACATCCACAACTTTTCTCACACACTCTTTAACACACCAACTAGAAAAAGAAGATAAAGCAATCTGCCTTGTAATAAATTAAAAAAATGAAGCCCATAATCAATTTCTTGGGAAAGTTCTAAAGTTCTTGTCCTGTGGCAAATAAATCATGTTCAGACAGGACAGCAAACCTTCAGCAACATGTAATTACTGATTTTAAGAGAACATTTTGATCCTTCCCATTATCAGATACTGGGGGAGAATTAGGTGTGCCTCAAACTACAGCTCTGACGAGACCCAAGCCTGACCCTAAGCACAAGGAGCACTGAATTAGTAAAGCACTTGAGATCTCTATGATTGTAACCCCAGAATCAAAGGGCATAAAGCAGCCAGTCTCAAAAACCTGTTTAATGGAAGATAGTTCAGGAAAAGAAGATTTAAACTTGATAAAAAAACGTGTTTCAAATTTTATTCTTAATGTAGTAAAGAAGTACATCTACATAAATATCAAAATTCTGTATATTGTGAGCTAAGAAATCACACCATTCCTTGGATTTATTGTGAAGTCTGTCCAAAGATATCCTGCAGGAAGCATCTGAGCCACCAGCTACAGACCCTTGGCTCCTTTTACAGACCACAATACCATAGCACATGCCCAAAATTATCTTTAAAACAGTGGTATTCCAAACCAGAATCATTATTATTGTATTGCAGCACTTTTCAATGCATAAAGACACTCATTGTTTCCCCTTTAAGAGCATTAATGTGCACACTTTTTTTCCCCCCTCCCCAAAGGCAACTTGTTCTCAAAAGTCTTTATAAAATTGTTGCAACGGCTGAGGGCAGTTAATTGAAATCCGGGTGATACTTTTACTTTCTTTTCTTCGGGTAACACCACGGGAAGGAGGAGATTTTCGGAGATGCACACAACTAGGTAGCTGAGTCATCCACGTCACTGCCAGTAATTACTCACAAAGGAGTTATGCAACTCCCGACACTGACAAAATTCAGTGGCCTTTGACAGAGCAGGCTCACAACATGCTCCAGAGGAGCCACTGAAAACGCTGCCCAAAATCAAAGATGTATTTATTTAAATTGGCACGGGCAGCAGCTCAGGCACAACAGCAGCAGAGCTCAGTTCATGAGCGTGCCTTTGGGAGGGCACCAACTCCAACACAGCCCCGTTTCCCAGTAGGATCCTTGGGTCTTCAGTCACTTCGTTGTTTCAGCCTTGTCTTCACTGTCACAATCAGGCAATTAAGCAACCGGTTTCTGAAGTATTTCTTGCAAAAAGAAGTATTTGAGGGTGAGGTTGCATTTATGCAATTCCCAATATTCCTGTATTGCACACAGCATGTGCTTACGTCAACTACACAGCTCCTGTTAAATGCAATCCTGCCTGGCCAATGGGCAGAAAATTCCCAAGTTTCCATATTTTGCCCAATTCCAGCTCTTTCTGCACTTCATTCAGCTTGGGCACTACAATGCTAACATTTACTTTCCTGGTTCTTTGTAGACTGTAATCACATTTTAAGAATCTACAACAGCTGATTATAATCAACTCTCTCACGCCTATTTTTATTACCATGAAAATGCTTATTAATCCAGTGTTCAGAAGGAAAGAAGTTCACTGGATTTTTGCAGCTTAAACAGCATGACACAGACTCTTCCTACCTTGGGCTTAAGGAATTCCCAGAGTCACAAAACTGCTCCACAAGTGACAGTCACAGGAATATAAGGACAGAAACAGTGCACAGCCCAAAACCCTCAGCACTTTTAAGACCCCCCAAAAGAGGGTAAAATAATACAATCCTAAATTTCAGTACTTCCTTCCAAGAGTTCATGTTGTTATTGTGACTTGAAGCATCAAAAGTGGTTTCTTACCTTCTAGATCACATCCTTCCCTTGCCAACTGTTTTTACTCAAGTCAACACAAGTGCTACTGGAAATGCACTTACTGCTAATAATGCTGAATTTAGTCAACAAGCAGACTCCTCAGAGAAAACTGTTCCTCACATTTTTCCTATACTCCTATCACTGATAGAAAGCACAAATTAATCTTCAAAACAAAAACCTCTTTCACAGTAACTCTGCTGACTGCAGTCCCAGCAAGGCCCAGGTCCCAGAGATCTCTCAGACTGCCAAAACAAGGACCATACAGCTAATTCTATAAAACTGAAGTGAAACTGCAAAGCAAAATTAATTTTAACATAAAATATGCTTTGTTAAATCCCTAAACCATGTGAATGTAGAAATCCAGCAAGTGAAAAGTACAGCATGTCCCTGAGACTCACTTATGGAAAGGATTATGGCAACAACAAGTACTGTATAACAGCAACAATATTCCTAAAGAACTGATGGACAGGACCAAGGGAGCTCTCAGGCTTTCACCAAGTTTCGTACCTCAACTACACGTACTATTTTTACAAGCCATAAGGTGAATAAATAAGCCTTAATACTTCTGCTGACTTTCTAATCCTGCAGCTTCACTCACATAATTAGGATTTCCCTAATATTAAGGTGCAGGGACTGCACCAAGTATTATTAGATCATTAGAATATTTTTAAAGTGTTAGAGTATAGCAGCCGTGGTGTGAAAATGCATGTCCAGTAATTACAGTACTTGGAAGTGGTACTAAAAAACCCCAATATTAAAAACATTACGAAATTTGGACTTTTTCCCCTTTACATGTATAAATTTTTATCAGAACATAAAATTTCAATAGAATTCTCTAAAGGACATCCTCTCACTCCCCACCAAACTAACTTATGCCTGCTTTGCACACTTTGTACTTAGACACAAATTTGCTACAGCCCTTTCCCCTTTCAGTAAGAAAAGTCTGCTGCATCACAGAAAGCAAGTCTGACCAGTTTTAAGCAGCTTTATTTAGATAACATCTTTTGTGTGTCTAACAGACCTCGGTGTAATCTTTTATTTGTCATACCTGATGATACTTGATACGCAACCCCACGCTTCTGATTTCAAAGTGCAAGAGTTTTAATACCCGAGCACCACGTTCTGCTGAGACACAGAGACCATTGCAACACAACCAGTTTTACCTTTTATTTCCTTTTCAACAGCGTTTGGTACTTGCTGATGGAAGCACCTCGAGTGCTGCACGATCCCTCGCGGGTTTTAACTGTTTTTAAGCCACGTTTAAGCATCCACATGCCAGCCAGGCTCTGCTGGTTCTCTCTGCTCGCTGTGTGCGTGGTAACTAACGTACAGTTTTTAAATCCAGGATTTAGGCGTGCAAAGCTGGGTCGGGCACTGCTGGACCCCGCTGGGGCGCTCCCCGCTCGCTGCGTGCGCGGTAATTAATGCATAATTACCCCAGGGGGAGGCGAAGCGATGTCTCCATCTCCAGCCCCGCGCGGATTTCGGGCACAACTCGCACAACTTTCCGTGGGAGTCGCCCCGGGCACCTGTGACCCTTGAGAGGCACAAACCCCGCCGGGTCTGCCCTGGCACCTTGTGACCCCTTGGAAAGGCACAAACCCCATCGGGTCTGCCCTGGTACCAGTGACCCTGGGAAAGCACAAACCCCATCGGGTCTGCCCTGGTACCAGTGACCCTGGGGAGGCACAAACCCCGCTGGGTCTGCCCTGGCACCTGTGACCCCTTGGGAAGGCACAAACCCCACTGGGTCTGCCCTGGTACCAGTGATCCTGGGGAGGCACAAACCCCATCGGGTCTGCCCTGGTACCAGTGACCCTGGGAAAGCACAAACCCCATCGGGTCTGCCCTGGTACCAGTGACCCTGGGAAAGCACAAACCCCATCGGGTCTGCCCTGGTACCAGTGACCCTGGGAAAGCACAAACCCCATCGGGTCTGCCCTGGTACCAGTGACCCTGGGAAAGCACAAACCCCATCGGGTCTGCCCTGGTACCAGTGACCCTGGGAAAGCACAAACCCCATCGGGTCTGCCCTGGTACCAGTGACCCTGGGAAAGCACAAACCCCATCGGGTCTGCCCTGGTACCAGTGACCCTGGGAAAGCACAAACCCCATCGGGTCTGCCCTGGTACCAGTGACCCTGGGAAAGCACAAACCCCATCGGGTCTGCCCTGGTACCAGTGACCCTGGGGAGGCACAAACCCCGCTGGGTCTGCCCTGGCACCTGTGACCCCTTGGGAAGGCACAAACCCCACTGGGTCTGCCCTGGTACCAGTGATCCTGGGGAGGCACAAACCCCATCGGGTCTGCCCTGGTACCAGTGACCCTGGGAAAGCACAAACCCCATCGGGTCTGCCCTGGTACCAGTGACCCTGGGAAAGCACAAACCCCATCGGGTCTGCCCTGGTACCAGTGACCCTGGGAAAGCACAAACCCNAATGGGGGATTGGGGATGAAGGGAGTGGGGATTGGGGTGAGGGGATGGGAATGGAGGGATGGGATGAGGGGATTAGGGATAGGGGGATTGCAGGTGAGGGGAAAGGGATGAGGGAACAGGGGGTGAGAGGGGATGGGGTGAAGGACAGGGATGAGGGGATTGGGGATGAGGGATGGGGTGAGGGGACAGGGAGTGGGGGGGATTGGGGCTGAGGGGACACAGAGTGAGGGCACAGAGACTGAGGGGACAGGGACTGAAGGGACAGGGACTGAAGGGACAGGACTGTGAGGGGACAGGGCTGAGGGGACAAGGAGGTCCGGCCCTGGCACTGGGAGGACTCCAGTGAGGAGAGAGCAGAGGCTCTCCCAGGGAACTGACTGAGGGCAAGGAAAAATAAAAAACCCACTAAAGTTTAGTTTAATTCTGTTTTTCTAGATTTGGAGGTGCCAGGACAGGCGGAGAGCCCCAGGCTGGAGCAGCACTGACATGGCAGACACGGAGCCCTTGGTTTGTTCAGGGAGAAACAACAGCATTCCCAAACCTGAGGGGGTAGGAAAAACACCAGGCAGAAAGAAAACAAGATATCCCCAGCCCCTTTTGATTTTAGGAGCTGGGAAACACTAGATGATACTGTGAAAAACCACATTTTGAAGGACAGAAAACTGCCTCAGTGACACTGAGTTTTTATTTAAGCTTATTAATAAGCCCTGCCCTTTAGATAAGGCTGGAAAAGGGAGACAAACCGTTCTTAATTGCCAGATAATTTTGACGAAATGAGCAGGAGTGAGGGAACAAGCTGCTGCACCCCACAGTCCTGAAGGCTTTCCCATGCTGACTTTTTTGACTCAGAAGTCAGCCAGTGCCCAGACAAGTGTAGGATGCTGTGCTGCTCTAGTCCATGATTAAACCCGAGCCACCAGTCCCACAGAGCTCCCCAGCCCCAGTTCTGTGGCTGAGCCTGCTGAAGAGTTGCCTATTGTGAATGTGTCACTGCAGCAGCAGCCAGCTGGCATGTCAGCATTTCCATTGCAAGCCTATTTTTAAAGGTCTGTAACTCAACCATGGAAGACAAATGTTTTGGAGTGTGTACCAGGAATGCTCATCCTTCAGAAATTAAAAAGTAGGCGAGAAAATGGAGGAGCAAAGTTACCAGGACTTAATATCGACAGAGGATTTATGGTTTAAATTAGAAGTGTTTAGGCTGGGTCACTTTATTTTTGTTACAGTGGGAGTGTGTGAACATGGAGCTTTTAGAGCAATTAAGTGACAGGAGATGAAGGGGCAAACCCCAACTTGGTGAGCTGTTGGTGCACACACACCATACCCCAGTGCCTCTACTGGTGTCACTGGTGAGCACCCACAACGAGCCAAATGGCCAAATCTTGCCAGTGAGATTAAATCTGTACATACCTGAGCAGTGCCATGAGGCAGATCTTAATTTAAAGGAAATCAAGTGAGAAGTGACTTTGGAAGTTCTTGGAGTGCTCAGCAAGAACTTGAGTCTAAAACTCGTGTGGCTGATGCCATTTCCCTGCATCTGACTTGTACTGCTCCAGATAATAACAGACTGCAAACAAGTGTTCTGCATCCCCAGGGATTTGAGAAGTCCAGGGAAAAGCAGCAATCAAAGGAGTTAGGATTGTTATTCATGTCAAAGGCTAGAAAAGGGAAATAATCATGTATGTAGCTATAATAATGAATAAGAAAAAGTAAATTCAGGATTTGTTTTACTCTAGGTCTCGCAACCAAAGAAGCCAGATGTATTCAATAAAAAAGGCAAGAATATGTCACTGAAATGTAAAAATTAGCAAGATCTCCCCACATGGTCTTATACAAAGTAATAAACACCAAAGGTACATTATCCAGTCATTGCTAGGAGGAGCAGTGGAGCTCCTGGGAGGAGCAATGCATTGATTTAGGAGGGCCAAAGCCTCATGTCTTAGGTTTCAAATGAATATTTAAATATTATATACCGGAATATTATTTGTCCCTATTTCTAGAGCATCTAATCTGCCTGTATGGATATCACATCTCCTGTGGTGCTCAGGTCTCAGCTGAGGGTATCACATCTCGTGTGGTGAGCAGTTTGCAGCTGAATATTTTGGCCATTCCAGTACCTTCATCTGTTCAGCAGGTTCTGCCCATTACAACCCTCAGCAGGTCACTGTATGATCAGCATGACACGAGGACCTCTTTTTCCTCTGAGGTACTTTTATTAGATGGAGGATTCAAAGTCATTAGTTTCTTAATATATATTCACTTCCAAATTAATTCTACAGCGTGGTGAAGTTGCTGAGAATAGTCTTATACCAAGCCTAATAGGAAAGGAATAAATAATGATGGTGGTGAGGATGATGACAATAATAAAAATGAATGGGATATGCAGCCAAAATTCAGCTTGTTCAGTATCAGTAACATGAACCCCAAGCACTCAGTTGTCCCTTTTATGGACCTCAGGGCTGCAGCTGCCTCACAGCATCCATACTTAGTTTACTTATTCAATTTCCCTGAAAGTATCAGACACACCCTTGAAAATATGAACAACAGATTATTTATGAATTAAAAAATCCCAGTGAATTTCCTGCATGTCATTCCTAGCAGGATATTTCTCAGAGGCACGTCACAGAGGTGAGTTCCCTCTCCATTTTTGTGTCATCTGTGGCAACCCTAAACAAGATTATTTCAGGAGAATCCTGCAAACTTTGTGCTCGTTCACCCAGGAACTTTTTCAAGAAAGGAGAAATAGGTACATTATAATCAAGCCAGTGTCTTTTGTCTGCCTCTTTCCCCAGTAAGTGACACTGAATCCAAACCCCAGCAAGGACAGCACAGCTCCCTCCTGGAAAGCCAAGCAGAAAAACAGTGGGAATAGAGGATTATGTGAATAATGCCTCGTTCAGCAAGACCCCAGAGAAGGAAACTATCCAAAAAGCAAAGTTTGAGGAAGCTGCCCCTGCTGGTTTTATTCTGTTTTCATGTAAGGCCCTGGGAAGGGAACAGGTACAAGTTTGGCTTTTGGAAATTCATTTCAAGGCAGGCTGTGAACTGCAGTACTGACTGTGAGGGGAATGAGGGATGCATTTAATTCCTCAGGGTGAGTTCATTCCAGTTCATCATCATTTCCCCTCTGATGTTTTGTGCAGTGGGATTTCACAGCCCAGAGCAGCACAGCTCTGCCCCTCTGTGTGAACAGTGGCCCTGGGTACAAAGCACGCTCTGTTAGCAGCACTTGCTCTCCTGTGAGGAGGGAAAACAACTGCCCTGGTGCAACCAAAAGGTATCCTTGTGTCCACTCCAGAATTGTTCCAGAGGAGGAGCTGCATCATACAGAGTGTGAGGAGCTCTCACAGGGGTCTGCAGCAAGCTCAGTGGGACATTCAGGCCATTATCTGTGGAGATCCTACACACAGAGTAAATTGCTCTGCTCCCCAGCAGGTAAATACCACAGCAAGACTGTCACAATTTAGAAAGGAGTATCATATCACAATTCCAAACACATCTATGTGTCTGGATTAGATTATGGAACAGTATCATGACCCAATCTGTGTTAGTCTAAATATGAAATAGAAATGTGAGAGTCCATATCCCATCCAGTATATCCTGATATTTAATATATTCAGCTTGAGCCAAACTCATGTGTGTGTGTTCACAGAAATGTGGTATAAACTCTAAACAGTCTGACATTGGGAAACTGTTCATTGTACACTTTGCCCCACACTACAAAGGCAAGAGGAGTCACTTACTTGAGGGAACAGCAAGAATCACTTTTATACTCAATTATGGTTATGCTGAATGTACAAAGCATGAGAGAAGAGGCCTGTACTGAATCCCTGCCTCAGCTTTATTATATTTTTCCACCTCCATCTTTCGTACTTCTGTAGCAAGGTTTTGAAAGCTCACTTATGGATAAAAAAGGAAGCCAATTGGAGAGGATGCTCTGAGATCAACACCTTGAGAAAGACCCACTATTTCCTTCTCACCGTCAAAGCAAACACTCTTCTTTTGGGCTATTTTGGAATCTCAGGACAGACTTAGCAGCAAATTTTGCCACATTTGCCCAAAATGAGCTCAAGAAATATCTCAGCCATATGGAAAATAAAATGAAATTATCTCTGCTGATCGCATTGCTTTGACAGTAGGGGATGAAAACTGCAGATAGGCACAGTGAATGAAGAGCCTGCTAGATTTATTGATGCTTATACCTACTTGTTTCACTTGAAACCTTTTAGTTCTTCTTCCCTTTCAAAATGCATTTTGGAATTAAAGTGCCTATAATTTATTTGTTTCCCCCTCAAACTGAGAGAATGCTGTACACAAGCCCAGTGACACATCTCAGAAGTTCTGTATCACCAAAGGAAAAGCTCAGATTAAAGCTGCAGTGTCCTGTCTCCAGCACTGGCCAGGAAAGCAGATGCCAGACAGAAGGTACAAGCAGGGTAAGCAGTAGCTAAGAATACTTCTCCAGATTTGTTTTCAGCCTCCAGCAATTCAGGTTTCGTGAGCCAAGAGTGGTATCTCGCACCAAATAGTCTGGTTGGGTATTTATTCCACCAGCCTGCCCAAGCCTTCTTGAATATCTACATTTTCAGCACCCGTAACATCTCACAAATTCCACAGCTAAACCTTATTACCAAAGTGGCTCACTCTGAGCCTGCTGCTCAGTTTCATGTGGTGTTCCCTGCTCTTATATTGTAAGGGAGAGGCATTGCCCTCTGTCCACACTGTTTGTGAGTTTACACAGGGTAGATATCCCACCTCCAGGTCCCACTCTGTGCTGCTCCACTCCCCAGGATGAGGATTCCTGGGCTGTGTAGTCACTTCTAAATGGAGGGTGGGGAAATTCCTGTTTCCCTGTGCACATTTTCAGAATGATTTGGAAATAAACATCAAACAGCTACCAATAGCGTGCACAAATGATGAATAGAAAGGAAATCAATGAGCAGTCATTAGGTATCAAATCCTTTGGGAAATGACAAGGGACTCAAAGTAAATTCCAGGCCCTCCCCAAGGGCTGGAGAATAGCAGTGATAGAGTGGGGAAGGAGTTGATTCTATACCCATGACCCTCAGCCTTTGTGTGCAGTGCTGGAGCCTGAGCTTAGAAAAGCCCAGCAGAGAGCCCAGAAATCCTCCAGCCTCTGTGTAATGACTCACAGCGAAAAGCCCAAGGCCCAGCCTTTCCAACCTCCTCCTGAGGACTCCTCAGCAAGGATTCCTCTGGTAACTCAGCTCTTTCCAAAAGCTCCCCAAGCAAACGGATCCAACTCTATTTCTCCCAGACACTCCCGAGGCTGGCTGAGCCAAGTGCAGTCAGAGAACGTAATTAAATGCTGAAATAAGTCACTGCAGCAGTGTGCACACACCAACAGATGGCCAAGCTACCACAAGCAATTGATCCTTTTTTTTTATACTGAATATCACATACTTTTGTCTTTTTCCAGAACTCGCTTCATTCTCTCTCTTTAAACCTGTTTAATCCTTGAAGCTGAAACCAAGCCTGAAAAATCCAACTGGAATTCACAGTGAATTTTGCCTCGTGACCCACTGTGGTGTTCCAATATGCAAATGTATCCACACTGATGAATACTTAGGGGATTGATTGCATCCAAACCCATCGTGATCTCCATCTTCAGGGAAGTTTTTGTGACAGCAGAAGGTGTTACTTCTGAAATGAGAGCGAGCCAAAGATGTTGCCAGTGCCTAACTTTAGCTAGGAGCCCACATACCATGCCTCAAACCAGTATCCTAATCATCTCAGGTGAAAATTCTTCCCATTTTGGAAGATTATAATTAACTCCCTACTGAGCCATGCTTAGAAAAATGCCTCAACCTGGAAGATTAAATAGGGACTTGGGATCTGTCAGAAATAATTCAGCAGTAGCTGTTTGTGTCTTGCAAAATAAAGATACTGATTTGAAATTATATATTTAGAAATTGTTTTCTCCGTATTGTGTAACAAAGGGATTGAGTGTATGAGTAATAGCTGCATAACTGGAACGGAGAGGAGGTCTCTGAATGCCACTTCAGGAATATTAGTTTAGGTCTTCAGATAATTGCTGCAACAGTGGTGAGTTCTTAAAAAGTCCCCACTCCTGGAGAGAGAGAAATCCATGTCCTTCCCAGCCCTCTGCTGTTCTCCTGGCTCCTGGGGGTCACCATAACCCCACTGCTGTTTCTTCTCCACAATAATCAAGGTTATTTTCAAGCTGTGTTGACTTTGCTCCCGTTCCAATTGGGGCACAACTTGACTCATCAGTTCTTTATTTGGAACACACATCACATTTCTTCACTTCATCAGTTCTCCTCCCTGTGAGGTCACTTGTTTGTGGCCATTCAATACTTCCTGAAGTGCCCATCTCTCAGTTTCTCCTTTTCCCACTGCCCTGTGTAAGGAGCCCTGTCTGCAGCCACCCTTCATAGCCCTGTGACTTTGGCTTCAGCAGGACACAAGCTGAGGACAGACACTCTGAAATACATCTCAAAAGCAGCATCTGAAGTCCAACTTCTTTTCCCGTTAAAAATGGTGACAATATTCATAATAATTTCAATGGGAGCATGATAATTCTATAAGTAATTGCTATCAGGAATTTAATTTAAACTTCATTTGACTGACATTTCTTGTTTGCAAGGTATCTATTTTAGGAACAATGTCTTGCTAGTATATCTCTCTTCATCTTAGTCATGACTGATAACAGAATAATCATCTCAACCACTTTCCTCTTCTTTTCCTGCATAATGGCTTTTCTGCATTTTTACATAGCAAACATACAAGAATAGAAACAATTAGACAAATAACAGTATTAAATGGAGATGAGCAGGTAAGTGACTAGAACTTACTTGAAAGTCTTTCCTAGGCTGGGTGCCAGGCTGAGAAGGCTCTGGAGTCACACCCTGGGTTGGTGAAAAGACTCAGGGAAGATGCAAGTTGCCTCTAACTCACGTTTCTCTCAGCTGGGGCTACACACACGTGTTAAATACAGAATATCAACACTCCATAACTCCAACCTGCTCCTTATTTCACTGCAAGAGAGACACTGAGGGGCTGGAGCAGCTGGAGAGGCTGAGGGAGCTGGGGGGGCTCAGCCTGGAGAAAAGGAGGCTCAGGGGGGACCTTCTGGCTCTGCAAGTCCCTGCCAGGAGGGGGAAATGGCACAAAATGCTTTGCAGTCCATTTTATTACCTTGTTTCTTAATAAACACGGTGACCAGGGGGCAGCCGAATGCTGAGCTAAGAAAGCACAGACCTCGACCCTTCCCAGTTCTTTGTCATATTTTCTCCTTTGCCCAAATCTATGGGGACAAGGAATTATGAAGAGTCTTCAACAAGTTCGCTTTTGACACCAAAAGAGCTGCTTCTCCTTTTAATGATGAGCTGTCATGGCATCGATCAGGAGCTGTGGCAGAGCAGCTGAAAGGGGTAAAAATTGACAGACCAACAGACTCCTTAATGATGAGGCAAAAACACAGTCCAAGCCATCTGAGAGGCAGATTCTCACTGCCTTTAATGGGAGGGTTTTAGTAAATCCTGTGTATTGGCTTCAGTGAGAAATACGAGCACTCAAGGAGGAAACATCTAATAGAATGAGGTCAGACTTGTAAAGAAAGGCTCTTCCCCACAAAGCAGCAGAGTAAACAAGGAACAATCTGCAAACAGCAAGAATGATCCTGGTGGGGGCCCCTCCAACACCCTAAAAGGTCAGCCCCAGCCTGGTATAAGTCTACAACATTTCACCACGTCGTGGTGTTTTTAAGCAAGTTTCAAACACGTAATTCTGAGCATAAAAAGAGGAGGAGCCACTGATATTTCCCCCTGCAACCAACACAGTGTAGTACTACCTCTGGAAGGCCAGCAAAAAGCACCTGGCAGGACTCTTCCATGAGGAGGATCTGCTTTTTTAATATAAAAAAAATAATAAGCCTCACTTTTAAAATATGCTAACAGTAATCTCAAGGAAAAAACCAATAATGCTGGGTTTGTGTGGGAAGGAAGCAGATTTAAATCTCAAATGAATGACGTGCCTTGTAATTACAGGAACCATTGAAAGAGATAGTCAGAATTAAAATACTTGCAATATTCACGGGGAGATATTAATTTGAAAATGTTCAAGTAGGGATAAATGCACATAAACAGAGGCAGATGATAAAGGGCTGAAGTTCAAGTCTTAGAAAGAAGGGAGCCTTGGTAAAAGATATCTAAAATTGTCAGTGAGCTCAGCAGCGAGGGCTTGAGGCAGCATGTGGCTGGGCAGCAGCTCTGCTGTCCTAAAGACAGCAGCTCCCAGAGCTCTGAAAAATTGAAATTAAAACACCCTACTATATTTTGAATCACCAGACAATGGGTGGTTGAGCACAATCACTCAGTTTGCAGCAACACAGGGAAGGGATTCCTTCCGGTGTGACCAAGTCCTCATTGCTGAGTGCATTTTCATAAGGCAGGTATAAAGTATTTTGTGTTTTCATAGATATTTTTACATCCAGCTATTAATACTGGTTATTTAGCTTGCTGGGGGGAAGATGTTTTCACTCAGAGACGGTTCTGTCTGTGTGAACAGCTACAAATAAAACTAGACCCATCAAAGATCAATTAATGGCATTTCTTTGGAGCCAGTGGACCCAATTAATGGCATTTTTTGGGCCCAGTGGACTCAATTAATGGCATTTTTTGAGCAAGGGAGATGCTTATCTGAGCATGGAACCAGCACAAGACCCCGCAGTGCCCAAGCCCCTTATCCAAAGTCAGATACCATTTCAAGGGGATGAACACCTATCCCTTTTTGTTCCAAACATTTTGCCATAAATGCTTTCCCCTCAGCAGAGTTTCCCTGCACAGGGCACAGCTCTGAGCTCTCAGCATCCCTTCCCTTCCTCGTGTCACACTGATAGATCTGCTGAGCCCCTGAGAACTGTGCAAAGCTCAGGGGAGCCTGAAATTGTCATCCCTTGTTTGTCTGCCTGTTTGTTTAACTCCAACCCTGCAGTTCTGGCTTCTTCCAAAGTCGTTCTGAGACTCTGGGAGGGCCTTTTTAAAGCTCTTGGCATGTCACAGTGACACCTCTGTTTCCTTCTGCTCCATACAGCTGGAAAAGAGGGAGAGCTCACCTGCAGACCCCTTGGCTGCTGCTCCAGCCTTCCCCAGCACGGTGATGGATCCTCACAGGGCTGGGGTTCCTGGGGAAAAACACCTGCCAAAACAACTGCTACAGTTCAACAGGGTTGAAATATTCCAGAGGAGGCACCAAGCTGAATAGATGGATGGAGCAGCAATGCTGCCAGGAAAGGCTGAGAGAGCTGGGACTGTTCAGCCTGGAGAAGACTTTGGGGTGACCTAATTGTGGCCTTCCAGGACCTGAAGGGAGCTTGCAAGAAAGATAAAGAGAGACTATTGACAAGGGTCTCAGTCACTGCTCCCTCAAGATGAGCTGGAAATCATGGTCTGACCTTTCATGGGTGTTAACCCCCCAGTGACCAGCAGGTTGATCAGCCCTAATGCAGCCCCAAACCTTTCTTTGCTTGCATCATTATCCCACCCTTGGTGTAAAAACCCTCCCTCTGTTTTATCCCCAGAGGAGTGCACTGTTCTCAATTTGTGTTTTACTTTCTTCTCGAGTCTGCTGAACATCACTTGGCACATCAAGTGCTCCAGAACCAGCTGTTCTGCCCCTAGGGTGTCCACCTTCCAGCTGCCACCCATCTCCCAGATTGCTGCAAACCCCTCTTTGTGTCATCCCTCAGATTTCTGGAGAGCTCCAAACCCCTTGGAGAGCTCTAGAGGGGTGGGTTATCACCCTCCTGGTGCAGCACATTCAGAAATCTCTTGGATTGGCCTCCAGGGAAGGTTTGTTTCAGCCCAGGGCTGAGCTGGAAAGAGTTGGCATTGCTTCCCACACCACCAGCTCCTCCAGGCCAGATGATTCCTGCAAGAGCCCCTGAGGGCCACAATCCCCTCCTTTTACAGCAAATAAGAAATACACTTTTAGAAGCCTATAGTTATATTGGAAATGTCAAACCAGTTCCAGGAGTCACGCAGAAAGTGCAAATCAAAGTTATCAGGTCAGATCTTGGCTTGGCAAAGCTGGAATGACTCAGTTTATTTCAGAGCATGAGCTGAATCAGTTCAAGCTCTCATTCCTTGAACTAAGAAATGATTCCAGAAAAATTACTTGTCATTGTAAAACTTTCAGGGTATGAAAAAGAATAATTCAGTAGATAAGGGTAAAAACAGCTTTTCAAACCTCTTGAGCAGGGCATTTTCTAACGGCTTGCATTTCAATCTCTGCTTATTGTTACACTGTTTTTAATACAAATTATTAATTTGTGCCCAGCTTTGACTTTTCTTTTGCAGGCATTTCAGCCCAGAACCGTTTCAATGAAAAGCCCACAATCTGAAGCTCATAGTGAGGACTGAAGCAAACAAAAAAAGGTTGGGTTTTATTTTTTCCTTATTGAGCCAAAACTCCACCGTCATCCCAGCCCACTGCTCCACCCACGGGCAGCTCCAGCTCACACATCCCGCTCCGGGCCCTTCCCGGAGAATGTTCCTGCTGAACCCTGGCCAGGCACAGTCACAGTGGCCCCAAATGACACCCTCTTTCCAGGGGGCTGCTCCCACCCACCCTGTGTCTGATGGTCAGCCAGCATCACCCCCCCAGGAGGCTGTTGGGGGATGATCCCATTCCCTGCTGCTCTTCCTCTCTGCCCCAGGACCTGCATGTCCATGGTTGGCACCTGGTGCATTCCCAGCCCTGTCTCACAGCCTTGTCAGAGCTTTCCCAGCCCACCCTTCTCCCTCAGTTTAACCTTTGCCTCTCAATTTAATCTTTATTTCCTGCAGTCCCAAGCTGTTGTGGTGCTGTCCCTTCAACCTCTGTGGTCTCCTGCTGCTCCCTGCCCCCAAGGGATGGATGAGAGGAAGATTTCACAGAATCATTTAGGTTGGATAAGACCTCAGAGATCAGTGAGACCATTCCTTGACTGTTCCCCACCTGTATGAGCTTGGATTCCCACTGGAGATCCAAATTGTGATGGTGACAAACCTGGGAGGACACAAACCCAAGCCTTTGTTTCATCTCCAATCTTAAGACATTTTACACCTTGTCCTGGCCTCAGAACAAAGCATTGCCCAAGTTTGGCTCATGCCAGGCCTCAGGATTTAGATAAGTGTTCCTCTTGCTCTAGAAGTCCAAAGCAGGGAGTTTGGGTGTTCAGAATCATAGGATGGATATTCTGACTTGGAAGGGACCAAAAGGATCATCAAGTCCAACCCTTAAGTGAAATTCTTCCACTTTGGGAACTTCCTGCTCAGCACTAGGCCAACAGGGCCAGTCTGAGATGGGGTGAGCTGTGTGTCCCTGTCCCCCTGCAGCTCCCAGGGTATCCCTGCCTTCCCTGCCTTGAGGCTTTCCCTTCCTCCATGGGCACGGGTTTTCTTTCCATGCATTGCAAACTGAGCTCACAAGATGTGTGTGCAGCTCCAGGTCTCATAATATTCAACCAAATATTATTATTAACAAATGTTAACATTTGTTGTTGTTGTTGTTGGAAAGCCAGAGGGGATCACAGCAGAGTTTCCCTTCTTTCTGTGGAAATCTCCAACTTCCTTCATTCAGGGAGCCCACGTTCACCACTGGCAGGCAGTGATCTTGAGACAATCAAGAGACACAAGAGACAATCCCAGCATGGGAGGCATGGCAGGAACAGCAACCAAACTGTCCCTGCCCTGGCTGGGCCCACTCACCACCCCAGGCTGTGAAGGAAAGCCTGAAATCCCCCTTCCTACCTCCTGCTGGGGCTGTTCACTGGGGCTGCACTGGGACCCCAGTGGGGCTGCTGTAGCCTCTGAGGCTGAGCTGGGATATTGGGGGGCTCAGGGGGGCTGCCCCTGCCCCAGCCCCACACACTGCCCTGCCTGCCCACCCCTCTCCAGAGGGCTCACACAGAGCCCCATCTGTGTATACATACATACACATATATACACACACACACATTATACATCGACATTTAAATATAATATACTGCCAGAGTTATGGTTTTAAATATCTGAAGGATGTGGTATCTTGGAAACCGATTGCCTCGAGTTGCCCAAATCAATTACAGAGTGAATCAACACATCCCTGGAGCGTGGGAGCAGCGAGCAGCCAGTGCTGCCACCCATGCCTGTCCCTGTCCCTGTGCCTGTCCCTGTGCCTGTCCCTGGGCCGGGAGCACCGCGGGGGAACACGGGAGGACACCTGGGGACACGGAGCAGGCACGGGCTGATGTGTCATCTTGGTTTCTGCAGTGGAAAGTTGGGTTGAGAGGGGGAACAACAACTGAAACACAATATACCAAGGGATAGGACTCTTCACTGGGAATGTCTGCACCAAACTGGGGGGTTCTGAGCTGGGTTCTGAGCAAGGCTGACTCTCTCAGTGTTTTCTACCTGTCACTCGGGCAGAAATGGCTCTGTGTGTCCTGGTTCTTGGTGAGGAATGAGGACACAGAGCTTGGCAGGAATTGAGTGAACTCTCAGCCCCTGATGGCAGCAATAAAGGGCACTTTCAGCCAAGAATTGGGGGTTTATTTGAAAAAAATAGATAAATTAATATTTGAAAGAAAGGATGCTCAGGGAACTGTGTGTTTCTGAGGTGTGATGGTTGAACATGCAAAGATGTTTCCCTCCTCTTCTCAGGCCCTGAGCTCAGCAGGGCACATTCTGGGGGAATTCTTCCCAAAAAAGGGCTAACCCAGGGAGTCTGTGCCAGTGCTACTCGGGGCAGGTCAAACCCTCTGCCTGGCTGTCCAGGTGTCACATGGAGAGAAGAACCTGACCCACAAACCAGAGCTGGACACCTTGAGTCATTTCCTTCCTCTCAGACCAGCTTTGGCTCTTCGGCCAGGTTCTGAAAGTACTGAAATTTTAAATACTAGCCCAGAAATGGGCTGATGTAGCCAGGAGAGTGTGGGTTGCTGAGAGCAGAGATGGCTGAGCTAAATATTTGGCAGAATTAAGCAAACCAGGAAAGACATGTGGGCATAAAGAAATAATTCAATATTAAATTTCTGGCAGAACTCATGAAATCTGTTTATAGTTTGGATCCCAGTGAGGCACTTACTATTATTGGAGTGGAGGTCTTGGTTGCAATGGGTTTGCAGCTGTTCCAGAGGAGAAGGTTAGCAGAACATGAAACCCCTGCTAATTAACCCTTGCTCTTTGCCCTGTCAGTGTCTGCTCCCAGGTGCCTTTCCAAGGACTTCCCAAAATGGGCCCTCCTGGTGTGGCTGCTCCTCTCCTGGTCCTGGTTCTTCCAGGGAGAAATAACCAAAAAGAAAGGTAATATAGTAGATAAAGTCTGAAAATTTTCAATTTTCCTGCCCTTCCCTCCACTTTCCTCCCCCACTAAAATAATATGGACAAGTAAATAACCAGAAAACACTTCTTTTTCCTGGTTTTTTCCCTCCAGGGCCCTTTCCCTGCCCCCTGCAGCAGGACCATGGAGATGGAGTGGCTGTCCCTGCTTTGTCACATCCCATGGACCAGCTTTGGTGCTCCCAAACCCATGTGGGCAACCCCAGCTGGAATACACTCCCATAAGGAGCTTATGGCTCCTCTTTACTAAATCCCAGATTTATTTCAATATTAGATTTATTTTCCAAGGAGATAAAACAGTCGCTCGCTCCGAAACACGAAGTATGGAGAGAGTTTAAGGCTAATTTACTCCAGTTCCCGTGGTTTTGCCAGCAGGTGGCAATGGAGCTGCAGGCAGTGCCCGCTCGGGGGGCTGTCCCCAAACATCCCCCTGGGCTGTCCCCAAACACCCCCCTGGGCTCCCACCAACATGATTTGGGGCTAATGGATCCTCAGGGACCGAATTGCTGTTCATTGTTGTGCTGCTCCCCCCGCGCACTCAGGGTCAGGCACGGGCTGGGCCGGGGCTCCCGTTTTGGGGCGATTTCGGGGCATTTGGAGTGTGCAAACCCGCAGGGAGGGCAGGGCCAGCTGTGCCCCCCCCAGGGGTGCCAGGGATGGGGCCACAGTGCCCTCTGGCAGCCTCTGCCCAGGAAGGCAGGCTGGGGCCGCAGGGATGCCCAGCATATCCTGGGTACCCGTGCCCAGCCCTGCCCAAGTATCCATGCCCAGCATATCCTGGATATCCATGCCCAGCACATCCCAGGTGTCTGTGCCCAGCGCATCCTGGGTATCCATGCCCAGCCCTGCCCACGTACCCGTGCCCAGCACATCCTGGGCATCCATGCCCAGCACATCCCGGGTACCCGTGCCCAGCATATCCTGGATATCGGTGCCCAGCACAGCCCGGGTATCCGTGCCCTGCTTGGGTATCCGTGCCCAACACATCCTGGGTATCCATACCCAACACATCCCAGGTATCCATGCCCAGCCCTGCCCAGGTATCCATGCCCAGCACATCCTCGGAATCCATGCCCTGCCTGGGTATCCATGCCCAGCACATCCCAGGTATCTGTGCCCACCACATCCCGGGTATCCATGCCCAGCCTGGGTATCCATGCCCATCAGCACTAACAATTCCTCCCGGTTTCCACCCCCGTGCCAAAGCACATGGACCGTGGCTGAGGGCAGGGGCCCTGAGATTGAGCTGTGATTTCCAAAGGAGTGATAATTAACGATCCCGTGATTACAGAGCACAGAGAGCCCCCACTGAGCTTTAAACCAGCTCCAAACCCCCCCAAATCCAACCCTGGAGCACGGATGGCTCCCCTGAGCTGTCAGTGCTTCCTGAGACACAAATCCCTCTGGTGGGAAGGGACAACAGCTCAGTGTTCCCAGCACTGAGGGCTCCGGGATCTGCACAGGATTCTGTCCATAATCCTCAAAAGCCTCTCCATAAATACCATTCATTTATATGGTGGAAAGGGAAGAATTAGGGAAGTGGAACATGAGGGCCCCGATCCTGATGGGATCTCGTTGTTGCTGCTCTTGAGCAGCCCTGAACATCTCCAGAAAAAGCACAGAAACGAGAAGTTCATGTAGGAAAAGGAGTTAGTTCACCTTTATTTCATTTCTCCATAGTCCCAAACTTGACAGACGTAGAAAAATATCCTTGAGTCTGGTAGACAAATTTACCAACACTAAATAGCCCTTTTCTCTGACCGGCTGGGCCACCCTAAATACATTTGTACAAGCATTACTTCAGGCTTTTTGTTCAATAAAAGGGTTGTCTAAACTATAACCAATAAGCTACAGAGGAAAACTCGACCTACCAAAGCATGCAGATGAAAGGATCCTCCAAAATGTGAAGAAAAAAATCAAATTAAGAAAGCAAACCAACCTTGAGATGCATTTGGAGGAGAGAACAAATCAGAATAATTGGAGGAAAAAATAATGAACTGAAGAGAAGTCAAAGCAAAGTCTGCAAAGGATCTGTGGATAAGTTAAAATATCTATGGCACAACCTTTCACAAAAGAAATTAAGGCGAAGACCAACGTTTGATATAAAAATAGCTGAGCAGGCTCCTAAAGCAGGAAAGAAGCATTTCTCGTGGTGACTCTGTAAAGCCAAGATTATAAATACCCTTATTTACACAGAACCCACAGCAACACAGACTTGTGGAGCCTCTCTCTGGGCACCCATCGCTCAAACACCCAGGGCTACTGGCCTGGGCCACACTGGAGGTACTTCAGTTGAAGGTTTGGAGTAGTTTCTTTGCTACACATTCTGAGACAAATAATAACAACGCAATATAAATAGTGATTTTCACAGAGAAACTCAAGAATACACAAAGCTTGAAGAACTGGCCCAGAAAGACATGATAGAAGTTTTAAAATCCTCAATTATCTAGTTTTGTAGGCTAAGGAAAACATCCAAGTTTTACAATAATACTTAAACCTTCAGAATATTCTTTTTTAAAGCAAACTGATACCTAGAGTGAAAATAAAGCAGGAATTATCGTGGCAGAAGATTCATTATCTCTTCATAAATACAGCAGTTGGTTTATTTGCCAAGATCACTTAGAAATACCATTATTATGGGCATTTTCATAAATTTCCAAGCCTAAAAGTTACCATTTTAAAGGAGACAAAACAATAAACCATATTTCTATGGATGTATTTGACTAATTTTCAGAACTATGTAATCCATATACAGTAAGACATAAAAATAAGAGCAAACCAAATACATTTCTGAAGAATTACATTAATATTTCAAGTTAAAATACCTTTGCAGAGGTCAGTACGATCAAGTTCAGTATCTCTGCACATCAGAAATCTGCATCAGTGTATCCACACACACTCAGGAATGCCAGAAAGAAATTGGAGAACACAATTTTCCCCCAACACAACCCAGTGGATTTGCCCATGACTTTTGGAGCTGGAACTCCCCAAATCTGCAGCTAAAGCAGAAGTTTTTGTCTTCCACGGTGTAGAAAGTTTTGAGTTTATTGACATTTCCCTGCCTAAACCCCAGGCCTTCCTTTCTGCCTCCTGGTGCCTCCTTCCCTCCCACCCCTCGTCCACCCTGCCCACCTTCCCCTCTTTCAGGGAGAGAAGTGAGGGAGGAAATTAAAGGGACTTTTAAGATGAACCTTGACCACAAACATGGTCTAAATGTACATTTCACTGATTCCTTCTCATTGAAAACTTAACACTGCTCATCTTTTCCCCCCAATATCCCCCTGCATCATTTCCTTGTCCATAGGTTGTGTCCAAGACAAATACAGAAAAACAGCACTACAAGAGCCCAAGTGAATGTCTCACACTCAACTAAAACCAAGCAGAGAACTGAAGGCTGTGTGTTGGGAACCATTTATTGCCTAGAAAAGGGTAAAACAAAGCTGAAGTTCACATTTTCTGGGGGAGGGGGTTAAGGGTGGTGCCACGTTTCAGAGGTAGTGTGTGTAAAATGTAATCCAGAGCTGCAAAAGAATGACTGACTCCCCTCAGGAACAGAGGGAAATGCTCCCAGACCCAAAGCACTGCCCTGCTTTCCTTACAGGAACAGCCTGAAGCACCTCTTTTATTTGAGGATTTGCTCATTGCTGGGACAGAACCACCCCAAGCCCAGGGCCTGGCCTGTCTTTGTCACCTTCTGACCAAAGCAGTTGCTGCTTTTCAGAGAAATAAATATTCAGAACACTCATTTTGTAGCACTGCTTATCCTTTCTCTTTTTCTTTGCTTATAATTTTTAAGATTTCCCATTTGGCCAAAGGGCTAAAATTTACTTGAGCAGAGAAATCAACCACCACAAACCAGCTCCTTTTGTCCCATTACCAGCTGGAGTTTTCTCACTGACATGCTCAGGCATCTCCCAACCAAACAACTCCCTCACTTGGGAAGATCTGGGGCAGAAAAGGCAGAATCTGGTCCCTTCCAGCAGTAATTGCCATGTCCCCAGTGAGATGGTCCTGGTGCTGTGGGTCTGTTCTGTCCCCTGGTGCCCCCAGTGTCTGTGCCTGGAGAGCAGCTCAGCAAAGCTGCTGCCCAGATGGAGGCAGAACCAGAGCATTCCTTCCCTCTCCCAGAGGCTGCAAAACCCCCCATCTGCTTCTCATCTCAGACTTTTTATTGCCTTAGTGAAAAGAAATCCTTGGGAAGGTTAAAGTGCAGAGGTGCCTCGAGGGCTGACACTGCAGAGAACTGACACCTGACTGGACCTGCTGGGAGAGCTTCAATGTGCCCCAAAAGGACACCTGTCATCACTGAACTTCCCATGGATGCAGCAGGGACAAACAACCCCAGGGAAGCCACTGGCCATGGCAACAGGAGATTTCACAGGATGATAAACCCACCAACATGTGGCCCCTCTGCTGGAGGGTTATTCACATCAGTCAAATCACTGAGAAAGAAAGAGGGCTGATTCCTGTCACCCCACAAAGCCCAGAATTGGCTTTATTTGCTCTGGAAAGTCTATGGAATGATGAATCAGCCCTCATTATCATCCTACAGGTGGGGAAACCACCAGAACCCAAATGCTGCCAGGCCAGGCCTCACAGAGCCATCCCACTGCTTCCATCAGCACCAGAATGCCAATCATGGCACTTGAAATGCCACTGGAAATCTGGGAATATGCCCTGATATTGGAGAGCCCAGGCAGGGCTGTCCAACATCTTCCCCCACAGCACTCTGTTCTCAGGGATGTGGTTTATCCTGTCCCCTGACTCTGCTGTCCCAGGCTGTGGAGCCCCCCTGGCCTCACTGGGCTGGCTGGGGTCTCCTGCAGGAGAAAGGGAACATCCCCCGGGGGTGGTGGAATCCAAGAGGATTCCTGGAGCAGAGGGACTGGCAGAACTGTTTGCACCCAGGAGCAGATCATTCAAAATTCATTCCTTCCCTTTGTTTGCAGATGAAATAGAAACAAGACAGTAAAATATGAATCATCAATGGGAGTTTTTTCTTGCAGAAAGGTGGATGATTTAACTGACCCTGAAATCCAGAACTCCCACTGAGAGTATCCTGCCTTTTGTCATGGGAATGTCAGTGGAAGCAGCAGGAAAACAGGGTCCAAACAGTGGTGAATGCCAGTCCTAGAACACAGCAAACAAGAGGCTTGGCTGTCAGGGGCACTGCTGTCCTGTCTGGGAGAGGACAGCAACAGAAACCATTGTCAGCAGGGACACAAAACCCTCTGTCAATGAGTTTCCCAGAGCCAGCAGAATCCTGGGATCCCACTGGCCCAGTTTTAAAGCCCCCACTCACACATAAGGCCAGCAGCTTGGAGTTCTGGGCTTCCTGTGCACAACAGATGTCAGAGGGCTGGTGGGAACTCCCAGAACCCCACACTGGTCAGAGCTGTGGCACTTGGTTTGTAAAACCCCTTTGCCAACTGCCCTGCCCTCCCTGCAGCTGGTGTTTGACAGCATTGCTGAAAGCTCCTCGTGCCCAGGGACAGGAGAGACACAAACCCTGAAAGAACAGAGCTCACTACTGACACCAAGCACAAAGAGCTGTGCAAGTGATTAGGGAGGAACAGATCAGACTGAGAAAAACCTAAAATCTGAGTTAATCCCAGTATTAGGGAAATAAAAGGAGTTATTTTCCCAGCACTGGATTCTCTGAGCTACACCTCAGACCTCCCACTGAAATTAAGGGGATTACCTGCTGTCCTGGATGAATGAGGATTCCCCAGAGGCAATTACTATTTGGTATAAAATTAAAATATCAGGTTTTTTACCTGACTGTGTGAAAAATGCCTGCTGAGGGATATTGAGATTCCAGTCAGAGCATCAGTACCACGGGCAGGCAGCTGCAGCACCACCCAGGAACCTTTGGCCACCACCCTGGGAGCTAAACCAGAGCCCTCAGTGCCAGTCCAGCCCTTTCCTGACCACAGACACCCTCCTAGATCCACCTGGGCACTTCTGCACCTCCATTCCATCTGAGCTTGGAAGGGACTCGATGCCAACAGCTCTGGGAATCAGGAATTCATTCAGGCCCTGCCTGCAATCCCATCCACAGCTTAGAAATGGCAGTGCCACAGAACTCAGCAGGCAGAGCTGCTCAAACAACTCAGCTCCAAACACTGGGAAAGCTTTCAGGATGCAAGGACAGCTCTGGAATTCTCACTGGCCTGGTAAAAACGGAGCAAAGTTTGTGGAAAAATATACAACCAGTACATAAAATACTCAGCAGAACTTCAGCATTCAGGCTTTGACAAATCATCAAACCCTAGAGAGTGTAAACATCTAATGCCATTGCTACTGTGTCAGGAAGTCATGCCCTGCAGGGATCAGGCTCCCATTTCCATCTCATTTCTCCCAACACTTATCACTGCTTCTTCACATTAATGATTTATTGATGATCATTCAATTTCTCAGTTAGCCTTTCAAGGTTTTTTCAGCTATTTTGGTCAGAAAATGGAAGATTCAACAATCTCAAGTCAGAGAACAAAAAACACTTCAGTTTAATGTCAGGTTTTCCAAAGGGTTCAAGCACAACTCATAGAAAAGCCCGTTATTTTATTTGGATCCCCAATTTTTAGTCCACCTACCTGAGTAAAAATGGGGAAAAATATAATAAACAGGCCTGATGAGCACACGAGGCTGAAGGGTTTGTTTTCCACTCTTGGATCCCTGCTCAAAAAGACTTTGCTACAGAGCCAGAGTTATTCTGGAGAGTCAGGACTTACCCTGACCAAGGCCAAACTGCTACAAGTGAAACCTTCCCTCACCCAGTCCTTCCATTTACCAAAACCACCGTTCCAAATCCCTTGCCAGTGCAAAGTGCAGCTGGATGTGCCCTAGCCATCCTTCAGGACAGGCTCCTTCACCTTGGACTTGCTTTTTTGGGCTGAGGAAACACTGGAGAGCCAAATGCCCTTCTCCTGAAACCTGCACATCCCACGGGGGGTCTGGGTTGTCAGTGAGAAATAATAAATCACAAACTGTCTGAGGCATTCTTCTCTGACAGAGAGGACAAGCTGAATGAGGTATCATCGGGCTCTGGGGAGGTGTGGTTGAAATCCATTTCTTCTAGTTCAGGAGGTAAGTCTGAAAGCAGTGCCTGGAAGGGGAAAACCACGACAATACAGCATGAGGTGTGGGTTTCATGTCAAAATTCAAAAGGCTTTGAAACAAAGAGTGAAAACCTTCATTGAGCTCTGGAATAAACTCAAGGGAGTGACTGAACACAAGATGACAAACACTTCCTGATATTAATGAGAAATACCTTCAGATATTAATGACAAACATGCCCTGATATTAGTGACAAATGCCCTGACATTAGTGACAAACACACCCACCAACAGCAAAGGCACTCCAGGGCTCACCTGCTGCTGCTCTTTATCATCTGCTTTAATGGCCAGGATCAAACTGCGAGTGAAGGTCTGGAGCTCAAAGTACTTCTGTTTGTGGCTCTCCAGCTGGCTCTCAATGAATCTCACTTCTTCATTCTGGGGAGGAATCACAGGCACTTCTGCAAATCAGCAGGGATGGCTTTGGCTTGGGAAAGCCCCCTGAGAGCTTTGAGGCCACCCGTGTCCCCAAGTGCCACCTCCACATGGCTGGTAAATCCCCCCAGGGCTGGGGACAGAGCACTGCAATAACCAGCATTGCAGCTTTGGAATGACACCTGAACACACCTGGTTAGAACTAAATGTTTGCAGTGACAATGGAAGCCAAAGGCCAGGTCCCTTCCTAGAAGTGATCTTGAAAAGGTAAAGGGACAGGGAAAACAGGCAAATAAATCCCATTGTTACAGCAGGAGGCTTGAGATAAAAACCAGGGAAAAGAACTCGAAAATTCCTCAGAGTAGCCCAAATTAAAATCCAGCATGTCCAGTGCAGCTGGGTTTGACAGGGACCATCAAGGGCCAGCCCACCAACCTCCTCAGGGTCCCTGGGGTCACAGAAAGGGAGCTCACAGAAGGACAGAATGGGTTGGGTTGGGACTAGATGTAAAATATTACAAAATGGGGACATGTCAATAATGTGCATGTTGGGGCTAAAAGGACGTTTTTCCAACCTATACTTGCAAATTACTTAATTAAAAATTCAGATTTGGTGAGTGTTTCTCTTTATTCTAAATATCTCCTCTCGTTCAAAGTTACCACCTGATTGGCAGGCAAGATCAAAGTGCTGAACCTGGTGATGAGTGCAGAGCTAAAAGTCATTTCCTGTGGTTATTTACTTACCTTTCCAAAATTCATGAAATCAAACTGTTTATTCAGGTTACAAGATCAAAGTCACTGAAAGGGCTCTGCTTAACAACACCAACTGTGCATCCTCCATGGGAAAAAACAGGGAATTTCTGCTTACACTTGGTAGACTGGCTGTAATTCAGCTTCAGGTGACATGAAAAGGTGAGATCATGTGATGCACTAAAGGTTTGGTTGGGGGGTTTTCCCTGAAAATTCCCATTTTTTTCAGTGAAAACACTGCTCACCACTCTGCTTCAGCTGAGAACAGCTCTGGGAATGAGGGGGGAATATCTGGGCTGTGATTTTGAGGCTTTCATTAAAAAATGAGCCGAGTTTCCTTCAGATGGAAGCTCAGCAGTTCAGCACTGGATTGTGCCCAGCCAAGGAGGAATTCAGATGTAGGCAGGAAACTCATGGATTAATCAGTGATGTCAAACCAGCAGCCCAGTTCTGCAGGGCACTGTCACAACAAGCCTTGCACTGCAGTGACAGGTGACATTAAGGAAAGGTCATTCCCTCCCCACATTCATTCTCCACTGCCCTGCCCAGGAAAACGCTGCCTGAAGGAGCAGTTTTTGTTCTGAACACTTGATCTGTTTATTATTTTGGTAATTGATTGTCCGTGGGAGAACAGACCTGCTTTCCAAGGGAACAAATCACTCCCCAGGGAAAGCTCTGCCCAATAAAACATGGGATCATGGCAGCCCTTGGAGAGCAGTGACACCCCCAACTGCTTGTCCTGCTGCCACAGCCACCCCTTCCAACATGTCCTGGGCACTGACTTCTCCTCAGATCCCCCCTTTTGTCAGAGGATTCCAGCTGCTGGAAAGGAATCCCAGGGTGCAGGAGAAGTGTGCTGCAGCATTGCAAGGAACAGCTGGCCCACAACAAGGAAGTTGGGGTTTGGAGGCTCCATGAACTGGTTGGGGACACGTGGCAGGAGCTGCAGCTGCAGCAAAGTGACTGCTCTGGAGAAATGGGGGTTTCCTGCCTCCCTCTGGGCTGGAATGTGGCTGGAGGTGGGAGGAGATGTGCACACAGGGATAAGAGCCCTTGCAGAATTCCTCCCCTGAATCCCTGGGGATTATCCTGCAGTGCCTGACACAGCCCAATTACTCACCTTGTAATCCAAGAGAGAACTCATCTGATCCACCTCGGAATTGCTGATCATATCACTCTCTTCATCATCTATAATTTCTATTTTCTGGAAGAGAAGCAAAGGGTTCTTTTGGAACATCCCAATGCACAGAGGAGACAAACAAACCACAATCCTCACCCCAGAGAGGCAGGGAGGGGTGAAGGTGCCAGGAGCCACCAATCCACACCCCAGAGAGGCAGGGAGGATGAGGCAGAGGGGACCAGGACTCCCTGCTGGCTCTGAGGAACCCCATTAGATGGCAATCATGCACCTCCTGCAGGATGCAGCAGGATGCCAGGGAGCTGCTGCCATGGTGACTGGGCTGGGTATGCAGGAGCAGCTCCCTGTCTCCAGGTTTTTGGCATCAAAGTGCATGTTGTATCCCCTCACAGCCCTGCCCTGCTGAGGGAGGGTCTGGAAGGTGGTCTCTCTGGAGCAAACCAACCATCACAGCAAGTGCTGACCTGCTTTGTGCCAGAGAAATGAAAAAGCACCCCTTTGGCTTTCTCTGGCCCCAGTGCAGGAGGAATGCCCTGGAGAGCAGAGGATGCTGATCCAAAGGACAGCTCCAAATGCATAAACACGGTCATTTTCACCCAATTCACAAACGTCTGGGGAGCTTTCTATAGTGAATTTGAATTAGTGATCAGAATGGCATTTTCCAACAGAACTGTGGAGGATCACTGCCCAGATTACACGAAGTTTTCCAGAGGGAAGCAGTGGTAGGGTAAGAAGAGGGGATTGTTTTTTAACCATTTCTAATTGGTTTGACAGTTGGAAACATTTATGGGACTGTCTAATAAGTTAAACCAATTTTACTGTGGGTTTAGGATGGTGTCCAATCCCTAGGGAAGGAAGCAAGGGCCCCACTGGCACGGTGCAGGTTCATGGTTAGTTCCTGAGCTGATACTCCAGAGGAGGTTCCTCCCCTGCAGGACATCCATGTCCTTCTGAGCCCCAGCAAAGATCCTTCCAGAGGGGTTTCCAGGCTCTCCCTGGCAGGACCCACCAAGTTCCCAAGTGTGTGTTGAAGGCAGGGAGGATAAACCACATTTTCTGTGTCTCACAGCCCAGCTGAAGTGACAACACTTCAAAGGCTTCGTGTCCCCAAGATCTGCTGCTCCTTCCTACCCTCAGCAACACTGTGATTCAAATATTTTTGTTTTTAGGCTCAGCTTGAGGAAAGAGTGTCTAAATAAATGCCAAACATTCACACTATCTTTCTTAGACATACACTCTAAGATAGTAGGGGAAAGAACAGATTAGAATTTCAAATAGGAAAACTGTATCTCTTATGCAAATCCAATGTATTTTAGTCCAATTTTAAGTGCGTTTTTGAAAAGTTTTATTACAGTGTTTTCAGAACAAAGTAGGAAGAAACTATTCCTTGGTTTTGTTCCTGTTATGGTATCAAATTACACAGTGCTGGGGTTCAGCAGACTGAGAGCTGAGTCCCTTGGACATCACCCCTGCAAACCTTTTGCCTCTGTCACTGCAGATCCTGCATCTCCACGGGAGACACATCAGCCCGAGCTCAGAGGGACCAGCTGGGGTCACAGCAGGACACTGGGGACAGCAGACAGGACAAAGGACACTGGGGACAGCAGACAGGACAAAGGCAGCTGGGGGTGAGCAGGCAGCCTGGGCCCTTCCAGGGAGTGCAGAGGGGGCTCACAAGCAGCAAGGCAAAGGAGAAGTGTAGGAAGGAAGGGGCTCTGCTCTTGCTTCCCCCCAGGTTCTGGTGGCTCCATGTCCTGCCTGGGCAGTGCAGGGGCAGCTGGACCATCCCCTGACCATTCTGCAGGGAACTCCACACAAAGTCACCCCCTGGAGTCTTCTGTGCTCCCCTTCCTTCTCACCTGAGAGAGGGCAGGCTAAACCCTGCCATGTGGTGCATTACTGCCAGGACTCCTCCCTTTGCCCCTCTTCCTGCTCTCCCTGCCCCAGTGAAACCCCAGTGAGGACACAAGACACTCCTCAGGAATGCCCTGGCCAGCCTGTGGGAATGCAGAATCCCAGAATATTCCCAGCTGGAAGGAAACCCAAGGCTCATGGGGCACATTCCCAGCCCAACTGCCTCACCTACCCAAGGTTAGCCAGGCAGAGGAACCACTGGAGATACTGCTGAAAGCTACAGAAAACCCTTTTTAATTATTATTCTGCCTTTATTTTCCTCTCACTGTGTTACTGCACTGGGGACTTTCAGAGCTCTGCTCAAGAGCTGGGCTTGGCACTCCAGAGGAGGAACAGCAGATTGGCAGGACACAGAAAAAACCTGTAATTTCCTTTCTGCTGAATGCTTTAGTACTTTTTCTCCTGTGTTTTAGGATTTCTCCTATGTCTCAGTATTTTTAGTCCAGTTTCAGTGCTCCCAGCTGGGAAGGCCTCTTAGCACACTCAGGTTTCACTTCCTGGGAAACACTGATGTTTAGGAGGCAAAGGAAGGTACATACCACATTGTCAGTGGATGCTGGATTCTGGTCATCATCCTTGTGACCAATTTCTTCATTTTGAAGAGCTTCATTCGCCTCTTCTGCAGAAATAAATTAGATTTGTCAGATTTCATTCCACTTCTATGTTGCAGGAACATTAATAGTCTTCACCATAAATATGTCACAGCTGCTGAATCCAAAAGCAAAGTCACAGTAACTCATAAAAAATAATATGTCTGATTAAAAAAGACACCATGTAACAAGGATTTCAGGCCAATTTGCCAATTGCTACCTGAAACAATAGGAAAACCACCAGTTATTCTCTTGCAATGCATCAAAACCTTCCTAGTTTTTGATTCAGATTGGAATATTCAAAGAGTTTCATGTCAAAGATGCACAGAACTTTTTTTAAATGAAAATAAATCAATGAATAGAAATTGTGCATTCCCTGAAATTACAGAGTGTATGTTTGAGCCCCCCTCCTCCTTGCACACATTGATTAGTTTTGAACCCAAACTGAGCAAGCAGATTATTTCCCTCTCCCATGGCAAATGTTCATCCCCAGTGAACCCAAGCTGCTGGTTTATGTATAAGCACTTGAAACCAGAGCAGATTTTACCCTTATCTTTCAACCACAAGAATGAAATATAGATGAAACACAGGAGAGATGATTCTCTTTGCCCTGATGGAAACATAACCCAAGGAAAGAGAAGTCTGTTCACCACTAAAATGAAGTATGTTTCCCATATTTACTTGAATTCTCTGCATTAATATATCAATATCTATTAGATATAAAGAGGAGAGGAGGGAATGGGCAGCAATGGGACACTGGAAGGGGCAGGGTGTGTCACCTCCACACCAACACAGGCACAGCAGCATTTCCCTGCCATTACCAGTGCTGCAAGCACACGAGAATGTTTAGGCAGTTAATTGTTTTAAGTAACTTTTCTACCAGTTGAATATCTCTACACTGGGCAAACTTTATTTGAAATTGTTTCAAATAAATTTAATCCACTGCCAGTCTTGGCTTCAGAGGCCAATTAGTGCCAGGAGCAGCAGGAATGGATCAAGGGGGAGAAGGGGAGAGCAGGAGCAGTGAGGGAGCCTCGTCACCCCCCCAGGGGTGAAGGGCACTGAGGAGGCATCTCAGGCACTCTGGAACATTCCACAGCCACTCCAGAGCCCTGACAGTCACTCCCTGGATCCACCAGCATTCCCAACTCTTTAAATACTCATCCTGAGCTCACAGAACCAGCACAGCCCTGACCCTCACAGGGCTGTGCTCACACAAAGCAAGGGTTCCAATAACCATAAGTTAGAAAAGGTGAGGCAATGTGAGAGCTTTAATGCTTCATTTTGCAGCACAGCACAGCTTGCTTTGTTCTACATTTTAATATTTACACACCACACTTTAAAAGCAAGAGCCATCAACAGTGTCACTCTAATTAGGTGACCAAAATAGCTTTGTTTCTGTCTTTCAGAGTGGTTTTTGTAGTTGTGGTTTGGGGTTTTTCATAAATTAGGACCACAAGCTACAGTTCTCAAACATGAAAACAATCCCTATCTGTGACTGAACAGCACACATGAGTATTAGGGGAAATATTTTCCAGGGAGTTCAAAACAGGCTGAGCTGCAGCATTGAAACCTCCTCCTTTGAACTGGAGAAATGAATAGAAATAATGGTTGTGGGAGAAGAAAGGAATGAAAGTGGCATTCCTGGATGCTGTGGAAATCCTGTCATTTTCCTGCACTTCCTTAAGCTTTGACACTAATAATCTACTCCAAGTCTTCCAGCCTTATCTTGTTTTATGAAAGCCTTGCTCAGTAAAAGTGCTGTTATTTCTCACTTTAACTACAGAGAGTTCAGACTCTTCCCCTGTCACCGTTTGCTTTCAAGCAGATCTGACTCAAATCAGCTCCTTCCACACCTCAGGCAAATCAGGGACTTGGAGATTCTGCATCTCACTTGCCTTTCAATCACTTGACCCATTTCTTTGTCATCTTATTCTCTTTGCAGCAGGATATGACAAAGCCATCACGAATTCATTCCCAGCAGCTCCCCATTCTCCTGGTTCTTCCCCTGAAATTGTTCTGACAAGATGACAAGATCAAGCCTGGCAGATTGAGCGGCACCAGCAGGCCCCAGGTCAGGCTTTCTTTTAGCTCAGAGAGCAAAGGCTTTATTGATCTCTCTAATCAGAAGCACTGGGAGCAATTAGTGAGCTGGGGATGTGGAGCCAGCTCCGGGGGGCCCAGAGCTCATGGACAAGAGGGGAAGGCAGGGATCGATTCCATGTGCTCCTGGGAGGGGAGGAAAAGGGAATTGAGTCCAAGACACTTCTCCCTCCGTGTCTTGCAGTTTAGTGAGGACATACCCCGTGGGTGCAGTTCTGAGGCTCCTGAGCCCTCCCTGCTCCTGGCTCTGATCTCTTGTTTGTGTTTGCCTGTCAGAGCCTGCAGCACCAGGAGTTCTGGGCAGCTCTCAGTTCCAGCCCAGTCTGAGCTGATGTTCACTGCCAGGAGAGCTGAGTGCCCAGCTCTGCTCAGCCCACAGCCAGCAGCCCCTTGTGCATCAGTGCTTGGGCTGGCTCAGGCTCACGGGAATCATGGAATCACAGGATGGTTTGGGTTGGGAGGGACCCTAAAGATCATCTCCTTCCACCCCCAGCCATGGCAGGGACACCTTCCACTGTCCCACGTTGCTCCAAGCCCCGTCCAGCCTGGCCTTGGCCACTTCCAGGGCTGGGGTGTCAAATGGAATGATATTCCATCAGCTTGTACACCTGGCCAGTTTGCATTTTGGCTTCCTAGGGCAGGGAAGTGTCCATCTGTGCTGCCAGCCCAGCTCTCACTGCCCCAGCAGAACGTGAACTTGTCATTGAATTGCAGGTGAATGTGCAGAAATGGAGCTCTTAGGATGAAAGGCTTCTGCAATTTCGGTGATAACAAACCCAACAAAACTCAGCGAGAGAGAGAGGGAGAAGAAAGAGACCAAACAGTACCTTCAGCAAGCCGAGGAGGGGCCCTTGTGGCTGTGAGAGACTCTGTCAGACGTTTGTGAATGTGAACAACAGAATCCAAAGCATGCACACTGCACAAAATTAAAAATACAGGCACAGCAGTAACTGCATTTCAAATACCTTGTGAGCTTCCTTCAGATAAGCAGATTGATACTTCATCATTCCTATCATTATCATCCCCCACTTCAGTAGCAGTTTCCTCTCCTGGATTAAGTGCTGATTTAGAAACAAATTCAGATTGATCAGAGAAATCAGCAGGACCTCCTCTAGGGGGTGGGACCTCAATCCCCATTAAACGATATTTCCGTCTTCGATTCCCAATCCAAGTCTTGTAAGAGAAATAAACATGAATGATATCAGAAACTATGACAAAGCAACAGCCCCAACAAGTGACATCAGCACATCTGGATGACAGGGTGAGAGTGCAGCCAGCACTGCAGGGAGGGGCTGTTCCCTCCCCTGGCCCCCACGAGGCTCCTTCCTGGGATCCTGTGGCCAGGCTCAGTCCTCAGCACAAGGGAGAAGGGAAGGTGCACAGCAGAAGGAAAAGCAGCAACAGTCACAAGTGGCAGGGAGGGAAGCTCTGACTGGAGTTGAAAAAAAAAAGGAAAAATATTCTTTACAGTGAGGCAGAGGGACAGTTTGTCCATGAGAACCCTGGCATCCCCAGCCTTGGAGGTGTCTCGGCATTTTGCTGCACAACATCCTGAGGAACCTGACCTGACTCTGAAGTCAATCCTGCCCTAAATAAAGAGCAGGATGAGGTGACCTTGTAAGGTCCCTCCCCACCTAAATTATTCAACAAATCTCACATGAAATCTTTGCTCCAGGCTCTCCCATTCTACAGCTTCCATAAGGACACTAAAGCATCCAGTGACCCAAACGTGCCACCTGCTCTAGGATTTCCTCCAGGAAACTGGCCAAGGTGCCAGAACCACATCCCTCCACTCCAAGGACAGAACATAAGCTGGCAGAACTTCAGTCCCCTGGGGTGGCACACAAGGCTTTCAGAAGCACTGCCTGCAGGAAGGTACAGAGGAGCCCACTGGGAGCAGTGGTGGGAGACACAACAGGCCCAGGTCCAAGGAACCTGGAAACCCATTCCTGGTGGGGTGGGCATGGATGATTTAAGTTCACTTTACATCACTAAAACTTGAGTTCCAAAAAAGAAACAAGGTAAAAAAATACCCCCACATTCTGAATTCTCCAAGTGGATCATCATCATTCTGATAAAGAAAAGTCTACACTAAAAATTAGTTAAGACTCAAAATCAAGTTTAACATGATGCACTAAGAATTGTCTGCAACTCTTCACCTCTTACCTCTCTCCCTTCCCTTCCTCAGGATTTGATTTCCCATCCAAGCCCAGCTCTGCTCAGCAGCCCCTGTCCCCCACACACTTTGTTCCACCCAAGTCACGTCCCCACTGGAATCCAAACCCCCTCCCAGAGCCAGGAATCCCTTCCTTTGCCAACTGCTGACTTCCAGTGTTTGGGGCTGGCTCTGGTGACTCTGCCACCCCAGCAGGAGCAGCAGGACGTGGGACCACCCTCGGGGTCCTGGGAGCTGCCCCAAGCACAGCTGGGGACCGTGGTCATGGTGCTGTCACTGATCTCTGCACCGTGCTGGGATTCCTGCACTGCCAAAAATCAAACACCTCTAGAGAACCTGGGCAGTTCCTACTTGTGAAAACACGATCAGGGCATGGCAAAATGCACACAAAGTCTCTATTCCAACTAGGTTTCCCAAGACATTCAAATATTACAGAATCTTTTCCTTTAAAGACACACTAAACATCACTGTGGTCTTATCCAGAAATACCTTCCCTGCTCCCCTTCCCCATCTTCAACTACTTTTCTGATATGTGGCACGAAAAAGTTTAGTAAAAAACTTTTTGCTCATAATACCTTGATTATCAAAGAGCAAAATAAAAAAATATTAACAGCAGTCCCAGCTACTAAAGGCACTTTCATGCTGTGCTCACCTTGAAAAAGAGGATCTTTTAAAGCTGCATCTGTAACCAGCTAAAAGGTGAGATGCTGAACAGTATTTTTGGCAAATCCTTTTTGTTGGGTGGGATTTGCTTTTCCAGCTTGCTGGTTTTCCTCTTTGAAGAATGCACAACAGGTATGCAGAGAGACTACTTAAATAATTTTGTATATTATATATAGTTGGGGAAAAAAAACCCCACAAGCAGCCCTTTGAGATCTGTATTTCTTTATTCTAAGCAGTGTACTGCTATTCTCTACATTTTCTCATCATCCTGTGATGGTAACAAATAGTGATAACAACTATAAAATTTCAAATTGAATCTACTTCTTTTTCAGTAAAAAATTCAGAAAAAAAAGGAGGCACTTGGGAAAGGCAGATTTTGTCTTTTTATACACCTTTCAAAGCAGCAAATCTTTCATTGAACAGAGTGAATGTGTCATAGAAGATGAACATGTTTTTATAGTGTCTCAAATTAAGGGAAGAAAAGAATAAGGTTCCATATCCCGTGTGCTGCACTGAACAGGGAACATTCTGGAGCAGCACAATGGGCAGAGCAGGAGCAGAGTGGGATTCCTGGGTAGGAAAGCAGCTCAATAGTTACATCCCTAAAATATCCTCTCCTTAAAAATTCCCAGCCAGGCCTGTGGGGTGCATGGGATCAGACTGGAGCACCCAGAACCAAGGGCTGCCAGGAGCCCCAGCCAGCAGGATCCCAGCTCTGCTGAGATCCAGGCCAGGGGGTCAACCTGCCACAGAGATGCCAGACTGGAACCTCCCCAAATCCCACCACTGGCAAAGTCCCAGGGGCAGATTTGGAGCTGTTTTTCCAAGTGTCTCTCCATTCTGAGCTGGACCCAGCCCCAGAGGGAGCCTGGGAAGAGTGAGTGGCCTTTCTGCTGCAATTACCTCACTTTGCTGCTAAACCAGAGTGAAGAGTCCTTCAATTATCCAGCTTTTACCTGGTGAGCTGCTGGGAAAGCAGGAGATGTCTCTACCCTACAGTGGGTGCTTGGGAATAGCTGTGATCTCTTATATACCAAAGCTTTCTGTCCTCTTAATAAAAAAATATCAAATTGCCATGCAGTTTTCTTACATTCTTCACATATTTCTGAGGAGTTTGATAGCTGCCATCCCTCCTTATCAAATATCTTATGTCTTGTTGCCAAAAGGGCTATTCTGCTGTTTTTCTATGAATTAATAAAAATGTCTAAGTAAAAAAATACACCTAAAATGTAATCAGCACTGATTATAATGCACAAAAATATTGTAAATTTAACGAAGTACTGGCCAGAGCTCACATATTTCAATTTGATGTGGGTGTTATTTGATATATATCTATAAACCCAAGCATGTATACATATATATATGTATGTACTTGGGCTTATACAGATACTCAGTACTATTTGATATCAGCTGCATTTATTTTTGAACATCACAATTCTTGCTACAATTCCCAAGTGTGCCACACAGAGGAACCAGAGGCAGAGGTGGGGCAGATACTGCAACAATAAAGGAGAAAACACATCTTTTCTTCCTTTACATGTGCAGTTCTGATCCAGGTTGTGCCAGAGCCCTAAGGGTGACCAGAGCCCTGCCCTGAGGTCACTGCTGTAAATAAGCTGTGCCATGTCCAGGAGATGCTGGCACTGGGAACAGTTCCAGCCTTCAGAAAGCCAAGTGAAGAGCTGGGGAAACAGGGAGCAGCTCTGTGCTCTGCAGAGAGGGATTCTGTTCAGCCTCCAGAAGCACAAGTCAGGTTTTCAGGATTCACACGTGCTCAGGGAAACAAGTAAATACTCAGATCTGTGTTAAACACCGAGAGCAGCTTTGGGACATTCTGATGTTCCACCCCAGAGGTGTCCCCAACAGGAGGGTTTCAATAAAGGCTCCCAGTTCTGCTTCTGCAATGTCAGGAATTTAAGAAAGAGGTGGAAAAGAGGGTGAAGACTGATGGGACTAAGCACACTGTCCTGCCTCTAAGGAGGGCTCTAGTCCTGTTTTTGTACAACTGGAAGACAGCCAGACTATTTGCTGAGGATGGAAACACCTGGGGACACTGAGACCCTCCATCTGGAGAGGGATGCTGCATCTCTGCTCCTTTGGGACACAGTGGCAGCAACTGGTGCTGCACCAAACTTTCCAGCCTCTGGAAGAGACAGTGTGGAGTGTTCTTGGGACTCAGGTTATCTCCACCCCTCCTAAAGCAACCCCTCCTCAGCCACACCTGCACAGACTCTGAGACTGAACCCAGCATTCTGCACAGAGCCCTGTGCCCTCCATCTCAACCTGCCTTACAGAAACTCTTGTTAAATATGTTTTTCCTGTTTTGGAGCATTTTCTTTCACATGATTTTTTTTTCCTGTAAGCATGAATGAGAAATACTCTCCCTTTATCTTTAGAAAAGCCTTTTTTGGGTATCTTAATAGCAATATAAATAGCACCTTTCAGTCTTCTAGGATCTCCCTAAAAAATGAAACACTTTTACTTAAAGTCTTCCTCAAGAGGATGTCAAACAGCTTGTAGTGCTGCTTCAGCTGCTGATCAATAAGATCTTACCTGAGGGCTTTTACTATAAATAGGCTGCAGAAAGAGCAGGAGAGCACTTCCCAACATGGCCATTCATTATATAATACGTGAAATCTATTTCAAGCCTCCTCATGAAATTTTGAAAGCCTTTCATCTGCCCTATTTTTGCTCCTGCGACAAGATAAGGGAAGACTCTGGATTTCTTACCCGCACTATTTCACAGTCAACATTTAATTCTGCAGCCACAGCTTCAATTTTCTCTCTGCAGACTGAGCCCAGGCTGGTCATGCCATTGTCCCAGTATTTCTTTAGGGTGGCTAAGTCTCGGTCACTAAATTGTGTGCGGTCCTGTAACTGTAAGATAAAAAAAACACTGTTAGATTTAAAAAAAATCTGCTTATCCTGGTCATTTCATTTCCAGAGGCTCTGGTGTACAGTAAGACACATCAACTGTACTGTCTCCATGGCTTGTCTTCTCTTGTAACTCTCCCTTAGGAGTTTATTTTTTAAAGTTTGGGGGTTTCTGCAGGGCAGTTCAGAGTTCCCTGGGATTTGCTTCAGTGCTAATGCAGGTTTGCAGCATTTCAGCTTTGCTCCAACTCCACCTGATTTTTTTGTCATTTGTTTTATCTCATCCTATAAGGCCTTACCGAAAAGAACTTTTCTCCCCATGTGCTGTTTACTCTCTCCACCCAATTTATGCAAATTACTCCTCAAGGCTTTTCAAGTTTTTCACCCTCCCCCTCCTTAAAGTTCTTTTATCTTGGTGCAAACTACAATACATGCATAATTCAAAGGATTCTGACTTCCTAAAGGGAATACTTTAATGTTTATTTGGGAAGCTTGAGTTTAAATTGGTTCCACTGTTTATCTGCGAGTTCCCAAACTCTTTGTCTACATTTATCAAAATATGTGATGGTGGATCCCTGATAAAAGGAGTAACACTGAAAAAGAACTCCTGAACATCCTTCCACGCTTGAACTGGGGTAGGCAAACAGTGTATCTCTCTGGTAGAGCTTCCAAGCTTTATCAAAAGCTTTTCACCCAGAATTTTAACTAAAATCTAGAGTTTCCTTACACCAACCTGTGTCTGTCACCTCTCCTGCTAACCAGAGTACAGGAATGCAAGTCTGCACTGGTAACTTGTAGCCCATGTGGCATGTTTGTCATTATTCCATTATTTCAGTAGTTCATGATTTCAGTAGCTGAAATCTGTTTGCTCATTTAAAAACTGCTACAAGTTAGAATGAAGTCATTTTAAAATGGAGTAAAAAGGAATTTTGCAGAAACAGGATCATTCGACAATCCCCCAGTTACCAGTCCTACGTTTTGTTAATCCTCAAAGTATGGTAATCCTTGCAATTTTCTTGTTTTAAAAATCACTTTCTTCAAATGTTAGAAGCACTTGGCTCTCCTTAATGTTGACCATAAACCAGGGGTATCAAACACTTGCCTCCTTAAAACAATCCCAGGTGGCACAGTAATCCACGTACTGGATTTATTCAAATATGGGCTGGTTGGACTTGGCCTTTGAGGCCTTTTCCACTTGTACCAATTCTGTGATTCTATGATTATTAACTGCTCCCAGGCACTCAGAGCTTTTCCTGGCTATCATTCCATCCATCCAAGTCCAGACTCACAGAAGGTGTTTCCATCCCACCCATCCTTGGCTGAAGGTGCCCAGGAGGGTTCCCTGCACACCCCCCTGTGTCTGCAGCCTCTCTGCTGCCTCCTGCACACCCTGAGCAGCCACAGCACAGAGATGCTCCCAGCCAGCACCATCCAGGCTATTTTCATCCAAGAGGAATCCACCTGGCACATTTCAAGGCTGCTCCAGGCTGAGCAAAGTGCAGCAAAGCCAAGCCCTGGTGCCTGTTCACCCTGAGCTGCCACTGTGCTCTCTGCACGCCTGACCTGAGCTGCTCCTGCCTACAAGCCTTTCTCAAGGAGCAAAAGTGTAGTTATCCCTTGGATCACTGCAGCAACAGCTCCTTTCACAGCTGCTGCCAAAAGAGATTGACTTCCAAAAGTGACTGCTCTGTGCTGGGGGAGCTGAGGAAAGGGAAGGCAGAAAGGAGAGTGATACCAGTGCTCCAAATACACAGAGAAGCCCTGGCCTGTCCTGCATTCCTCAATGCTCAGGGCAACCTCACCTTCCAAAGGACACTTTTCTGAAACATAAATAAATAACATGTCCTGCTGGTTCTGCAGAGTTCACAGTGACAGCCAGCATTGCTGCCACTGGCAGGGACCTCTCAGCTCTCTCTGATCTGCACTCAGCGGGAGCACAAAGCACATCAGTCCTTCATACTGAACACACACAGCCCAAGGACCCTCTGGAATGTGCTGTGGACAATCCCCCTCCATGGGCAGGGGAAATGGGAGAAGCAAAAAGAGACCTGTCTGATATTTCTGCTCAGGTGAGGAAGCAACCCCCTTTTACTTAAAAATGCAGCCTCAGATCTTTTCCATTTCAGATGGGTAGATGTTAATTCTTACCATCTGCTACAAGTGTTTCAATAAAAATCTTATCAGATGCATCACTATTCAATGGTTTTCACCTCCCAATTGCACCCCAGCCTGGATCAGTGTCAGCCCTTCAGCCCACTGGATGTCAGCAACACTTGGGCATGTCCAAATTTGAGATCCACATTAACTGCCTTCGTGTAACACGCTGTGCCATGTGCCTTAATCAGCAATTTCTTAGGGAAATCACAAACTACCTTCAATTACAGGATCATCCCCTTGACGTGGATTATAGCCAAGTTTGACTCCTGCATTCTAAACTACTTTAAAATTACATAATGCTTTTACAAAAGTCAATGACTTCTGTGAGAAAATAAAGGGTACATGTCCTACACTGAACACATAACTATGCTCCCATCAATTTAGTTCATTACATTCTCATGTTAATACCATCACAGGAACTGAGGAAGCAAGAGGAAGAACTCAGTCCTACACATATCATAACACTCACAGTTGTAGGGAAAAAAATAAAAAAATAATACTGCAAAGCTTCATATTCCTGACAATACTTTCTCCAGCTGAAGAGAAGGCAGTCATTCAGTTCTGATTTTTCCTTCCTTAAGTCAACCATGAACTCAGTTCTCATTTGTACTCTTCAGATGCCCAGTTTGCTGATTTAAGGCTTTGCCCTCAAGCTGAATTCCTTACATTGACCACTTCTGGAGACCACAGTTCAGGAGTGAGGAGAAGCTTCCCCCTGCAGAGAGCAGGCTCTGCCTTGCCAAGGAGCAGCAATGCTGGCTGAATTCTTTCCATTGACCACTTCTGGTGACCACAGTTCAGGAGTCAGGAGAAGCTTCAAGCCTCTGCCTTGCCCAGGAGCAGCAATGCTGGCGAGCCCCCTGAACCAGCAGTTGTGCTGCACACAGGGTTAAACCCAGCTTACCCCCGACCTCCCCAGTGGAACAACAACATCCTTGGAAGAGATGACCCAGTTTATTGGAGACATTCCTGGCTCTGTGCCGAGCCCTCATCAGACCCTCTGTGCAGGCAGGAGCCGTGGTGCAAATCCGGTGTCTATAATTGGGAGGAATAATTGCCTGGCACTGGAGTGTCCTTATCCTGCCTTTTATTAGAGCCTGCTTTTTTAGAGCCAGTTTTATGCACGACTTGGAAATGTTTTGGGCCACGTGCACAAAAGCTATACACAAATTTCAGATTATGAATCAAAGACAGGCTAAAAAAGAAAGAACTAGAGGTTTGATATAAATGAAGTAACTAATGAACTTATGTTGCAGCTGAGCACTGTGCTGTGCTCATTTAAACTGCAGTGAAACCACATTAAATCAACAGTCAGTTCTGATGCTCCGTGATGAAATGGGCTGAGGTAATGGCTATTTTTAGCAAACAAACCTCTCACAACAAGTTTTCCATGCCTTGGATTCCTGTCAGTGCTCCTCTGTTGTATTTTGGGAGGAATGGGAAGATCAGAAGTGAGTACAGCACTCCAGGTATGAACAAATCCCTGATCCTTGTGTACAAACACAGTGCCCCAATGACACCAGATTCCTGAACCCTGACACTAATTCAAGTCTGATCTTTTCAGAGGATTATCAATTCCTATCTCAAGATCTTATTTATATGTATTAATAGTTATTTCTGAACAATTTTACTATGTTTCCCCTTTCCCACCTGCACCATTTAATATTACTCAGTTATTATTTCTTGATTTCCCATATACAAATTCTGAAGCTCTGCATTGTCCCCCAACACTCCCAGGCTACTTAACCTCATTAAAGCTGTGCCAGATGACACATTCCTTCAGTCTGAGGTTTTAGGTTCAGGTTTCACCAATGTCCCATGTCAGTGACACCCTGATCCTGCTGCTCACACAGCTGCACAAACCCCAGGCACAAAGGACTTTGGAAAAGCAGCATCTCAAGGCACCTCAGACTCTCACTGCTGACACACTATGAGGCCACACACTGGCAGAGTTCTGCACCACAGACACTTTGCCTCTTTTCCCACTGGCTGGGGACGCCTCAAGTTTGCTGTGATGGAAGCAGAACTCATCAATACTTCACAGTACCCCAGCGTGAGAAGAGCTCTGGCTCTCTCACGAGCTTCAACACTCAGCCAAAATTACAGATATTCTGTTAATATCTGTTTCTAGACCAAACTCAGCTAAGATGAAAAAAGAGGGATCAATGCAGGGAACAGCCTAGCTAAAAACACTCTCTGAAACCCAGTCATCTCAGTCTGCAATTTCTAAATCAACCCTCAATCCACACAAAATGACCTCCTGGGCTTTGCATTCCCCGAGGATTGCTGCTGGACAAAGATGCTGAGCCCAGGAGGAAGGCCATGACATGCTATGGATCACATTATCATCTAATGGGGAAATCTCTTGACATAGGTGGTGAGTATTTCCCAGAAGGAGGAAACACATTATCCAGAATTCCAAAGGACTCCAAGCATGTCCCAGGACAGTGTTCCCATGCAGCCCTGGCCCATCTCTCTCACTGAACACCCCAACTCCCTGGCTCAGACAGGCTCCAACCAACCTGACTAACCCACTTTTCTTCCCTGCTGGGAGAGCAGAGGAGTGTGAAGAGGTGAAGAGAACTTCGTGGGGTGCAGTTTTGAAACAAAGGCACAGCTGAGGTGCCCTCTGACTCCAGGCAGCTTTAATCCCTGTGGGGCTTCCCTGTAAAACTCCTTGCAGGTATTTTTTCTGCAGTTCACATCCATCTCCTGCAGCAGCCCAGAGTACCCAGGAGCCTTTCAGAGCCAGTCCAAGGAGCACTTTCTTTAGCAGTTCCACTGATGTCTCTCCCCAGTCCAGTTGTATTCCCCATGCCCATGGATGTGGCACAGAACTGGTAGCAGGTCTCACACTGACCCAGGTCAGAGCAGCTCCTTCACCTGCCCCAAATGTGCCTCCTGTTCTCCTCTCATGAGCAGAGTTCTCCTCTCCTGTCTCCCTCCCCAAAGGGGACACTTTAATGCCACTTTCTCCCGAGTTTTATTCAAACAGGCAATGTCCAAAGAGCAATTTAAAAACCAGAATTCAGCACAGGAACTCTCCATCCATTTCAGGTATTTCCCCTTCCCAAATACATGTCAGACTGAGAGCCCAGAGACCCCAAGCCCAACCCCTGGGCAGATCAAACCCCCTCTTTCCCCCAAAATAAAACTGCACAGCTTACCCAAAGTCACCACCTGTGTGACAAATGCTTTCCATATCACAGCAACACATTTCAACACTAAGCACTCTGCTAGGGCCTCAGATGGCACAGAACTAAGCCCAGTCATACACTCAAAACTTAAATGTAAGGGCAAAAGTGAACCTATTTCCCCCCTTTTAACCCTCTTTAACCAGTCTCTCCACTGCTATTTTTGAATCCTTGCTATCCTTCCACCACCCTGTGAAAAAGCAAAAATCAATGCATTTGCAAAGGCCAGTGCACATGCACCAGGACACAGACCTCTGTAATTTCCAAAGGCACTCTCATGAGGAACGGAGAGGGTGATATTTCTAGGCTAACATTCATTAACCATCAGGATTACATCATCTGCCAGCACACAGAAAGAGTTTCTGCAGAACTGCACAGCTTTTTTTCTCTCCTGATACAGTTGAAGGACGGGACAAGGAAAACAAAACATCAAGGCAAAAGATTAAAAATTCAGAGCATCTAAAAGACGATCTTCTCCATTTTAAACAAAATACAAATTAGCCTTTTTCCTGTTTGAATGGCAGTAATTGCCATAATGGCACTTCTACAACCCCATCCATTCTATTTCTGTTCCCTCATGCTCTTTCTTCAAAAGGATTTCACAGTGGAAACTGAAGTTTCTTAGGAAGTAGGAACTGCTTCTCTCTTTGTGCTGTCTCACACCTGTGTGCACACAGCACTTTTGGAGTGCCAAGCCCCAAACCTGTCTCCTTAAGAAGGCTGATTCTGCATTCACACTGGGGAAGTGCATCCACAAACCTGGAAACAGATGTTGGCAAACCAGACTGTATTAACCAAGGTGTCTATGCATTTTACTGATTAAAAAATCACAGGGGTAAAGGTCTAAGGAAAAAGAATTCCTTGATAATCATCCTTAATGGCCCCTCAGACAGGAGAGACCCTGAGGGGCTGGAGGGTTAGCAGGGAAGGGAATGGGGCTGGGAAAGGGCTGGAGCAGCAGGAGAGGCTGAGGGAGCTGGGGGGGCTCAGCCTGAAGAAAAGGAGGCTCAGGGGGGACCTTCTGGCTCTGCAAGTCCCTGATGGATCCAGGGGAGGACTGGGCTCTGCTCCCAGGGAACAGGGACAGGAGGAGAGGGAACAGCCTCAGGCTGGGACAGGGCAGGGACAGGCTGGATATTGGGAAGTTTTTTTCATGGAAAGGGTTGTAAAGCCCTGGCACAGCTGCCCAGGGCAGTGGTGGAGTCACCAGCCCTGGAAGTGTTCCAAAACTGTAGATGTGGCACTTGGGGACCTGGTTAGTGGTGACCACAGGGGTGGTGCTGCACTGACAGCTGGACTCCATGATCTGAAAGGTCTTTCCAAACCTCCACAATTCTGTGATTAATAAACAGGCACCTCCACATCCTTGAAGGTTTTTAACTTCCTTCTACAGTTTGTGTCAGGGATCTGGCATGACCACCATGCCCCAAGAACCCACCCAGTGCTGAAATCAGGAGCCAGCATCACATCCCACTGCCAGCCACGTGTTCCTGCTGCGGACTCCGAGCTGGCTCTGCACTCCACATGTACCTGACAGGTCACACACTCGACCTGGATCACCTTGCAATTAGATACTGGCTGTGGATGGGGCGGCAGGGGGGAAACCTTCCCCTTTCACCAGGGCAACTGTGCTGAGGACACTCAGCAGCTGCTTGGTGCTTTAAAAGGTCAGTCAGTGATGGGGGAAAGGTGCCTTCCAGACAAGAGCTACATTTTAGAAAGCCTACCCAGGAGAATTAGCACTTAGGAAAGAAAAGAGAAGGATTAAGCACAACAGGACTTGTATGAAAGTACCAGTTTCTCTGGGAGATGCACTTCTAGAGTGCTCTCTGTATAAAATGAAATAAGTGACACTACCAAAGTCTGCAGAAACTGGAAGTGCTACAGCTGAGACCAGGAAAAAGTCTGAGAAAACACAATTAGTGTGATGGTTCTTAGATCCTACTTATGTGGGAAACTACCAAACTCCCACCTTCTGGAGACTNGTTAGTGGTGACCACAGGGATGGTGCTGCACTGACAGCTGGACTCCATGATCTGAAAGGTCTTTCCAAACCTCCACAATTCTGTGATTAATAAACAGGCACCTCCACATCCTTGAAGGTTTTTAACTTACTTCTACAGTTTGTGTCAGGGATCTGGCATGACCACCATGCCCCAAGAACCCACCCAGTGCTGAAATCAGGAGCCAGCATCACATCCCACTGCCAGCCACGTGTTCCTGCTGCTGACTCTGAGCTGGCTCTGCACTCCACTGATCCCCTCTAAGTGCACTGCACTCTCAAGACAAACTCAGCAGCAGAACATGTACCTGACAGGTCACACACTCAACCTGGATCACCTTGCAATTAGATACTGGCTGTGGATGGGGCGGCAGGGGGAAAACCTTCCCCTTTCACCAGGGAAACTGTGCTGAGGACACTCAGCAGCTGCTTGGTGCTTTAAAAGGTCAGTCAGTGATGGGGGAAAGGTGCCTTCCAGACAAGAGCTACATTTTAAAAAGCCTACCCAGGAGAATTAGCACTTAGGAAAGAAAAGAGAAGGATTAAGCACAACAGGACTTGTATGAAAGTACCAGTTTCTCTGGGAGATGCACTTCTAGAGTGCTCTCTGTATAAAATGAAATAAGTGACACTACCAAAGTCTGCAGAAACTGGAAGTGCTACAGCTGAGACCAGGAAAAAGTCTGAGAAAACACAATTAGTGTGATGGTTCTTAGATCCTACTTATGTGGGAAACTACCAAACTCCCACCTTCTGGAGACTAAACAGAAGAATCAAAATTAATAAATAAAGACAAAAGTACTGAGTACAGCAGGAGAAGGCAAGGGAAGGTTCTTCCATTACCTAGAGCACATTGCCAAGGTAGCACCCACTGCCAGCTCCAGGAATTGGGGGATTTGATGGGTAAATTTGGTTTCTGTTACAGACATCTCCCCAGTTCTTGGCTCTGGCAGAGCTGGACTGAGAGAGCAGCCTCTGGAGAGCTGGGCTGTACCAGCCAACCTGCAGGCTGAGCTCATGGGGAGGAAGCAGAACTGACAGCTCATCAAAGAGAAGCCAGAAATGCTGAGCAGTAATCAGACAAAAGAGTTGGACAGAGGGTTTTTTTCCTGACAAAAGCTGTTGTGTTATGGTTTGGAGTCGTTTCTGAATTGAGGACACCAACCTGGCTGATTGTGCTAATGTGAAATGACACGTACGTGGATAAAATTAGACCTTCAAGTGCCTACAGAGAGCCCAGACTGAGGCTGTGCATGTGCAGAGAAGCTGCAGAGGGAGTTACTCTCTTAAGCATTCAGTAGCCTCAATCAACAATCATCTCACCTCCAAAATAAAAAAACATCCTCTGAGCTCCAAACTCCCAGGCCATCAGTTCAGATGTTATATTGCACCTATCAGACAATTCCTACACCTGAGCATCACAGCACTTCACCCTGGATTATGACCTTGGCCTGCTTTCAAAGATATACATCAACTGTACCTCACCTGAAACACTGCACCTGCAGATAATGTTTGCATTAGTTGAAGTGTAAAGGGAAAAAACACACACAAGGGAAATAAACATTTTAAAAAATGCATTTTTATCGACTTGCATTGCTTCACTTGATGCACTAGATACTTAAATAGAAATGTACTTACTGCTCTTTTTCTGGAACAACCTGTAATCCAAGGCACAGTAAGGTTTCCTGAAATCTGTAGAGGGCAAGGAGGAAACAGAACAGAAAACAAGAGCAGCTTAAGTTGCTGTGAGAGCTAAAACTGAGCAGTTTTCATGAGACTTCAGCACTGTACATTCAACTGTGGTAACAACATCTGTCAAACAGGTTAAGGTTTAAAAGCAAAGTCACACTCACCCTTACTGTTAAGACTAAAACATTGTTCCTTCTGGTGAGGGTAAGAAAACACTGTGGCAACCTGAGTGTTCCTGTACTTTTGGTGTCTCAAAACTCATATTTCACACCAGTTTTCACTTCCAGCCTGTCCCCAGCCTGGCAGGATGGAGCAGACTGGAGTCAGACACAGGTCAAGGTCTGACAGAACTGCCCTCCCAGCTTTCTCAATTACAGCAGTTGAACTGGGTGAGAAATGCTCTCATTCCTCTGTTCAGTGTCAGATGTCAAGGATTTGAGCATCAGCAGAAAAATCAGGGATATCACATTGGAGAAGGAAGGGGAAGGGGTGTGAGGGCAAAGGTTAGCTGCCTAACTCCTATTGCTTTTCCATCACTCCCAGAGGTCAGCCTCTATTAAACAATAATCTCAGATTGTTTGGCCTTCTGAAATGTGTCATAGCCTAGAATATTTCAGGGTTATTTGAGACTCCATGTTCATCTTTGCTGCAGACAAGCAACGCTTGAGACCCAAAGCACAGCCCTTAGATCAGTCCATCTGCAGTCCTACACACATCTGTGTGAGGAAGAAGACCCTGTGTGCTCCTGCTGACTGAGCCAAACTCCACCAACAGCTTCTGTACCTGTTGGTGCTCCCCTGATGACTCCTGCAGCACCAGCACACCCCAACCAGCACCCCTGGGACAGGTCTGGAGTGCAGGCATCTAAGACATGTTTATTCTTCAAGCTTTGGGCTGGAGGCACTGGGAGGTTGCTCAAGGCCAGACACTTTCTCATTGCAACACAAGGTGGGTTGAGTGGGGCAGAAATGAGCACCATCCCCTCCTAAAGGCAAGTCTGCATCAGGTTTTGAGTCTAAAATATCAATCTCTTCACTGCACACATGCATTTTAGAAATCCTATATAAACAAGTTACACCTGTTACAACCCTGTATCTCACACAATAGCTTCACAGCACAGAATGCACTGTAAAATCACCCTGAGTATCCACCCAGGTGGCTCCTCTTCACAAGTTTCAAGTGGGGCTACAAAAAAAAAGTGCTTTTCTATGTGAATAAAGCAAAATCAGCCTGGCTGATTAAGGTTTCCTGGGAGACAGATGTACACAGGTTCTGACAGGTGTGAGGCCAAACACACTCAAGTTCATCTCAGCAGAACTACCTGAAAGACAAAGTGCATGGCAGAATTCTGTACTGCCTTTATGAAAAAGGCAGAAGGGCTGGGTTTTTGGGGGGGAATGTGTGCATTTTTAGAGTGACATGGCTCATTATCCTCCATCCACAGGTGTAACTCCAGTCCTGGGCCAACAGGACAGCTGCAGAAGTGATGGCCTGAAAAGCCTGATCCAGCTATTGTGTCTCAGAAACTGCAGCTCTGGCTGTCCCTTAATTAAAGGGGTTACACTATACAAGGCCCTACCCAATCTTTTCCCAACTCACCTGCAGATCTGGTATCCCAAATTCAGTGTCCTGGACCAAACCAGGAGCTGTGCCTGGGTCCACACGTGGTGTTTCTGAGCCCACAGGTGCTCCCCACTCATTCTACAAAGCAGCACCCCTCAAGTCAATCTTATAATTTAATAAATATACATCTACATAACCTATCCTGACTGCAGTCTTTGGATGCTCTCTTAAAGCAGACAGGGCTAAACTGGATACTGTGCTTCAGTGTTTATAACTAAGTAATTAAAAATACACATTTCCAACAGTATTTTTGTCCCTTAGGCTGGGGGAGGAAACCAAGCCTAAATCCCAATTCAGGCTCAAGGACAGCACAAATAGCTTCTCTACTTCAACACACTTAAAAGTCAACCTAAGGCAAGTAAGAAGGTTGAACAATTTGTTTACTGAAACTGCTCAGGCATTAAAATTGATCACTTAATTAAATTTAGTCTTAAGTTACACTAACATGAATTTGATTAATTGAACCAGTAAGGAAGCTATAACTAATTGCTAATTAGATACCCCACCAATACACGACAGTAATTACTTCATCAAAACACAAATCACAGAGTCCTGACTTTGAAGAAGCATCTGCTTGGATGTTCCAACTATTCCAATAATCATTTAGCTCAGGCTTACCCTACTTTTAAATTCAGGAAGATCTCCCCAAGTTTAAGGGTTTTCATTCCTGTGCTGCTGGATATATTAGTTAAACATGATCAATAAAACTAACACAAAATGACTACAAGGAAAGGGTTCAGACAGCACCTTCTGAAGTTTCTACCAGCCAGGAGGTTCACAGGGGGCCTGCTCACAGAAATGAGGGCATTAATAGCAATTTTTTCAAGGTTTAAAACCCTGGAATGACAAGGGACATGACAGGAAAACAAAGCTACCTCCATCCAAGGTGTATTCCTAAACCCAAAGAACAGAGTCTCTGAGACAGACAGGGAGGTCAAACAGGGTAGAGATGAATTCTTTACTCATCAAAAAACTAGGTAGATTATTACAAACAGGAGTGAAGCAAAAAAAAAAACCCAAAACAGAGTTATAGAGATCTTGTTCTGATCTGTATCACATAACACAGACAGACAAAATGTCACCTACCATGAACTGTTTTAGCTGTTTAGACTCTCCCTACCCAAAAAAAACCCCAACTCAAATCAAAGTTATCCAAATTTCAGTGAAAAAGAAAAGAAAAATTGAAGAAATAAATCTCTCTGATGCTTTTCCAAGAGTGAAATAAAGCTCCATGAGGACAGAGCTGGAGGTGTCAGGAATGGACTTCACTTCACAAAACTTAACAAGACTGTCCTGAGCTCAATTGCAAGCACTCTTACCAGCCTTTCATTGGACAGATCTGCACATTTACAGCTTCTCTCCTATGAAACTGGAGTGTCAAAAGAAAACAGCATTTCATGAATTTCATAACTCAAGTAAGAGCAAACATTGACAGTCTGAGAAGGGAGAAAGGAAAAGAACAGCTCATCTGATGTCTTGTCTACTCCACAGAATTTACTCCAGAGTATCTCTATTCATCAAACCTCAGGTTTACTAAGAAAAGCAGTAATTCAAGTGAAAAGTGGCACTGACTTGGACACAAAAGCTTTCTTTCAAATCCTTACATGAGATAGGAACAAGTCAGGAAAAAAGAGAATAAAAAATAAAAAGCACTTCACACAGTCTTGTTGCCCATCCCAATGAGCAAAGCACAGGAAAAGCTGGTATGGTGCTGACATGGTTCATTTTCAGGGGAAATTAAAAAGGCAATAACAGGCAAATGCATAAAGGTAAGACATGCAGAATCACATCCTGTCAGCCTTAAAAGACTTTTATCTCAGTGTCTCTAGGCTATGTCATGCCACATGGCATAAAATCCATGAAAAATACCAATTTGGATGTTTTCTGCAAAACTATCTCTCCCCTAGCAATAGCAAAAAATGAAAAAAAAATTGTGTCAAGTGTTGCAGCTTCTTCTGAACATCTTTTAGTTCTTCAATTATCTGCATTTAATTTTCCCCTCAGTATCAGCAAAGGGACCTTAGTACAGGGTGAGCAATAAAGGGATTGAATGTAAAACTGGTATTTGAATTAGATGCTGTGGGAAGGGAAGAATATTTGCTCCCTGAGTGTCTCCCATCATGTTAACTCCACACAGGAGATCCTAATGCCCCACAAACACAGCTCCAGGAGACTGGCACCTGCACAGGGGGTACAGGAATCCAGGCTGGCATCAGTGAGGGGGAGCAACACCAATGTCAGCACGATCCCATGTTCCTGTGCCCCATGTCATGTGTGTGCACAGAGGAACAGCCCAGGGCACTGCTGTGACATGTGCTGGAATGCCAGGCCAGGCCAACACAGGGGTGAGCAGCAGCTCATAGGTGTGACCCTCCTGCAGCCAAAATCTTGCTGTTAAATTGATGAACCCTCACTGATGTCCAGTGCCTCAGCTGCACAGGGAAGAGGGTACCACCCTGCAGTGCTGCCCACACTGTTTGAGAAGGAACTGTCTCCACTGGAAGGTGTAAAAGCCTGCAGAAAGGTGAACCCCTTGCTTAGCAGCTACAGCTTTCAGAGACAACATTTATCTACATTACATCTATCTATTTATCTACAACCCTGACTGCAAGGTTTGAAGACAAAGTGACGGATTACCTGGTAATTGTTTTGGTTTTGTGACAGCCTCAGTTGACTTGAAGACGTGAAATGAGGAGAAAAGGTACTCCTGGCTGCGTTAGCACTGCTGTACATTGTGCTGGCTGTGGTGTGCAGGGAGGCCCGTGCAGGCAGGTGGTAGTCTCTGCTGTGGTAGAGAACACTGTCGGGCAGGTCCCTGGCACTGCCCCCCTGTGCCCCACAGCTCCCACTGCGTGCTGGCCCCGAGGCGGCTGCGCTTTGGTTCTCCCCTCGGGCAGAGCTGCTGCCCTCACAGTACCTGGAGTAGCTTTGCATCTGTGCTCCCATGGAGGCCAGCTCCTCCTCCCTGGCGTACTCATCGTCCACATCACCCGTCTCCATGGCGATGGACAGGCAGCTGCCCTCCAGGGAGGGGGGTTTCTGCGGGGTGTCCCTGGCCACCACGCGCTGCGGCTGGTCCGTCACGGCCAGCGAGAACACCTCGCGGATCTCCAGGTTCTGAGTGCTACACGCAGGCTCCCTGCCGTGGGCCCTCTGCCCGTGGGGCACATGTGATGCCAGAGCCACGTGGTCTGGTTTCTGTAACCTGTGGCAGCCCACGGGCTCACCCTTGCAGGGCCTGTGGCATATCAGGGGTTTCTGAGGTAACACCAGCTCCGCCGTCTGCACCGACGAGCCGCCGTAGCTTTTCTTCGTGTGACTGTAAATGGAGTTGGCAGAATTGAGCACGCTCGTCTGCCTGGATAAAATAATGGTCTTTTCCCCTACTAAGAGGGAAGCGTTTTTACAGTGTGGTACTTGTCTGCCCAGAGGGATGTGCTGCTGGGGGAACTCCGTATCACCCTTCCCCGGGAGCCTCGGGATGGAGGTTTTGTGGATCTCGGCCACGGCAGCGTTCGTGTGTTTGGAGGGTCCCTGCCTGCCCGAGGAGGTGGCAGGGCTGTAAATCCCCGTCACGATGACGTCGTTGTTGGCAGAGCTCCAGGAGGATTGCTGGCTGTGCGAGCGGGCAATGTTGACCACGTTGCGCACGGCGGCTTCGGGGGGCACCGAGGGGGTGGCAGGGCCCGTCCCTGGGGGCGTCCCCCCAGACTCCACCACGCTCTTGCTGCTCATCTTCCTCCGCTTGTTGCCGACCCACGTCTGCAGAACACAACCACAACACACAACAAGGCACTGAACACGCACAAAAATCAGGCCATCCCACTTCAAAGCAGGTCTGATGACATGGTAAGTGCTCAGGTTGAGACCTAGGTTTACAAATACATAAATCATCTACTGATTATGTAGCGTATGAACAATACAGGGTGGAAATCCAGGCCTGACCAATACAGGGTGGAAATCCAGGCCTCTCCTGCCTGGGATCCACACCCCAATAAACAGGAGAACCCCAGTCTCAATGCCAAAGCCCCAGTTCCTCAAAAGTCCTGAGACTGTATCATGCCTTCTCTCCCAAAGTTACCCTCAAGGTTTATTTCACTGACACTACTGTGACTAATTCCCCCAGATTTAAGTTTTTCATGTTTAGCACCTTGGGAAGCAGAGCCATCACTCTGGTATGGAGCTCAACTTTTGTAACCCAGTAACTCTCTAAGAAATGCAAATACCTTACTAAAACTACTATTAAAATACAGTTTCATGAGACAGCACAAGCTAGATTTGCCACTTCTGAGAGTCCCCTTCTGACCATGACTCCAGCTTTTACTCCCATCATTTATCTAAAACATCCACCTGAACTCTCCCAAAAGGCTTAAAACTGAATTGGCATAGCAAAAAAAAGAGCAAAGGCTTGGGTAAGGTCAGCAAATTTACTTGGGTTACTGAAACTGAGGAAGTGTGAGAGATGGTCAGCACCAAGAAGGAAAAGAGGAGAGAAAGAAGCACCCAGCTGGGAGAATGGAAGGAATACAAATACTCCTCCAATTTCCTAATTTTGCAAGGGAGAATGTATTTTTATGCATTGGAATAATAAGATCTGTAAAGGTTTACAACAAATTGTAAATAGGAAAATAGGACTTCTCTTATTTCCAAGCCAGCTCAAGATTGGAGAAAGACTCCAGAAATCCTGATTCTGGGAAAGAATGCATTCATGGAGTTATCATATTTGAATTATAAGCTGCATTTAGGGAATTCATGTTCCTATTACAATCCTATCTGCAAGTGCCAGCTGCAACCCAAGTATCATTTTGCAGGACGTTGTACAAAGGAGACTAGTCAATGACCAGGAGTTTTATAGGGGAAAATGAAAAAAGGAAAAAAAAGGGGGATTAAGAGAGGCAGGAAGGAGGGGTGTGAAAAACAGAAAGGTGAGATCATGCTCGAATACGAAAAATGCAGGACAAACACTGAGTCTGTTTCCATTGCATTTCACAAGGAGGCAAAAAGTTTTAAGTGTTGCAAATCAGGGCTGAGGAAGGGAATAAAACCCAAGGCAAAAGGCCATGATACTTTATTGCAGGAAGGGAAACTGAGAGGGAAAGGAAATCTGGAGAGTGAAGGAGGACTGCATGGAGAGCAGAGACTGGCTGCCTCCTCCAGGACATTCAATCAGCACCAAAATAGCAAAGCAGGCCCTGGGTGCACCATTAGCATCCAGATTCCTGTTACACTGGCTGCCAGTGCCAGGAGCCTCAGTGACTTTCCCAACTTCCCACCACCAAGAGCTCAGAAAGAAAGTCTTAATGTTCCCAGAGTATTCCAAGGGAGGGGAATCCAGGTAATAATCAGGGAGCAGAAAGGGTTGTTATTGCCACTGTACCACTGGTAAGTCAAATAAAAAACCAAGCCAGACTGGTCTCACTTCTTCCTCCTCTGTGCCCAGAGCTGCAGCAGCTCCTGGGTCAAGAGCCATTTTGTTGCCTAGTGTTGCACAAAGGGATTATTATTCCCCTTCCCGTGGAATTCATAAGACTTTGGAAGAGCTCCTGTTAGCACTAGTGACATTCTTGTTTTCTAAGAATGTCCTCACTGTAAATAGCCATGAGGGACCACAGTATTTATGACTGTGATGTGGAATACAAGTGTGACAGCAAGAAACAGTTGCACCATTATTTCCCCAAATACATCGGGTTATGGAAATTTCTTCAGCTTAAGAATAGTTTCTTAATAACATGACCTTGCTTTGATACAATATATTGCACGAAGTTTCTAGAGGGGAAACTAACTTGCAATTTATTAAATACTAATTTTTAAAAAACCCAACAAAAGACAAACAAAAATCACTCCATGTGCAACCCAGGCCCCTGCTAAATCCAACAATGAAGACATTTCAGTGAAAACAAACAATAAAAATGAACATGTCACACACACATTCATACTGTAGCCTGATTTAAGACAATGACGAGTTAAGAGACTTCAGTCCTCTACACATATTTAATGTAAAGAAGTGAATGTGTATAAATCTGACAAACACATTTGGAAGGCCTCAGCACTTACCCTGACCACACTGAAGTCCAGTTTAGTCTCTTGTGCACACTGCAATATGAGCTGAAAGCAATTTTTACTTTGATTTGTCATTCCATTCTCATAATAACGCTGCAATATCCTTTGTTGTTCTACAGTAAATACAGAGCGCAGATTCATCTGGAAATAAAAGAAGATACTCTGAAAGTTGGAATAAAAACTCTAGTACTTGCAGAATACACAGGCTCTCATTTATACCTGTGAGAATACTAAGGGTTGACATGTTTTCTCTACAGAGCCTTTTACCAGTGCTTTTACTTACTTTCCAAAAAAACCCCTGTTACAGTCAGCATTAGTGATTCCTTTGTGACAGACTCAAGCTGAGCAGGTGAATTATATGTCTGCAACAACACTGACAGCTTTTCATAAATAAAGAAATACTACATTGTGTTGTTAAGTCCATGAGGCTCTAGTTTGAAAGAAAAAGTTTCTCCCTTAAAGAATGTAAAATTAAGGCATGAGGCAAAATAGAGTAACACCAGCAGATCCAGTATCAGCAGGTTCCTCCTCCCCTATCAAAAAAAGAGACAAAATCTGAGATAAAATCAAGGTGTTTGACAGGAGTAGAGTTTCCATTGTCTCCAACTTCAGCAAAGCCTACACTCCATGATGGCTGGTCCTTCTGTTGTGTCAGCACCAACACTTCCAGCTGCAAAGTCACAAAAATCAAGAGACCAACCTGGAGCAAAAACCCCAGGGAAGGACTTCAGGCAGCTCTGGTGCCACCCAATGCAAACTGTGCAGTACTAACAGAGGAGGGACCACCCTGTCCCAGCCTGTGCTGAGGCAGGTCCAGCTCCTGTGACACTGCAGCCCAGGCTGCAAATCAGGATTTGGGACATGTAAGGGCTGTTTTCCAGGGGCAGAAGCCTGGGGGAGATGTGTTCCTGCCCCTTGGCTTTGCCCACACTGGTGCTGAGCAGCTCAGGCAGGGCCAGGCCAGCAGCAACTCCTCAGTCCTGCTCCCAGCACTGGGTCCCCCCAGGGATTCCCTGTTCCTGGGGCAGGACAGCCCTCTGAGGAACACAGCACACCAGACATGGCTTTGGTACATGTGAAAATTCATGCCCTGCCCTGGGAAATGCAAACAGCTCAACGTGACCAAGGGCAGAACAGGCTCCCAATGGCAAACTGAAGCTTTATGCTCTTGCTACAGGCACAGAATATAACCCTGTGGTCAGATCCCAGAAAAGAAGATCCCAGTCATCACAGATTGCCAAAACAGGGCCTTTCTATGTCCCAAATGCAACACAGCAAGCTCTGGCCAGGAACAACCTGCATCCAACTTTGTGCCTTGGCAAGCCAAACTGTCACTTTAATATAGTACATGTATCATAATAATGCAGAACAAACTAAAGAATAAGAAAGCTCACCATCATCCTGTAGGAAAATAAAGAGCATGAGGGAATCCTCTGCAGCCACTAAGCTTTTTTTGAAAATTCTGAATGAAAAAGAGGAGAGTGGGGATAGACCTAATCTTTGCACAAGAGCTGCTTCCTAATATAGAGCAAATAAAATTATTAAAGGCTCAAAAGCTTGAGCAGACACCCAACTGCTTTCACATTTTTCTTCAAGATGATTATACTATGTGATGGTAATGGATGTTAGACCTGTATAAAGAAAAAGATTAATATCTAGAATTTGGAGTAAAATGCTTCTAGGCCAGAGTTTTGACTTCAGAGTTTACTTTCCTCTCTATGTCAACAGACAAAAGAAAAATCAATTCATAAAAATTACTGTTTCTTTGCAATAATAGTTAAAAGAGAAGATGATTTTTCAATCACATTTTTGAGCTCCATTCACAGCTCTTATTCATCCTCTCAGTCCAGTGCATTATTCAATGCAGCACCACCAGCTACACGACAAATCAGGCTTTGCCTGAGGTCTGCCTCCCCCAGAACAGGTATTCAGTCACAGCCAGAGCTGGGCAAAGGACACTCTGGCTCTGAATAATCTGCTGTTTCAAGAAATTTATAGCAGATAACACAGGAGATAATTATTAGTCCATTAACAAATCAATAAAGTTCATAATAATCTACTTTATAATGCTGGGAACTGCCTTCAGATTCCCCATCTGCATACACATGATGACAAGGCCACCAAGTGATTTATGTCACTTCTAAAGAGCATGCAAGAGTTAATGTTGTGATTCTTCTCCCTCCTGCACCACTGGCAGGACCCAGCTCAGTATCTTGCAAGGAAATAAACTCCTTTTCCCACTTTGTGCATCTACGGAGCACTCCATTCTCCTCAGGATTTCTCACCTTTGTCTTGAACCTCAGACTCCAAGTTAGAAATCCACATGGATTTTTATCATAATTTCATTTTGCTCTTGACTTGCCAAGCTTAGCAAACATGCATGTGAGCTTTTGGGAAGCCGGGTGTCCAGCTGGTTGGCAACACATTGGCACTGAAAAGAGAGTTTGTTACAGAAAAGAACTCTGTGAAATTCAATAAAAATCAGGCAAAGCATTATGCAAACAAATTCCATGAATGTCAGCTGTATTTTCACTCCAGTAAAAGACAGAGGTGGCAAAGCAGTACTTAAGGACTCAACATCTGCCTGCTCTAACAAAATAAAGCAGCCTTGGCCAAGTGTTCTGCAGTTCTGACAGTGCAGAGAATCATCTGTGACAAATGACAAAGCAGGTTCCTCCACTTACTGCCTTCACCCCTGCTAAGTGTCCTAGGCCAGCTAACATCTTGGAACTCTTCACCTTGGTCTTCCACTCCCCAGCCTACTGTGAACCCAACACCATAGAGATGTTTTTCTTCATTGCCTTTCTGACCTGCATACTAATTAAAAAAAGCTTGTCATAGCTGTGGTTCAGGAGATGTAAATGCAGCCCAGGTGTTGAGTCAGGGACTGTGACACACGGGAGGTCTCAGGGTGGTGTGACAGCTCCGTGCCCTTCAGTCCATCCCAAGGATGATTCCAGACATCCTGTGACTGTCACAGCCTCCTCGTCAGGTGACATTAAGGTTGTTCTACAGCTGAATTTTTAGGTTTCTCTCTCTGTTTGAGCAGCTTTTCCACAGCATCCACCTTCCTTCCCTTCTGCAGGAGGAGCGAGCACGAGTGGGAAGAGAAGAACACGGAGACCTCAAGCAGAGTTTGCTCCTGGAGCAGAGGAGCATTTCTTCAGGAACAGGTACTGAGTGTGCTGTCCCACAGGGCTGGCTGCAAATGCCCAGCCCTTCCACACCAGTTACTTTATCCAACAGCCAGAACTGAGGAATCTCTCCAGGGAGACCTGGGGAAGCCAGGGCATTCATTTTTAGCAACTAATGGAAACAACATGTTGTCAAGGAGTATCACAAGAGAAAGAACAACTAAAAGAAAATGGGAATAATCATGTAATCAAATAATTCAAGAGTTACTTAGCTGTTCTGGAATGACTTGAAAGATCTGGGGGGGGGACAAAAAAGGAAAAAAGAATAAAAAAGCAGCAGCATAAGAAGGAAAGAAAAGTCTGCCTACAAGTATAGCAGTATAATCTTAGTGTTCAAAAATCTTTGAATATTAATTGCTGAACCAAGTAAATATATACAAGGTAAAACTTTACAGANGGGGGACAAAATAGGAAAAAAAATAAAAAAGCAGCAGCATGTGTTCAAAAGCCTCTAAATATTGATTGCTGAACCAAGTAAACATATACAAGGTAAAACTTTACAGAATACTACATTATTAGTAATTAATTTGAAAATATGAAATAAAACCTCAAAGATACTACTATCATTTGAAACAACAACAAAAAATAATCTTGGATGTGAAATAAATAATAAATAATTCACTCAGAGTACAAGCCACCACAAAGTAAGTAAGTATAAAAATCTTTATAGTATAAAACACTGTAAAACTGTCAGGGATTAACAAAGAGTGATAAAAGGGAACAAGCCATTTCTGAGAGTTTTCTTTTTTAACTTCAGCACCAAACAAGTATTTCTTTATAAAAAACTCATCTCACAAAGCCTATTTCTCTTTTAGCCTGTCCATCCATAAAAGGTACAACAAGAAAATCAGCACAGTCCTCAATTCATCTTTTTGGTTCCCTCCACAGATCTCCAGTGGTAAAATCCAGCAAGTCTCAGTTTCACTACAGATCTGAGACAGAATGGGAAGTATGGTAAGAAATCTACTGTAGGCATAAATAAAACAGGCAGTGACACCATCCCTCCAGCTTTAGAAACCTGAACTGAAAGCACCTCACTCACTTTCCACGGCTGCCAAAAACTCACCATTTTTTGCACATCCCCACTGAAAAGAAAACAATCCACGAACCCTCCAGTGTGTGGATGCACATCAAGCAACAATGTTTAATTATCTGAATTTGTAGGTTGGTGCCTCTCTCTCCACAGGCCAAACCAGTCACAACCACACACTCCCAGAGCCCTGGACGAGGCTGGTGGTTGGGAAGTGCAATGCACAGCCCAGCTTGTAAAACTACTTTTAAATATCCGTGACTCGCAGCATAATTGCTTCCCTCTCCACTAAGTACAGCGTTTGTGGGATTGTATTACAGTCCTACCTATAAAATGCAGCCCTTTATTAGGGACAAATTAGACAGCCCTCAGTAACTTAATAACATAATAAGCCATGACCACAACTCTGCAGGTTTATGCATCCCCATCCCACTTTATTGATGCAAATGAGACTCCTGACTGCAGCTGGATTAGCCACATGTTTTAAATAAAGCATGTACAGTGAGACCCATGGCAGGCAAGAGGGGAGGGATACTGAGATGCCATGTTCCTCTGAGGGTGTGAGGGCTCCAGTTTGGGGGATATAAAACTGCTTTTGGTTAGTTACATGGCATTTTACGTGGAGTGTCAGAAGGGCCAGGTTAACAGAGGGCAGGACACAGGGCTGATGATTGCTTGGCGCAGGAAATTGCCACACAGGCACTTCCAGAGGCAGGAGCTCCTCTCCAGCACAGCACAGCCAGCTTCTTCCCCCTCTGCCCAAACATCTAAGGAGTAAAGTCTGGCAGCACAAGGGCCACTGTCCAGCTGTGACCATGACAGGCTGTGCCTGGCACCACAACAGGCCGATATCAGGGAATCACAGGATGATTTGGGTTGGGAGGGACCTTAAAGGTCACCTCCTTCAAGACCCAAGGGACACCCTCCACCAGACCAGGATGCTCCAAGCCCCGTCCAACCTGACCTTGGACACTTCCAGGGGTGGGGCAGCCACATGTGGGTTTGAGAGGTGGAATCACAGAATGGTCAGGGTTGGAAGGGACCTCTGGACATCACCCAGTCCAACCCACTGCCCAGGCTGGGTCACCTGGAGCAGGTGACATAGGGACGTCTCCAGGTGGGGTTGGGATGTCCCCACAGAGGGAGACTCCACCCTGGGCAGCTCTTCCAGGCTCTGCCACCTCCATGGAAAGAAGTTCTTCCTCACAGTGAGGTGGGGCTTGTGGTTTAGTTTATGGCCATTGCTCCTCACCCTGTGGCTGGGCACCCCTGGCACCATCCTCTTGGCATCCCTTGGAGATATTTAGAAGGAAATAGTAGTCAGGCATTGGAAGGGGATGCCCAGGGTGGTTTGGAGTCCCCATCCCTGGAGGTGTCCAAGGAAGGAATGAGGGGACAAGGTGGGCATTGGGCACAGGGTGGACTCGATAATCTCAGCACTGTTTTCCACCCTAAATGACTCTGTGGTTCTGTGACTGAAGCACAGGGGACTGAGGAGGTTTGAAGGGGACTGAGGAGTACTGAGGGGGACTTAGGGGGACTGAGGAGTATTGAGGAGGACTTAGGGGGACTGAGAAGTATTGAGAGGGTCTGAGGAGTACTGAGGAAGTATGAAGGGGCCTGAGGAAGCTCTGAGTAGGCTCTGAGGGGGGCTGAGGTGTAATGAGGAGGTCTG
>WBMV01005996.1:293144-359274 GCA_013396655.1 Campylorhamphus procurvoides
GCCCCCGCCGCCACAGCCGGGGGCGCGCACGGGAGCGCGGCCCCGACACGGACGGGACAGCGATGGGACAGCGATCGGACAGGGCAGGGACCGCACTGCCCACACACAGGGACGCGCTGCCCACAGAGCACTGACCACAGGACTGACCACACTGCCCACCCCACACTGCCCACACTGTTGCCCACTCTGCCCACACCACAGTGCCCACAGGACCAGCCCTGGCCACACTGACCACCCCACCCTGACCCCCANCCAGAGAACAGACCCCTGAGGGTCCAGGCCCAGGGAAGCAGCCCACAGCCCACACAAATGTTTTCAAGGAGTGCCAGGATGGTGCCAGGCTCTTCTCAGCAGTGCCCAGCGACAGGACAAGGAACAGTGGCCATAAACTAACACCACATCAAGTTCCACCTCACCATGAGGAAAAACTTCTTTCCATGGAGGTGGCAGAGCCTGGAACAGCTGCCCAGGAAGGGTGTGGAGTCTCCCTCTCTGGATACATCCCAAACCCACCTGGAGACATCCCAAACTCACCTGGAGACATCCCAGACCCAGCTGAACTGTTCCTGTGTCACTTGCTCCAGGTGACCCTGCCTGGGCAGTGGGGTTGGACTGGGTGACGTCCAGAGGTCCCTTCCAAGCCCAGCCATCCTGGGATTCTGTGACTGTCCAGCTCTGTGACCCCTCCAGGCAGTGCAGCCTGGGCACACAAGGAGATGTGCCTGAGGAAACCCAAAGAGCCCCAGGAAGGACCAGGCTTTCAGTTGCATGAACATTACGATGCTCAAGGAATAAACTTTTTGTTGCTTGAGGAACATTTGGCCTGGAAAGGGAGGAATGTCAGTCTGTCCAGGTGGGCAGCACAGGGCAGGTACCCCATGGGGCCAGACACCTCCTCAGTGCCATGGTCAGAGCTGGTGATGGTACAGACAGAACACAAACCACTCACCATGTCCATACAGGGGCCCAGGCACAACCAGGTGCACAGTCCATCCCTCCTTCAGGCTCCATTTGCCTTCCAAAAGGAAAACTTGTCAACAAATGAGCAGGAAGGCCAATATGCTCACCCATCCAGAAGGACTGTGTGATAGAATCATGTGAAATCATCATTTGCTGGCTCAGAAATGAGTGGGAATCCTAATGCTTCTCACCCATCCTGCTGGATTCTGTGATGGAAATCATGTGAAATCATCATTTACTGGCTCAGAAATGAGTGGGAATCCTAATGCTTCTCACCCATCCTGCTGGATTCTGTGGCAGAAATCACATGAAATCATCATTTACTGGCTCGGCTGCAGGAGCACTGAGAAGTCTGATTCAGGTTTGAGACCTCATTGTGTTAATTATAAAGCCTCTAGACACCCCATGTCCCTATTCCAAATAGTTTCCTCTGCAAGTCACAATGTTAAAATATTGAACAGGCAGTTAATTTTGTGTAATGTTCTAATCAGAACTGTGGTAAATATTTCTGCAGGACTGAAATAAAAGAAGTGCTGCTGGTTCTTCTTGGGCAGGGACACAGGTCAGTGCCTATGTTTACTTTAAAATTACAGTAAGTTATTTGCATTGTTTAAACATTTTAACACTGACTTCTGAAGTGCTGGGTGGCAGCCCCCAGTTGGGTTGGATTAGATGCAGCAGGAAAAACCCTGAATTTAGTATCAGGATCTTAGGGATAGTCTGTGTATTTAAACCCTAAATCTTCTATTGTGCTGCTTTGTCTCCTACCTATATTCCCACCAGTTGTGTGCCATCAACACTCTGCCTGTAAAAATTAAACAGAGCAACCATAAAACCTCTACACCATCACTTTAATACAAAATATTGGTCTGTAATTAGCTGTGGGATGATTCCTGAGAAATTTGGTGTGTTTTCTTCTCAGATTATCGGGCTGGGGAAACGAAAATGGTGAGACAGTCTCTCTAAAATCCTTTGAAAAAGATACAGTGGAGTCTGGTAGAATACAGCTTATTCAACTCCCTTAAAATGTTGAATAATAGAAAGTAGTATTTCAGGGGTTCTAATTTGACTAACAATGGGCTCACAGGTGCTTTTTCTATGGTTTTCATCCAAAAACTCATAGAATCATTCTTAAAGGAGGCATGAGCTATGTATTTAAGTTGTCAAAAAAACCAGTATGCAGACTTGTGGCCACAAAGCAGATTTGTAGATCACAGTAAGATACTTTACAATATAAAGAGTAAACTGAATGTGCAGGTTAAAACAGCTGCTGCTGTTTGCAGCAGAGGAGGGACCAGCTCCAGAAAGAACTTCATGTTACTGATTTCTCTCCCTGGTGTTGCCTCTCAATGAGACAAACCTTGAGGAAAAAAGTTTGGCAGGATGAAAAACCCAAATATTCCCCTTATTGCCACCAGATCCACATGCTGCGTCCTTCATTAGTAACAGATGTAAATTAACAGGGGCTGGCAAATTGGTGCCGTGGTTTAAACAGTAGCCTGGGACATAAAAGGAGCCCTTCCACGAGGGAATTGGCATCAAAGCCAGGCTCTGTGATGGAGCTGCTTTGTGTGAGCTCATTAAACTCATTAGCTCAGCTTACTCTTAGTGACTTAGCTGGGTTTGGGTTCCTGTCTCTGTGGCAGGGAAAGCGTGTCTGAGCTAGGGGCGTGCCTGGGGGTGGGTATTCCCTCCTGGAATGGGGCAGGGAATAGGGCAAAAGCCCTAACTGGGATCCCACAGTCAGGAACCCAGCTGTAAAATCACACAGTTCTTATTCCCCATGCCAAGGCCTTTCTCTTCTCCAGCAGGTCATACATTTTCAGACTTTTAGCAAATGGTGCAGGCAAGAGAAGTGTCTTGTAAGGATTCCCCAGAATTCCCAGAGGGGGATCAGGAGCTGGTGTGTGACCCCAGGGCAATGAGCCTGAGCAGCTTTGCCCACACAGCTTAGGGCAGAGGCTGCTCCTGTCGTTGCTTGGCATTCCAGGGAGTGTAGAAAACTCCAGGGGAGCCCCTGAGACAAACCCAGCCCATCTCACCAAACCCTTCTTAGGGCAGCTTTACTCAGCTCATGGTCCCGCTATTTTGGTGATGCTCTGAGGGATGCAGCTCTAAACCAGCCCTGGGGGTGACCTGACAGTCAGTGGCCTTGCAGGAAGAGCTGAAAACAGGGTGTAAAACAGACCAGGAATGTTCCACCTGCAGTTTTGTGTTTTGAATTCCCCATCTCAAATGAGGAAATTGCCTACTAAACTGCTCCCAGGCATTAAAACTTGTAGCTACATGGCATCAGCCACAAAGGGACCTGAACTGAATCCACTCCCTTGTCCCCAGAGTGCTGAGCTTGCACTTGGGAAAATGTGTGGAGAATCCAATGTTGAAAAGCCTGGAGTGAACCTAGTGCTTGACCATCCTCCCTTTGGGAAATTTTGCTGCCATTCATCCTGAATCTTTGACAAACCCTCAGCAGAGCTTTAGGAAACTTCAGGCTCAAGATTGACCACGGGAAAACCCCTCAGGTCCTTTCATTTTGTTGGGGAACTGTACTAGCAGTGTGTGAGCAGCTCCTCAGCCCCTTCTGAGGCTTTGTCTCCCTGGTTTCACTGCCCATGCCAAAAGCCTTCCTGAAATCAAGATATGTAATGTTTATTATGCTTGTTATTCCCCCATGGGGGAAAGTCACATGGGTTTGACATGATTTATTCCTGCAAAATCCAAGGTTTTGCATGAAAATGTGTAATTCCTTCTCTTTGTACCGATGCCATTGGCTTTGCAGGGGTAGAAGTTGCCCCCCAAAAACCCTTTGTTTAAGCACCTGCTGTTTCACAGTGAACACCTGAAATGGCATCAGTGATAATCATTTTACAGACATTGTGAAGACACACTAAAGACTGGGAGGCACCAGGGTATGGATAAAGATCCCCTCAATCAGGAGGTTCCCTGGGAAAATAGTGCTGGAGAAAGGATCCCTGTGTAAACCTTAGGAAAGATGTGGAGATGGAAAATTCCATGCAGCACATTTTCTGCATCTCACAGCACAGCCAGAATTAGTGCTCGTACAAGATTTACAAATTTTCTGTCTCCTTTGAACTTGGTTTTGCCACATTAATTGAAATTAGTGTTAATCCTCAGCCAGTGCATAAACAAAGCTCCCATAAACTGAATCTGCAAATAGGTCCCTTCTGCTGGTATGCAAAAAACAGCTGGTGCTGGGGGGAAAAAATGCAAAAGAGTCTGGCTGGGCAGATATTTTAAGGATTTGTTCCACTTTTTTATTTATTGGGATATTTTTCTGAAAATCAAAAAGTGCTGTTTCCTTTTATTTTTATTGCCTTTGATAATTTTTCATACAGTGAGCAGGGAGAATTATGGACTTGAGGAACATATGAAAATGCAAAAATGGGAAGAAAAAAAAGAGGGAGATGATTATTGCATATTTTTTTTCCACCAATTCATATTCCTAGCATAGAGAGTTTTATTTACAAAGAAAATTTAAAATATTTTAAAAATGAAAATGAAGACAAACCCAGTAAAAACAGGAGGAAGCAAAGAAACAGGGAGGGAACCCATCATTTTTTTCCAAAAGATCTTATACATCCCCTCTTTTGGTAATTTATTGGACCTTACAAGTCCCAGTTCATCTGGTGAAGTGATTCACCTCAAGGTGATGCACAAGCAGTTCTCATTTCCCATGGTTTTGTAGAAAAGCAACCAAGAAAATGTTGAGTTGGACTCTTCAAAGCATTTACTAGCTTAGTCACTACTCTCCTTTTCACTGACTTCTATTTCTCCAGAGTTAAGGAGGTTTTCCCACCTGCCCAGGTCTCCCACAAGCACACATTCCTCTTTGGAGGGATTCATTTCCCACATTTACATTCCTACTTTGTCCAGCCCCATAATGACATTTATTTTGCAACAAGACTTCATAAGTTGAAATCTTATCACAAACTGCTATTGCTCATTAGAAAATGGTCCCATTAAGAAATATGTTTACAAAGTAATCTTCCATCTTTGAGATAACAATATAATTGAAGTATTGATGATTTGCTGCCAAATATTTTTCCCTTTATAGTAACCCTGGCATTTTATTTCATCTACTTCCAGAGGAATTTGTTCACATGCAAATTACTTCTTTCATGGGAGAAGACAGCTTTTGTATCAATCACTATTTGTTTAAACAATTTCTTGCTTGAGGTAGGACTACGTTATTGTTTCCAGGCTGTTTCATTCCTCCAGATGTATAATCTTGTTTAATCTTAGCCCAGATAAAAAGGACTGTTGGAACACTAAAGGGAGGAATCTGTAAGAGGAGGGGAGGGTTGTATAGCTTTTCCAATCCCTGCATCTCCTGGTGGTGCAGTTTGTGGTGCTGGGTTCCTGATGGAGGCTTCTTGGACAACACTATCTAGGGAATGCCTTTCATCTCCCTGAGGTAAGACAGGGTGGTTTAGGTACAGCCACTGTCCCCCAGCCCCTTAGCAGGGGGCAGAGCTGCTGGGGTGAGGCCCTGAGAGCAGCTTTTGGGGCACACAGAGAGTTGTCTCCTCTTCAATGCAAGGCAAGAGCCCAGGAACTCAGGACAGATGTGTTGGATTGTGTCAGAAGCCTTTTTAGGCATTGATCATCTTCTACTGACCAAGGTGGGAATTTGAGTTTCCTCCCAGCATCAGTGTGTTGCTGACCAGGGAATGTCCAGTTATGAAACCTTAATCAATGTTACTCACTGGCATTCAGCAGCAGCAATAACTAATTTTGATCTCTTCCACTTCAAAATATATATTTCACACATTTCATTATGAAATAATAATATGTTTTACACTCACCTGGACATTTTGATTCATTTTGTCCCCAAATTCTTCTTTCTTAGGAATCCTGTTTCTTCATCCAATACAGTTTTTCATCACTCATTCTCATTCCACCTTATTTGTTTTTCCATATAAGAAATAACATTTAAGATCAGAAAAGCACTGGTAAACTTTAAAACATGTGCCCATTGAAGGCTTCATGTTTCAATAATCTCATTAAGGTGTACTTTTTAATTATCAGGTGTATTTTAGGAGAATATTTTATATTGTTAAGTGAAAACAAGCAGCATAACATTGATGGGTATGTCAGTGTCAGCAACAGTGTGAGTTATGCTCTTTAATCCCACAGTGATTAAAACCAGGGCAAGTGTGCACTGCATTAAAGGGAGCTGCATTTCCCACATTCTTTGCTATGAAAATGACTTTTCCTACCTAAATCCCAGACTGCAGAAAGCCCAGCAGCACATACAGGTGGAGCTGTGCAGACAGTGGTGTGTCACTGGTGTTCATGGTGACATGAACAGGGACATGCAGGCTCAGGCCACTGTTTCAGTTCTGCCTGTATTTGGGGTGTGCTCCAATGCAGTGTCTCTGATGCTGGGGCAGGAGGAATGGCCTTTGTACAGCCTCAGACAGGGCAGGGCAGGGTGGCTTTGGGCCCCTCCAGTGGCACGTCCTGCCCTGAGCTGCTGGGGCATCTCCAGGCAGGGATGTTGTGCAGGAGTGTCACTGGGGGTGCCAAGCTGCCCCTCCCCAGGTGAAGGGGCATCTGAAGGCAGGGAGGACTCAGGCAAAGCAGTGAGCCCAGCCCCATGGCAGAGGCTGTTGGCAGGGATGGCACTGTGTGAGGAGCCGTGCCAGCTGCCTTGCCAGGCCCCGTGGCAGGCATTTGATTGTAGGGAAACATTTGCAAATGAACTTCTTGTATATTGTGAACAGGGGAAAAAAAGGAGTGTCTCACCAGCCGTGTTGGTATCTGAACTCTACAGAAACATTTAGACCTTTCAAACTAAATGTCAAGTTGTTCCTATTGAGTCAAATTCTTGCAAATTTAAGCTAATTAACATAACCACTTTGGAAGCCAAAGCAGGCCCTTGTGCTGTGCTGAAGTGTTTTAGTACATGAATACATTCTGATTGCCACAGCCCTCACTTTGTGGCTGTAGGAAGAAAGGGGAAAGTTGTGACTCCAGAGGGTTTTTTTTTTACTCCAGGCAGCAAAATTCATCATGGACATAAATGTGACTTTACTATGCTCATTTTTAATACAGAATGATGTTATTTTCCTGAGCCAACTAAGAAAAACGTGATCCTGCTGAAATTTCTGGGACACAGAGGAGAGACACAACTCACTGGGCAGGAAAACTCCAATAGTCATCATTGGGTTTTAACCACAAGGCTGACCCAACAGGCCCATAAAGGGTGATGACCTGAGTTGCAGAAAATGAAGATGTGATTCTTTCTTATTGCTTTCTAATATCAATCCTTTCCCTGTCACATCCAGATGCTGGTGCGAGGCCATGAAAACTCGTCCTGACTGTATCACTTCCCAGGTGCTGCACTGGCAAAGCAGTGCATGGAAATTGAGATTAAAATCTAGTCATATTTTAGAGCTATTACCTTAATACAGCTAAAATGGTACAGAGGGGAATGCTTATTTTCAGCATAAAACATTTATTTGCCTGGGGGACATTTTAACTGTCCAGGACATACATTTATGCTAAGTATAAACATTTGGAAATGCTCTTTCAACAAACAGGGTCACAGCCTGCAAGCAGTGACCCAAAACTGGGCAGGCAGGAAAAATGGGAGTCACAATTCCTGAAAAGCTTTGCTTCCAGGGCTGCTTTAACTACAAAAGAATTAACTTTTGCATTCTACTACATATATTAGAATTCTAACCAGGACAGTGTCCTACCAGAAAAGTTCATCTAAGACATGTTAGCAAACAGTGGCTCTCTGCAAGGAATTAATATCTTTCAAAATTAATCTCTTTTTCTGTCACTTTTTCACAGCTAATGATACATATTTTTGTTTAAGTGTGAATTCATGTGATTTATAATTCCAGAGGGGAAAAGCTTTCAACAAAGTTTTCAGCCTAAGCTATTTTTAATCCTAACATTTTTGTGAATAAGTAGAAATAAGAAAATGAATTGTGCTGTGAAAAAGCACTAAACCAGTTTTTCCCCCAGGAGATTATAAATATCTGTATGTATGGGCAGAACGTTCAATTAATCTGAGGAATGTTCTGCTGAGTTTCGTGATGATGTACTGTGAGAAAGCAGCAATACAACAAAACTGGGGAGCTATACAAAAGGAGTGAGAACTTTCCTTGCAAGATACATGATTGGAGAAATTAGACATTTATTAAAAAGATGTGATGCAGAAATGCAGGGAACGTGGCACTTCATCAGGAAAACGGGCAGGCAGCATTAGCCATAAGTGACGGTGTGGGGTTCTGTTTGGAATGCAAAATGAATGTATAAATAATAGATGGAGATTATATGAATAGTTTTACAGAGAGATGAATGAAAGCGGTGGTTTTTCTAACTTCTCAAATTAATTTAAGGCAGCTGCACAGTTACATCCCTTCCCCAAAGAGTTAAGAGGATGCTAAATGGGCAGCTCATGTGATGGAAAGTTATTATCCTGAGATTAGCCTTGGTGGAATTATGAAGAGGAGGGAGAGAATAGTGGAATATATGACTTTGATTTTTATTTAAACATTATGACTTGAAATAGTCACTGAGATCACCAAGGCAGAAGGCAGAGGGCCTTCTCTCCAGAGGACTGGGCAATAAGGGTCGGTTCTGAACAGGTTTCTCACCTGTCTCACCTTTTCCCAGCACTGGCTCACAGTGGGACCTCCTGCTGAGGGGCTTTGTAGCCCAAAATTGCTGCTGCTGCTGCTGCACTGAACTGGAAAAATTAAACCACAGCAGCTCCAACTGCAGGAGGGGTTTTCCTGGAGAGAAAACCTGTGTCCTGCAGCTGGTGGGCTGGATTCAATGGGGACACCCCCAGCAGCCTGAGGAACAAACCCAGTGCAACTGGGGGACATGGGGAGCTGCTGGTGGGCATGGAGGGCACTGCAGGGGCAAGGCGTGGGCAGGGGCATGTGTGTGTTAGGAGGCTGCACTCCTTTTCCCTAGGGTTGGGTATTTGGGTACTTGCAGCCTTTAGGGAGCACTGCTAATCATTCTCCCAGGCTAAACAAGCTCCAGTCTGAGAAGAGCTAAAAAAGTAGGTTTGTCTCACTCTGAAGAGACTGCAAAGGAGAAGGTGGACTCCTCATGGAGACCTGGGAAGGAAATATCTGCTCTAAGGCTGGGAAGGCACAGGGCCTGAGGAAACACTCCCTGGGTTGGACATATCAGAAATTAGAGTATTTGTAGAATTGCAATAGTTGAAGAAAAGATGAAAGAATGCTACCAGAATTTAATGGCAGGGCTGTGGATGTTCTTTGGTGGCTGAAGAACACCCTGTCCAGACTGTCCTTCTCTCAGAGGGGACAGGGGGACCGTGTCAGGCTGCAAGGCTGGCAGGACAGTGACAGAAGGAAGGAAAAGCTGTGGGCTGGGAGGAGGAAGGAGAGCAGGAGCTGCAGCTGGCTCAGGGTTCTGACAGCTCTTGCTATAAACACGGCTTCTGGATGGCAGGTCTTTATTTTGGAGCAGAGCTCGTGCAATTTGTGACTACAAGGGAGTAAGAGAGAAATGAAAGCTGACTCTGAAAACAGCTACAGAGCTTTGCAGCTCTGGGTAATTAGTTTATACCTACCTGGCTTGATCAGAGCACGTCTTGTCACCATCTAACATGGTTTCAGGTTGTCCAAAAGGAAAACATGATGTTGTTTGCTTCCCAAGCTCTTTAAAAATAAAGCTCCCATTGCATGTGAAGAGAGAGCAGAGCTGTGTGCAATGGAAAGAGCAAGGGAAGAGTCCTGAGAAAGGAATTGCGGGGGGAAAGTGGATGCTGATGTGAAGGCTCCTGGTTAAGAGCAAAGGCCACGCTGCTGGGATGCAGAGGAAAACATGACAGGACACATCACCATCATCTTCCTGGTCTCTAAACAGCAAATCAAGTTAATTTGAGGAGACAGGCTGAAGGGAAGAGACCTTTCTGTTCTGCATCCCTCTCTTGTATCAGTGTTTAACTCATGGCAGTGTGTTACTCCAGAGAGGATCAAAACTTCCAGCCCTGTTAAAACCCGGTGTTTCATCATTCACAGACACGTCAGGGGCAGGATGGGGAGCTCCAGGTATTAAATTCTCTGAGGTGAACGTGGCAAAGGCTGCAGTGGCTGTTTTGATGTCAGGTGAGCCTGGCAGGTATTCACAGCCTACATGAATTTTCTTTCCCTGGCTTTCAGGTTGTTTTATCTCTTTTTCTGCTCACAGTGTTAAGGCAACACAAACTTTGGCTCCAGCCACACGCTAGGAATGTCTCTGTAGTCACTGCACAGCCAGTTCTCCAAGCAAATATTGAGTCTAACTAAACATGGAGAATGAAGAGGCTACTGGAGTATAAAGTAGGAGCATAATCTCTGAGGTTTTAACCAAGGCATTAGAAAGACCTAATAATAGCAGGGCTTTGCAGAGATGCTAAGATAAAGAAAAAGCCATCTTGGGAATGCCTTGAAGAAAAGCTTTCCCTGTCACCAGGCACTTGGCAACATGAAAGACAAGCTTGGGCTGAAAATCACACAGAAGAATTAAGATGGCATAATAATAATTGTCATAATTTTATGGATCTGACATTCCCCTTGTCAGCACATCCTGGGTGACCCCATCAGATATCTCTGCAAGGCAAAATGACTCTTTTAATATTTAAGCCCATGTTCAAATATTTCTGTAAGGCAGAGTTTGCCATGGGATGATGGGACGGAACACAAAAGAATGAAGTGTTTTTTCTCCGTGGAATAATTCTCCTCACCATTGCCTGGGTTGCACCCAGTGCTCTCCTGAGCACTTGAACTTGAGCTTGTCCCTCCTCTCCCTCCAGACTGAGGGTCCCTCGATGGCAAAACAAGTCCATTTGCAACGTTGCTGATGTTTCCTTCAACCCATGGATGTTACCCAGAGTACACAGACCAGGTTCCTGAACACAGGAGGAAAATCAATGGGCAGTTTGGCTTCAAAGCCAACTTTCCAGCCAGCAAATAATGAATAACAAGGGAATCTGGTATCAATACTTTGGAAGTTTTATTACTGTTGTCAAGTTTGCCATTATTACTGGGTTTTTTCCCAAAGTAATATGGTTTACCTAATGTAGGGAGAAGCAGATGGTTTATTGCTTATAAGCCATTATGTGATTCTTGCAGAGGGTGTATATTGAACGTTTCTTCTGTTTCTGTCAAATATTTTCAATTTATTTACTAGAAGAAGGGGAAAGGCAAATATAAATTATATTGTATAAAAATGAATGTGGGTATATTGACAGGAAACGGAACATATTGTAGCAATAAATATTCAAATATTTTGTTTTCTATGAAGAAGAGAAGCTGGAGTTTGCAGCACTCAAATTTGAAATTCCAGAAATGCACAGATTTTAGGGCCAGAGAGAAGAGGTTTGGAAATGTAGTTTGATCTAGAGAACACCTGCATAGTAAAGGCCATTGATGCACAGGATTTCTGTTGAGCTGGAACATGTTTTGGAAAGAGATTCTCATTCAGAAATTCTCATGTTGATGCTGTGAGTATCAACACTTCAAGCTCTGTGTAAATAGAGAGTGAATCCAAACCTGTGTTTCCCAGCAGCTCAGAGTCAAGGTTTACCCCAATATCTGTGTCCTCCTGAGGTTTAGGAAGCTGTGACTGATTGTGGTGGCACAAATCTCCACATGGAAACATCCTTTTCCTTGGCAGGGTTGAATCCTCTTTCGCTGGCACTTCTTCAAGGGCCTTGCTTCTTGTATCTCAGCCTTGAAGGCTGTCCCAGTGATTCACAGACTGGAGCATTCCCTCCTCTTTGGAGCTGTTTGGGAGCCTGTAAACATGTTGGGGATGTTGGCAGGCAGGCTAAAAGCAGATCACCTCTTTCCCTTAATTTGAAAATATTTCAGTCTTCTCTGCTCAGGAAAGCCTTTGTTGTCTGAGTCAAAGAACACAGAGTTCATCTTCCCTGGGAAACAATTATCCCAGCTGTAACTCCAGTGTCTTCACTGAAGGCAGGGGATTTCAATTGGACAAGAGCTGAGTCTTCAGTAATTTTTCACATGGCATCTTTGACATGAACACACTGAAGCTGCATTTAAAACTCTGAACGTGGCTGCAAAAAGTGATCTTTTCTTCCCAGAGGATGTAATCTGGAGAAGCTGGTTTAGATAAATTTTTATTGATTGCAACATACCTGGAGGGCAACTTCTGCAAAAAATAGATGATGTTATCATGAGGGTGATGCAAGACAGGATTAAACCTGCAGTGCCTCTGTCCATGTTGTGTGGCTTAACAGAGAGCCTCAGTCTCGAGGGATGTCAGAGCAGGAGCTTTGTGAACACTGAAACATGCTAAGAGGAAAGCACTGCACAAAACTCTCTCAGTGATGTCAAGACATATTTTCTAGCAAGTGATTATGACATAATTTCTCCACAGTCCTGAAAAACCGAGCATTTCTTGCATTTTTGTAGCGTTAGCCCAGATTTCCCAACCATTTGTCAAGGGTGTTTTAATACCAAATTAATGTAAAGTATTATGAATTATGACTAATGCACATTAATAAAACAGTTATATCACCTAATGGAGCGTGAAAAATATAAATTTCTAATGAGGCTCCATGTAAAAATCTGGAATATAAATACCTGTGACTGAAGAGCAGAGACTGCAGTGGGTTCCTGGGGAGGAAATACTGTGAGTTGTGGTGACAGTAAACATCGGCAGTGAAAATTAAATTCCTTAAAACAATGAATTAATTAATGAATTGCTGTTCATTAGAAGGCGGCTCCTGAGTGTCCCGGGGCTCGGTGCTGGCGGAGCGCGGGTGCGGTGCCAGTAGATGGCACTCCAGAATGTGGAACACCATCCCCACCATCCTCATCCTCACCCTCTGCGGGGCTCGGCGGGCCGGGGGCTGCCGGGGGGGCACCGGCACTTCCAGGGGGCTCTGCTGGGTGCGACATCTCCAGCTGTGGCAGAGCAGGGGGATCACAGAATCCGGGAATTATGGAATGGTTTGGGTTGGAAGGGACCTTCCAGCGCATCTCCTTCCATGGCAGGGACACCTTCCACTAGCCCAGGCTGCTCCAAGCCCTGGCCTTGGGCACTTCCAGGGATGGAGCAGCCACAGCCTCTGGACTCAATAGAATCTCCTCCTGATTGACTGGTGGATCGTGGAGTACCTTGTTGATCCTTTTAGGAAGCCAGGAGTGATCCTACCTTCCCATTCCTTCCAGCCCTGTCCAGGCTGCTCCAAGCACAGGACTCTCCTCCAGCTCTCCTGAGCTTACACGAGCACAGCCAAAACCCAGGGTTAAGTAAGGCAAAGGTTTTTCAATAAATAGGAAGATGTGTTGATCCCTCTCACAAACCAAAGCTGGGCTTTGTTCCTCCCAGCACAAGGTTTATTTCTCACACAAATTCACCAAAGGCTGTTTTCTTGCCCTCGTTCTTTGAAAGGAGATTTTCAAGGGTGGTGAGGAAAAGAAGAGGGTCTATGGAGGCAGCATCAGGCAGAACCCAGCTTAGGGCAGGACTGAGCAAAGCTGGTAATTCAGCTACATTCATTTTTTAAAAAAATGCTATTTTTCAGAAAAAACAGCTCTGTAATATGTGAATGTTACATGATAAGAAACTTTAAAGATAACCAAGACTTCAACAGTCATTTCCTTAGAGATTTTGCTTACATTTCCATTAATAATATAAATTATAGATGTCCTAAGTTACAACATTACAGACCACTTTTCCAGGGCATTCATGACTTATTTAATCTGGAACTGCATGCTCCTGTTTTTCCATAATGGACATCAAATGCCATGTCAAGATTTTATTGAACTACCCTGCTCATAAAGGACTTCTTTCACGTCATATGGGTTATTTCTTCATCAAAGAATATAAGAATAATTGTCAGCAAAGGAAAGCTGCAAGAAATATACGATCGTTCTAAGCGTTGGACTGACTTTGTTACCAGATTTGAGCATAATCCTTAATTGGAAAGTTATCACTGGCCATGAAATACACAGGAACATTTAAGTGCCTCCCACAGTGACCATGAAAATCCCGAGAATGATGGTTTAATTAGCTATCCCAGAGATACCAGGCAGTGCTCAAAAGCTAAAGCGCTACCAGCGTTATTGCTGGGAAGAAGGAGGGACTCAAACATTTCCCCCAGCCAGTTCAGCCTCAGGCCTTTGCTGTCAGGGAGGATAGTGATGATTATGGCCTGCAATTACCAGATTATTTTATAGGGCCCTCTGACAGCAGCGTTGCCTCAGTTGGTGAGAGATCCATTCCCTTCTCTGTTCCGAAAGCCTCACTTTGCTCCCATGCTTTGCAGGCTTCAGTCAGAAAGTATTTCTCATTTACATGACCTAGATAGAAGAATAGTGAGAAAGATGTTCCTTGATCTTTTTTCTCTTGATTTGCTACATTCAGCCTGGAAGAAAAACACAGTCATGGGAATGCATTGTTGCTTTTATGTCGGCATTAGGAAGCGATGCTGGGTGGATTGGGGGATAGATCTGAGCAGCAGCCTCGCAATAAACGGGCAGAAAAACACATGCAATAGCTTTAGGGATTACAGATTACAGAGCTTTGCTTATTCTTTACCAAAGTTCCCTGTTTAGTGACTTTTCAAGCTTGATTTCGGTACAGTGGCCCCTGACTGACAAGAGCTGGGGGTGAGGTTGTTTCACTGCAGCCCAGCTTTGTTTGGGAGCTGGCAGGAATGAGGGCAGTGGCTTGGTGCACGGGGTGGCAGGTTCTGTGGTTACTCATTTCAGAGTCATTGCCTCAGCTGGCACAGTGGACAATCTGCAGTATGAAGGGCTGTGCCCTGCCTTGAACCCTGCTGACAGCAATAGCCTGAACACATCTTGCCTCCGTTTGGCCTCAGCTCTTGCTCAGCTGGATCCATTCCTGAGCCCATTCCATCACAGGCTCCTTTTCTCATCTAGACAAGGCTTCTGGAGTGCTGTGACACCCTCATGGGCGTGAGGAATAAATCTTTCTTGGAATAACAAAACAAGAAGCAGAGGAAGGGCCCAGGTACAACTATCCCTGGGCTGCCACCATGAACGTGCCTTGGGAGGAGCTGCAGGAACATCTCTCTGGGGCTGGGAGGATTCATGGCAAAGCAGGGCCATGTGCACTGATCTATGCAATGGAGAATGAAGCTGAATAAATCATCTGCTCAGGAAGCAGAGAAACAGTCACTGTTTTGAGCAGCTGTAAATATTTTATTCCAAGAAGTAGAACAAAAAGTAAGACAGTTTTCCTGAATGCTGTACAACCCCAAAATACAGACAAACCATGACTAGTACCAAAACTAAAGAGAAATTAGGAGATTACCTAATAGCCAAGGTCTTTCAGATAAATTAGCCTGAACTAAAACCGTGGTGGTGAATAACAGTAGGAATAAAGGAAAATGCAAACCATTTTTGTCAGAAAGAGCCTTAGTAAAAGGACATGAAAGATTTAGAAAGTTCTCATTCTGGAAATGGAAGTCCTGATTCCAAAAGAAGAGTTTGAGGCCTTTTTTGTCATCCAAGGACAATTCAAATGAGTGCAAGTATGCTCACTAACATTGATGGGCTGTGAATTCAGGCTCCATCCTCTTTCAAAAATATGTCAAAATATATAAAAAAGTCTGCCCAGTCAGGCTCGGACAGGAAATGTGAGACAAAAAGGCACTGACAGAATGTCTGTCAAATGACAGGAATTAGGGAAATAGTCCAAACAATCATGAATGAAGACCTTTTTTGGTGAGAAATTGTGTCAAAATACCAAATTCATACCCAACATAGCTTATCTCAAATTCTTAAGTGCTTGTATTGAACTTTAAAAACCCTAGAATTTTAATAAAGAATAGCCCCAAAGCAACTTGTACAGTTTCCAACAGCTAATAGAAATATTTATTCTCAAGTCTGGCCCTCTGTTGCCTAAAAAGAGAAGTATTGTGCCTTTGGAAGCTTTGTCATTATTATGTCCATTGTAAACAGCTATTTGGAGAAAACTAAAGCGACTGAAAGTGGTCTCCCAAAACTCCGAGAGGAAGCTGACATGCTGTTCAGCCTTCTTGGAGAATTGATGTGAATCCTTTTGTAAAGCAGATCTGTGCTCTGAGCACTCCAACTCCATCACAGAATACTAATCACACCATTTCCCAAAGCAAAAGAAAAATAAAAAAGGACAGAGTGCATCACTGAGCTGAGAATGGTACAGCTCTTTGGAGACATTTTAGGGGCGGAAAGGGGAAGACTCTCTGCATCCTTAAGTATAGAAAAAAGATCCCTGAAGGGCACAGCATGAACTGCCAAGGGCAGGGTTAGATGGGATTTTGGGAAGAGATTCCTGGCTGGGAGGGTGGGCAGGCCCTGGCACAGAGTGCCCAGAGAAGCTGTGGCTGCCCCATCCCTGGGAGTGTCCAAGGCCAGGTTGGATGGGGCTTGGAGCACCCTGGGCTGGTGGGAAGTGTCCCTGCCCATGGCAGGAGGTGGCACTGGATGGGCTTTAAGGTCCCTTCCAACCCAAACCATTCCATGTTAAATAATCCATTGTATTCCCTGTTCTCCCCTATGCAAGAGAGGACAGATCTCAGCATGGCTTTAGCTCAGCCATGAGGTGGGAAGCAGAGGTGGGAACATCTTCCTCTTCCCCTGATGTGCTGGGGGAGCTCGGAGCAGCGCAGGAAGAAAAGGGCACAGATCACTGAGGAGAGAGGTGGAACTGTTTGTTCTGCCTTTTTCTGCAACCTGAGTTTCTCCCCCTAAGATAAAAGATCTCAGACAATGGATCAGAGTCAGAACACACCTCCTCAACCACAGCATGCAGGAGTTGTGTTGCATGAGGTGCAGAGATTCACAAATGGTCCAAAAAACACTCTTTGGTGTATCTCATTAAAAGGTTTCACCTTCATCTGTTGGAAGGATAGCAAACTTCAGGATCAGGAATATCTAAAAGGTCTTTTCCTTCATAACAAAAAGGAGAGATTGACTAGTGGTCGCAGTGCTGAGTCAAAATACTTGCTGTACATGTCTCTCTAAAGTGCTGGAGTAGTACAAATTGACTCCTCAGTGCTGTCATTCTCTCCCTGCAAAATGAGCAGCTCATGGGGGGGAAATATCCTGGCTCTGAATGCGGCCAGAAAAAAGAGTTTTCTCCCGCTAGTTTTTTCCTTGGGTAAGACTTTTCAGACTGTGTTTGCCATTCTGAATTGCGTGATTATACAGTACAAGACTCCAGCAACATTTCGCATTGTAAAGATGGAGATGCTCAGCATTTTGCCAGATGCCAAGCAATATTCTGATGTTTCTATCTCCACTTTGAGCCGAGTGACAGTCAGCATATTCACAATGAAGCCAAGACAATCTGCTATCAAGTTACAGTAGTGACATTTTCCCTGATGAAGATCCCAGAGCTCATTGGAATAAAGCTCCTTAAAACTCGGAGCCTGGCAGGGCTCCAGCGTGGCTGGCGCTCGGTGGAATATGCTGATATATTTGTGCCCGAGCAGTGAGTGGCTCGGTGGGTAGAGCCCTGGTAAGTGAGTCCATACGTACTGCACCATTTCCTGGCTCGCAGCTCCGGGTGTTGCAGGCTGTGTGCAGTGGGGGAGGTGCCAGAGCTGATCAAGCAGTGTAATTTTATACATTACTGAATCAGTGCAGGAGAAACCTGGAGGGACAAAGCAGCATCTTCTCTTTGAACTGCACTGGAAAAGCCGACAGCTCGCTTAGCCCAGACATGCTCTGATATGTTTTTTTCTCTCCTTTTCCCCCTGATTTTGGTGTGAATGATAAAGTGATCTGATGATGGCTCTCGTTATGGAACCTATTAGCAAGTGGACGCCCAAGCAAGTAGTGGATTGGATGAAAGGTAGGATCGTTTATTCCTGTGTATTGTCTGCACTTTGGCTCCTTGCAATTTCCATGTCTGCTCCGGCATTCTTTGTTTTGGGAAGAGTTTATTCAGTTCTGGCAGTCGGTGTGCTGCCTTGCTCAGTAGTTGTCACAGCAGGCAGGGCAGAGGCTGTGATTGTTGGGATCGCTGCGAGCAGGAGCGGGATGGTTCCCAGCGCGTTCGGTGGGAATGCGGGCACGGAGCGCTTGTGTCTCCCGGCTCCATCCCTGGGCTGCTCGGGGTTTGCCCTCATTAGGGCTGGTTCGCTCCTATCAGGTGATGCGATGCAGTGGCTGTGCAGCACTTGGCTGTAGTTTAGGGTGGCCGCACCGAGCCAGGGGCCCCTTTGGTGGCACGTCCCGAGTGTCCCAGCCCGCCGTGCCCCCCGAGCCACGGGCACCCTGAAACTCGCCGGCAGAACTTGGCAGCGGGGATGCTTTCCCTGCACATTCGCAGCTTCCCCACGCAGCCGTCAGCCCTGACATGTTGTGCCTGCCAATGCCGGGCTGTGCTGCAAACACACCGGGCTGGAGGGGAGGATGGCTTTGGATTCCTCCGGAGTGGGGCACAGTGTCTTCCCACGGTGGAATGCATTAGTGTTGGTTTACAGTGCCTCCGACGAGCTGTCTGCCTCGGAGACAAACAGTTCCTGCCACGGGGGATCTCTGTTACATAAGGAGAAGAGGTGCAAATTTGGGGTGTCTGTTACTCAGGGAAATGATCGATCTCTGGAATGTGACTGTCGAACTCAGTGGAGGGCTGCCCTGGATGCCCACTGTAATGCCCCTAAAGCTTTCAAAGTGCTGTCATCAATAAGGGATTGGTTGTGATCTCATTTTGCTGAGCTACATCTCCATACTCCCCTGAAATTGGGCTGCCTGGGTGCTCATCAGACACATTACCAGTGTGAGCTAATTATTCTCTCAGAGGCACAGAGTCCTGGGAAGCCAGTGGGATCCAGGGGAATGTACTCTGTTTCTCGGGTGTTTGGGACCTCAGGGTAATTGGGAGGGCTTAAGCAGGTCATCAGCATGGATCCTGAAACCTTCAGATACAGGACTGATTCCCAGGCTCCATTGTCATTACGTGATATCAAACCCTCATGAACGTGCAGGGGAGTTTTCTGATCCACACCTTGATGTACAGTACATAAAAGAGTTAAAAAGTGGACAGATCATTCTGCTACTTTAGCTCATTACTTGAACTGTAATGTAAATTACATGCCAGAGTGTGTAGAATACTTGTTGCTAAATTTAAAAATACTCCCTGCTACTTTTTTATCCTTTTTGATGCCAAGTAGTTACATCTCGGGCAAGGTTAATCCCTGATGTGGAGGGCATGCCATGGGAAGCAGGAAGGTCATACAGACACCAGGTTTGCCATGTCTGGAGTTGCCTGGCAGTAGGATTTCTCTCCCAGACTGAATCCTGCATCCACAGGGACGTCTGGAGTAGGCAGCATTATCAGTGCTCTGCCTCTGGGCTTAGGCATGAATAAGGATAATGCCATGAACCCTGAAGTATTGAAAACATGGATATTTGCCCTGGTGACAGGAGCTGCAGACCCACAAACAGCTGCCCTTTTGTCCATTTCCCCCACACTAATATCACAACCCCTTTTTTATCCCACTATTTACCTTTCCCAGTGCATAGTTCGGTTGCAGCCAGAGAAAAGATCTGACCCACACGAATGGCAGAGGACCAGAATTACTTTGAAACTACTTTTAAATACCTTACTTTGCAAAAATGGCCCAGCTGTGGCCCCTGTGTGTCCCTGTGTCCTGCAGCTCAGTCCATTGGATATGGTGGGACACAGTCATTCTGCCCAATCCATGTGTCAGAGAGGTCCAAGCTCTGCATAGGCAGCAATTTTCAGTGATAAGGTAGTTTTTATATTCTGAAAGGTACAATTCTTTGACAGCAGTAATGGATAAATTAAGGACATTTTAGAAAAATTACCACTTTATGAATGAGCAGTATTATCTCTACCATAGATAGCAACATGTTAATAAACAATATAAAAATATTGTAACCATAATATAGCTTTTGGGGAGCTTAAAACATATCTTCATTCAATAATTTTTATTTATAAAGATCATAAATTATATTTCAGAAGGGAATTATAGCAATACACTTTTTAAACTTGCATTTATCACAATTACTGAAGCCATTGTAACTTTCAAAATCTGCTAGTAAAGGGCATGGCTTGAAAGTAACTAGCAGTGAGTACCAGCACCATCAAATAATTACAAAGGAGATGGCAGAAAGCCACAAAAATGATGTTAATGGTTTGAGACCCGAGGCCCCAGAATGTGTCCTGGTTGCAGCGTGAGATCAGAGCCTGAGCCCCCCCAAGAGGAGACACCCTTCTGTTCTGTTCCTTAAGGAAATGTTACTTGCCAAAAAAGTGAGACTGGGTAGGCTTTAAGGAACATTATTATGACAAGTTGGCATCTTGTATTTATCCACAGTTGCTCTCTGGGGAGTGCATTCAAGTGGAATTCAATTAGGGAAGTGCATCTGATGGTGTGGACAACCTGAAAAGGCCATGCAAGTCTTGGGAAATTGATTCCTGAGGCTCACAGAGGACCTGGAAGTTAAAACTCTGGGTACTTCTGTGTTAAAGACATTGTCTTTGTACAAAAACCTTTTGTAAAGTTTAGCAGTTATGCAGCAGAAGGCACTGTGGTTAAAAGGAATATTTTTGAAGGAGCTGAAAATTGTGAGGATATTCTTAACATCGGTTTTCAGTCACTGTTCTTTTTCCCCAAAATTGTCCAAAATTTTAAATGCCTTAAATGGTTTTTACTTCAGAAAAGGAACAGGTATTTCCCTTGGTACACACCCATTCCTTACATAACTTCCATGTTTTCCTGGGGTTACGTACTAAGGACCCAAAAGGTATTTAAAGAAAAACCTTTGCCTTGCTGGAATTCCATTGTGGCCCTGCTGGAAAGCAAATATTGACCACAGAGTCTGCAAGTCCTTTAAGGATCAGAGTAGTTTCTAATGTGGTCAGTTTTTCCTTTAAGTTTAACATATTAATGGGAGTAAATGACAAACTGCACTTCCACAGGTACATCTGGAATGCTTTACCTGGAGCCTTTGGTTGCTTTTTGGCCCAGGGACTCGCTGTGGGAATGGGTGACACTTGGCAGGTGTTCAGGGACCCTCCCAACCCAAAGCCCAGCTATTTTAAAGGGCACTGTGGAAGGGAGTCCTGTCCAGAGCTTGGGGTTTGGGGCACAGAGGGGAGCTCTGAGAGGTCTGCCATGTTCCTGGATTACTAAAAGCGTGGTAGATTGTGTTTCCATGTCAGTAGAATCTAAAAGGCATTCTCTGTGTTTTACAACTCGGAGCACTGAAGATGTTGTGCTTCCTCAGGGAAGCAGTTTACAAGTAGGTCATTTAAAACGTGAAGTCATTTACAGGGAGGTGACACCTCTGTTTAAATAAATACTCACTTTTCAGAGCAGCCCCGTGAAATGAAATGAAATACAATGCAATGAAATACAGCTGTGACTTTCAGAGAATGGAATGTTATTGAACAGCTGAAAATTAAAATGGGAAATCCAGCTATTTCTTAAATACCTGTAAGTAATAACTCCACACAGAGTCTGGCATTCAAAGTCTCGGGGACTGACAGGTTTGCCTGCCCAAACAGCCTTCAGTGGAGGTTTCTCTCATGATGAATGCTCTGCTTTAGACACTCATTTCACAACTGCAAGCCATTTTCCCCCCTTTAAATCTAGAATTTCTCCACTCTCAACAGGGGGATGCAGACATGAAAAAATAAAAATTAATTCAGTTGGTAAACTGATTAACTGTGCTGCACTGATCCTGTGCAGAATAATTATATGTTTGGCTGAAGGGTTTTCCTTAGCATGTAATTCCCTGATTTCAGGCTGGCTCATGAAAGAGAAGGGAAGGGAGGGAGGGGAGCAGGGAAGCTGATGACGTGAGTGCACTGGTTAACATTCCCGGCACGCAGGGCTCCGGCAAAGCCCTCTCCCTCTTCCTCTGCTTACCATTAGATCACTACCTGTTCTGGAGCAATGTGCCACAACCACGGAGTCTCCTCTACTGGCAGGACAGGATATTTGTAAAATCTTGGAATGTGCTGGAAACGCAGCTAAATACCATGATCTGCAGCAAAAGCAGCCCCGTGGGTACCGAGCTGGGCGATACCTTTCCGCCCTGGTCCCCCCTCCTGACCTTGGAATCCCAGAAAGCAGCAACACAATTTCACAGGGTACAGTTTGGCACTGGAGTAGATAACTGAGGTCATACCTTATTTAGAAAAATGTAGGGTTTATAAGATCTTTTCAGCTCTTTCCGAAGACAAATGGGTTTAGAAGAGGTCTGATCCACAAATACAGACGCCCTCAGAATTAGGGTTGAATTTCCAAGCAGTTCTCAAGTAAAGGTTTCAGGTTTTTTCCTTTCCCTTCTGCTCTCCCCAATTCTACAAGTGAAGCAAACAATTCCCTGCTGTGTCTCCCCTTGGGTTCCCGTGTTCCACTGGCACCACATTTCCAGGTGTCACTAGGAAGTCACTGAGGCACAACTGGCTGCAATTCCTCTCCCATCCCTCTTACACATTTTGGACCTTCTTACTTTTTAGTAATTAACTTTGTGAACAACTGTTGAGTGTTGGAAACCATTTGCTTTAAAAGGGTCAGCAGGGCACACCTCAGAGTTGGGTACTTTGCAATCCAAGTGGTTAAGATCAGATTTCAAGGCTCAGGTTCCCGATATCCAGGACAGTTTAGTGTTGGAATAAGCAGTCTGGGCAGGTTTGGCCATTCCCTTTGTAGGAGGTTTTGAATGCAATTGAGAAGAGCTCCAGGTCCCTCTGGAAGAATTTCTGTACCCAGCCCACCCACAGCAGAGTGGCCTGATGGCTTCTCAAGGCTTCTACCAGCTCTGCAAGGTTTTGGGATGGTTTCTTTCATGAAGTGATCTTCATCTTTGATTCATGAGGCAATCCTAAAGAGATGGGGAAGCTCTGGCTTCCTCCCAGGTATTTCATGGCTTATCCCTCCCAGAATCCCAATGTCTAAAGCTCAGAGATCTTGGTGCTGTATTTGGTAAAGAGCAAAGGGCAGAGCCCACTGAGAGCAGAGTTTGAGTGTGTCCAGCAGAGTGGCAGCCCCAGATGCAAACACAGACCTGTTGCACTTTTACTAACACTTTACAAACAGCCCATTCCTTTCAGCCTAAGAGGCTGAGATACCATGCAGAGCTCAGGAGACTGGCAGTGCCCCCAAGGCTTTGACCAGTTTGTCTTTTAATTCAGCCTGCATGGACAAGGAAACACTTTGCTGAGTGCAGGACCTTGTTTTGTGCCCTCCCAGTAACTCTGCACCACAGCTGGTGTCGTGGCAAGCTGGCCTGCACCCTGAGTGCTGTCCATGGAAATTGTCTGGCTGAGGGATTTCTGCATCCCTGTCACCAGCAACTCATTCTTACTCCCATCCTTTTGAGGAACAATTAGGAACTGGTCTATACATCTTCCAGGAACTGACGGGATTAGCACTATCTCCATGAAAGATTTCAGCAACATTTAGCAATTTAATGGTCTGGATTTATGATCAGGTTATTTAGGAATATATTCTGACATTTCCCTATCTATAAAGCATCTCCATTCAGCCCTTTTTAAGGAATGTAATTCTGCTCCCTGGGAAAAGTCTGAGCTGAATGAAAGTCTCTCCAGTCACGTTTATCAAGCGTAACTAATCTTCCAGGTCATTATGTAAAGAATTTTATGTTATTGTCTGGCAGCTGAGTATCAGCACCAGACACCACTGCCACGCATGGCTGTGCCTCCTAACCTGTACCATGTGGGGAGGCACATCCTGCACAGCCCCAGCTTTGCCCCAGTCCTGCCCAGTGCAGGAGGATGGAGTGGCAGAGCAAAGGCAGAAGGGACCAACCTTCAGCTCTCTGCTATTTCACAGGGTTTCATACCAGGAAGCAAAAATGAACTGATCCTGTGGGTGACACTTTCAGACCACATTAAATGAGGCTCAGTATGTCAAGGAACTGCAAAGAGACTGGATCCTGCTGAGCAATAAGAGACTTTCATGCCCTACTAATCCCAGTTTCAAATATTTCCTTGCTCAGGCATCAGTGACACCCTCCCTTGTACCATAACAGGGACAACTCTATGTGGAACACTTCCACCAGTTTATAAAATGTATATTTCCTAGAAAAGGAGCAGAACATCTCAGGGTTACAGGATTTCTGGCTGCCTAAGTAGGAAAGCAGTTTGAGAAACATCAAACTTTGCAGAAAAATACATTCTAAGTAGCATTTTAGTGTATTCTGAGAAAAAGCCCCACTGTCTGGAGGGTGGAGTGTCAGGCAAAGCTCTTCTCCAGCTCCTGTCTTCAAGCCCATGGGAAGGAGCTCCAGGATTCCTGGCTCTCTCCTCAGGATCATCTTCTGAGTGAAGAAATATTCCTCCCTAATGACATTCCCATGCACCAAATTCTCCTGGGGTTAATGCTTTAATTGCATTTCTGTTTGCAATGAAGGAAAGAATGCACGAGGCACAGCAAATATCACAGCCCTTGCACATGCCAGGAAAGCAAAAAGTATGTTACAATTTGTCCTTTTGCACAATTGTTTTAACACCTACAAGGGTTTCAAAGCTAAAAATGAGAGAATTTATCCTTCTCTCTGAGAACAGGTGTCTTGCTGTGCTGGCAGAAATAGAGGCTGTGGGGAAATCAGGGAAATTAGTGAAACTGTTGATTTTAAATGAAGCATTTTACTTAATAAACTACAACAGTATCAGATATAGCTAAGCAATAATATACATTCACATTCTGCACCCAAATAATTTTGTACTTATCTTCTAAATGCTGCTTTTGTAGTTTAGGTTTCTTAGTAAACATGAGCCTCCCTTCCCTAATGCCCTGTAACGATGGCAGGAGCTGGAAAGTGGAAAGTTCAGGAGTTATACTACAGGATTTAGAGGGAGGAAAAAATTAGGAGGTTGTATTTGTGAAGAGCTCTAGTGAGGAATCAAAATGAAATTATTTCTGATTAACTAACACTCCACCAGCTCCAACATGTGTCCTTGCTGACCTTCTGGAGCGACGTGCTCAGGCGAGTACAATGTTTGGGTTTTCCTACTCAAATCCTCTGCCAGCTGCTCTCCAGGAAAGATGATTGTAAGAAGGCTCTGGTGCCTTTTTAGTCCTAACGTAGGTGGCATGTTTAAAATAAAAATGTAGCAGCCTGTAATTTCACAAAATACACTCAGCTTTATTCCCTGCAAACGTGTCCACCTCTTTCATTCTAAAAAATCACACAAAGCCCAGAAAAACTCCATGGATTTCAGGAGTTCTTAATGTAGAAATTGTGTTTTCTCTGAGTACTGAAACTACTCCAGTGTAGAAGGGATTCACTGGGCACATCTGCTGTTTGGTTTGCATGGAAAACTATCCCTGAGTTCAGGCACACAGTGGTGTCATCTGACACCTCAGACATGGCAATGATCCCATGAATTAAGACCTCTCTCTCCTCCAGCTCCCCTGTCCCCTTTTTGTCTCCCTCCTGTTTATTCCTGTTCCTCTCTAGCAGTATTCTCCTGCCTTTTTCATAACGAGGGGGAGAGGAACCATCAGATGGTGAAGGAATTCCTTCATTTCACATGAAATAATTCTAGCATCATCTACCTCCAAGAGGGCTCCTTGACTGGGAAGGGAACTGCATCCAAAATCCAGGACAAGGTGGAAATCACTCACCTCAAGAAGCCAAGCACAGCTTCTGGGAGCTCTGAGGTGCAGTTGGAAGGGGATAAATACTGATGTTTCTTTGGTTCTCCATGCAAATCTCCTGGGAATATCCAGGTGCTTCTCATTTCTCTGTCAGACTGGGAAATGTTGCTTCCCTGGGACACATGGGGGAGGTGGTTCAGCAGTTCAACATCTCATGGTGACATCTTTTCCAGGGGGTAGGAACACAGAGGAGGCAGGAATGTGCTGCAGTGGGCACATTCCTAAAGCCAGGAAAGACATTGGTGGAAATCTCTTCTTGATCACTCAGCATCAGCAATGAGCTCGTCATGAAAATGCCCTCAATTGCAGAACACTGAGGAGAGGGTTTAATTGCCCTTTGCCAAGAGATTTGGATTGTTCATTGCCAGGCCATGCTGAGAATTTCCCTTAGTTATACAAAACACAGCTTTATGGTTTGCAGAGGGAAAAGACGTTCAAAGCAGAGAAAAATCACCTTGAAATTTGCATTTGTGTCATGCAGTTGGAGGGAACAGGCAGAGCAATGGAAGAGAAGTTCAGAACTAATAGAGTTTGAATGTCATATCAAAGAAATGGATCCACTGTGGGCAGTAGCTCAGCAATGCTGTTCTCCCAGAAATAAATCTTGGAGAATGAAGAGAGTTAGTGAATAATCCATTAAAAAATGCAAAACCAATTACCTAAGCAATAAAACAGATTAATTATAATAATAAATAGACTGGAAATTTTCATATAGGACATAAAAAGAAAGATAAAGGATAAGCTAAAAAATTGTAATTTTTTTGGAAAATGGAGGAAAACCTTTCTCAAGGCTTTCCTAAGTAGACTTAAAAACCATAGGAGATGTGCTAAGGAAGCCACCACTCTGAGAACAAGACACACTGGGGCCTCCTGTGAGTGTGTCTTGTTTCTCTGCTGCTTCTCAGGACAAGTTATCCCTGGCTCTGGTGGCAGCAGCAGAAATCATTATTTGCATATCAGCACTGAGGCAATGCTTTAAGTGGAAACCAAATTGCTCGAATGATCGTTCAATGAAAGGGTTTTAATTCAATCTCTGCATCGTTCCCAGAGCCATCAATATCACTTAGGATGTGGAAAGAAGCTTTTCTGTTCCCCACTCATTGGGGCTGCTCTTGGAGTGGTGACTCCACTGGGAAGTTCCACACAGTTTGTGTCTTTAAAGGTGGTTCTGCACTTATTTCATTACTAAGGCCTCTTTTCTGGTACCAAAATAACATGGTCTGTTCTGGAAATGGTTTGGGTGTTTTCTTTCCTGAACAACTCTTTCAGTAAGAGGATGTTGATGTAGGAGGAATCCAGGCATTTGGAATGAGTGAATTCCACATAACCCTAGTGATTTTATCAAAGACATTGTTTTCAAAGGTGTCTAAGTATCCCACTGATATGTTTGATGGATCTCCAGCTTCCATGTTGTGGATGCAGGCAGAAATTCCAAGTGAGCCCAGGCTGTCTGCCCCTCCTGGGTGATGTCTGACTCTCCTGGATTCACCCCAGTGCTCTTTCCTTCCCTCTCACCATCTGATGTCACACTTGATTTGAAGTGCTGAAGTTCTCATAAAATTAGTCTTTCAAATCTCATGAATATCCCATCTTTTGAAGGGAAACGATAGACGATATTGCAGTTTTTCCTTGCAAACTGGCAAGCTGTCACATGGAAGGACAAGATTAAACCTCCTAGCAAATGTTAAGCCGTGTTCATGCCACCCTGGAACAGCCTCTCTTTGTTCTCATCATGAAGCAACCAACAAGAGTGAAAGAGCAGAAGGAAATTGCACCTCTGATTAACCCTAGTAGGCATCCATCCCTGCTATAACTTCATTATTGCCATGTTCCAGCAGTTCAAGACACACCAGAATAAATTATATGTATCTCTCAGCCCCTTACTAGTCCTTCTGGAGACAATGGCCTTCTCTTCTCCACACCTACATCCCCCAGAACGTGGTAAAGGAGCTCCATGACTCAGCATTCCCTAAATGATAACAGAATTGGCATATTTGGGGTTTGGTGCAGAGGAAGAACACAAATTTCTCAGGGGAAAAAAAAGAAAAGAACCATCTGGTGGATATGTTAAACCATCAGCCAACTTACTCTAGAAGAGTACATTTTGAAACAGGAACGGTGAATCTTTGGAGAGTTAAAAGTAAACAGGGTTTCTGAATTACATCCAAGAAGGACAGAGTTTGAAGGCAGGATTATTTCATATTATTTTGGTCTGAAGGTCATTTTAGCACTTCCTGTAGTCAAGATTATGTGGCAAATAATCATGATTTGCATTTCTAGATGACAAGTTGTGCTCTGAGATAAATTCACATGAGGCCTCAAAGTTACTGGCAATTGTGTATCCTAAAAAAGCACATTGTCTTCCTCAAGGTGCATCCCACAATCTCCTCATCTGTCGTGATTTTAGGAAAGGGGCATTACGTGAGACTGGTACTGAAGAACTAGAAATTCAGCAGTAAATCCAGCCCCCAGGGTGACATCCCTGACACAGGAGTGTCAGTGTGTCTTGCAGAGTGGCTGCACTGGGTGAGGGAATAAAACTGATCAAGCAGTTTAATTAGGAAATATTCTTGAGGGACACTTTAGATCACAGTCCAGTCATGCACTGGCATATGCTCCTTTTTTTTTTAAAATCTAAAATTTACATTGATCTGCCAAGAGTTCTCTTGGCCAAACCAAGTAGAAAGAAGCCAGGTTTATTAAAGCCATGCTCATCTCCAATGTCCATTATCTTCCCTTTGCCTCTGTGCAATTTCTGTTTCCCACTCACGTCTTTTAGCTCATTGGTTTGACTCTAATTATAGATGAGGAGGATACTAAGGGGAATTGAAAAAACCCTACCTAGAAATGCACTGAACAAAGACAGTCTGGGGCCATTGTGGACAAATGCAGGTATGAGTTCTGGTAACAGATGCAGAGGTAATTATGTACTTGTTAATGAAACAAGGGCAGGCAGGGCCAGGCCAAGGGGGAATGGCCTGAAGATGGAGGAGGGCAGGGTTAGGTGGGATTTTGGGAAGGAATCCTTGGCTGGGAGTGTGGGCAGGCCCTGGCACAGGGTGGGCAGAGAAGCTGTGGCTGCTCCTGGATCCCTGGGAGTGTCCAAGGCCAGGTTGGACGGGGCTTGGAGCACCCTGGGACAGTGGAAGGTGTCCCTGCCCATGGCAGGGGTGGGAATGGATGGGCTTTAAGGTCCTTCCAACCCAAACCATCCTGGGACTCTCTGAAACACAAAGTAGTGTTTATAAACAGATGTGTACTGGCAGTGGTTTGCAGAGCATGAGATTGGGAGTGCATACACTGATCTAAAGGTAGATATGGCATTTACCATTCAGAAACTGAATATTTTTCTAAATCTGTATTAAACCAAGTCATCATGGTGGCATTTGCATTTTTACCCTGATGAAAGTACGAGTTAATGTGGTCTAAAGAGAGTCCAACAGACTGAGGTGACAGAAAGTCAAAATGCTTTGAAAAGCAGAGTTAGAACCTGTTCCTCCTGCCCTCCTGCAGGCAGCTGGCAGGGGGATGGCACTGCCTGTTCTCACTGTATTGAGTGGCTCATTTCTGTTCTAATGGACAAGCACATCTCAGTCCATGCTGGCATTGCAGTGGAGGATGACATTGTCCTTGTGCAGCTTTTAGCAGGGAGTTCAGAGCTGCTGAGATCAGAGGCACTGGGGAAAGGCAGGATCATTATCAGCATCCTGCTGCTGGGAGCTTCTGCTCTTTATCAGATCAGCTAACCTGGGACAAAGCAATATTTGCTATCAGAGAGTAATGACAACCTTATCTGTGTTGTGCACTATTAACTCTTGGTTTGGCTCTGCTGTCTCCCATACACAGTGTTTAAGCACAAAGCCCCAGTGTTGCCCAGGTCAGGGCATTTTTGGGTTGCTGAAGGGGCAGGCAGGGTTGGGGGGCACTGTGAGAGGTACAAAAATTTCAAGTACAATTCAGATAAAGGTTCTGAGTTTTACAGGTAATAAATATTTCAGGAGCAACAACTCTTAATGATGATGGTGAAATGCAGAGAGATGGTAATTAATACCATTAGCATCCATAGCAAAAAGTTTCATTTTGGCTGTTTGCATTTGAGAATTCCAGTCTTTGTTCCACAGGGCAGGGAAACTGCTCCAGGAAAGATGTGGCTTCACTGGGGAAATCACATCTTCAAGGCTGAAGTGTTTTTGTGCACACATATAGCCCATTAATCAAGGGGGGGAAACTGAAGCATGTTATTCATCATATTTGCTGTGTTTGGATTTGAAGTGATGAGAATTATAATGATGATCCTGAGTATTATTATTAAGTAATATGAAGTGGTTTGTCTGCAGGAATAAATACGATTTGCCTGTGAAGGTTCAGACAGCTGGTACAAGCATATGGGTTGGGAATCATTAGATAATTGTTACAAAAATACAAGAAAAATGTCTTTTTGATGATGGAATGGAGGCCTTCAGGACTGCTGCATGTGCTTCCCTCTTGGCTGGGAGCTCCTGCCCATCCCTGTTCCTCCTCGCAGCTCTCCCAAAGCACATGTAATGCCTGTCAGGTTACTGGGCTGGCTGGGTTTGAAACACGCTCCAAGGAGCAAACAGCTTTCACAACTCCTTTTCAGAAGGGTTTATGTTGCCCTGGTTTTGGGGTGGCAAGTTGTGCTCCCCTCTAGATGTGTGTGGGGTCCCCTTGCACTGCAGCACCGGGGCTTGGGATTCACTGAGTGCAACTGGTCTGATCGTGGAACCACAGGCTGGTTTGGGGTGCGAGGACCTTAAAATGCCACCCAGCCATGGGAAGGGACACCTCCCACTAGCCCAGGCTGCTCAGGCTCCCATCAGACCTGGTCTTGAACAATTCCAGGGATGGGGAACAATTCCACAACCCCCCTGTGCCAGGGCCTCACCACCTTTAGAGTCAAGAACTTCAGGCCATGGTGGAGAACCTTCTCCTTGCCTAAATCCAAGCCATCCTTACAGGTATCTGTGCTAGCTCACATCCTAATTCCTGCCCAAGTATTAACCAGGAATCATTTATGGACCTGGTCATTCTAAGCCAAGTAATCTCCTACAGGAAAATATCACATGAATTCTCCAGTCCTTGCTTTGTGTGTTTTGATTTCATCTCTGATTCTGTTAAGCTGAACTGTCTTCACAATTTATTCAACAAATATGACTTGCTGCAATCTTCTTTATGCTAAGAATTTAAGAAAAAAGGCCTTGGGCTGCCTGGCATTATTAACATTGAGAATTCCTGCTGTTTCCCAGGTAGCTGTCAGCTCAGCATAAGGAAAAAAGCTAATTATTTTAAGCAGGTCAGTCAGGAAGAAAACAGAAATTCTTCGTAACAGGTAGAAATCTGTGCCCATGGACTTGAGCTGGAATCTGCTGCTGCAGAAGGGTGAGGCTGAAAAGGAAATAGAGATAGTGCAAACATTTAACAATGTAATCTTATCAGGCTAGAAATTAAAGTATTGCATGCAAATTAGCTCCTTGATTTGCATTGGGATGAGCTGAGAAGGATGATGAGGGAAACAAGAAGATGTGAATAAGGGAAAATGAATCAAAAGAACGGGGGTAGATGTCTTCTCTCTTCATATAACAACATTTTTCTGCAGGAAAAGTGGATAAGAATTGTAGAAAACTTCTCAGGCACCAGGCAAGACACCCTAAGTAATTTTACTGTGATATATTCTGTATTTCTATAAAATATTTATTAATTTTAAAAGGCTGAAATTACACTTGGGAGTGTCAAATCCCTTGGAACTCAAAGGCATTTAAATACTACAGTGTATTTACTTATGTTGAAGAAACACCGCTAGAGTAAAAACTCAGTACATTCTATAAAAACCTTAATTTCTGTATCATGTGGTGCCCAAGAAAAATGTTATTAAAGTGGAATCTTTTACTGCCCAGACTACTTTTTCCAGTGTTGAATGCTCTGATATTTCATTTATTCTGAAGGATGCGACAGGCTGGAAAATTTTACTTTGCCACAGTTACAGTGGAATTTTTAGTTAGGATGTGCCATCCCTGGGAGTGTCCAAGGTCAGGTTGGACGGGGCTTGGAGCAGCCTGGGCTGGTGGGAGGTGTCCCTGCCATGGCAGGGGGTGGCACTGGATGGGCTTTGGGGTCCCTTCCAAACCCAAACCATTCCATGATTCCCTATAGGAAAAACAACCACATGCAGGGATATGATGCCTCAAACTGCTACAAAACCAGACTGGGTTAGAAACAAAAGGAATTATCTCCTATAAAATCTAAAGGAAAGGCCACCTGTATTTTTTTATCAGGTACTTAAACCCACTTTATTCACCCATGGGTGGTACCGACAGCACGAGCACTGAACAGTCCCCTAAAATCAATGGGACCTTGTCTAGAATATGGTGTTATTTCACATATTATTGTGTCTGTGAGCAAACAGACTCCACAGATCAATAGTGTGTGGTGGAACTGATGTGCTCCAATGGCAGAGGCACTTTGGGATCTTTAGGAACAAGAATTGATGTCAGATTGGGAGACTTGCTGAGCCCAGCCCTGTGCTGGCTCTGGGAACCTGAAGAGCCCTTGCAGGGCTCCTGTGTCTGTCCCTGTGTCCCTCCAGACACCTTTGGGCTGGGCTTGGCCCTGTTCCCACCACTGAGCCCAGCAGGAGCTCTTGACTCCAGCAAACTCTGCCTAAGAGAAGTTTGACAGTCTCAGGAAATCATTTTTTAAGCTAAACTTGTATCTTAAACTATACATTAGACATATTTTTGTTATTTAAATGTGTGCTACCTGTACATTCTTCTTAGAAAGAATAACCTTGGTTTTCTTTTGAGTGTATAAATGGAGTTTTTCCAAAGGAACTCCATTCTGAACATCTTATGGGCTCCAGCCCTCAAAGAGATGCAGACACAGCAAAAAAAAAGAAAAGCTAATTGAGCTAATAAAGAAGATGAACTGTGTGCATTGATTGTGGCTACACTGATTGCAGACTTGGTGCAAGGTTTGCCTGAGCACGCAGTTCCTGCATTCAAGTTGGCTTGGAGAAGGAGGGAGAAGGGAAATTCCAGCAGGGAAAGGAGGGAGAAGAGAAATTCCAGCAGGGAAAGGAGGGAGAAGAGAAATTCCAACAGGGAAAGGAGGAAGACATCAAATAAGACAGATGGACAATTCTGGAATTCAATTGGGTTTGAACAGCCAGCTCTTTTGGAAAGGGATAGCTGGGTCTTTGCAATATGCTTTGCAGAAAATGCTGGCCTAGAATGTTGATCATTCGTGCAAAGATCAAACAAACATCAAAACAAGCTAAAAAATCTCTCCTCGTGCACACTGAGCCAATAAATGGGGGCTCCACAAAGGAGAACTGCAGCAACACGAAGACTCTCCTGCCACAGAACTCCCTGAAGAAGCTCTGGCTGTCATCAGCTCTGTCCAAACTCTTCTGTCAGCCTTTTTGATGCTCCTTTTCTGCAAGGAAATACCAACTTCTAGGCAGAAAATGATGCCAGTAGAGCAGAACGTCTCCTCAGCCAAACAAATCCCAGTCTTGAACTCTGAAAGCTGGACAGGTATTTAATTACAGGCCTTTTCAGGGTGCCACGTGAGGTCTGTGTGCCCTTTTTGGAGGGACACGGTGACTCTGGAGGTGAAGCAGAGCCAGGGGACACCATTCTCAGGGCAAGGAGAGCAGGCTGTTTTCATATTTTCTCTGAGATGATGAAAAGAGTGGTTCCTTTGTGTGTTATTTCCAGGTGTGGAACTCCCGGAACTAAAGCCAGGGGTCATCTCCAAACCCATAATGATTTCAGGGGGGGCATTGCTTAATATTACCAAGGACCTTGCCAATTCTCCCATTCTCCTAATTCCCATCTTAAAACTTGGGAGAGAGAACTATCCCTTTGTACCCAGCCCTACACTCAGAAATATTTGTTTTGGCAATTTAATAGAATAAAACTCCTATGTTTAATTTCTTTTCAGTTCTGCACTGCACAGACTTCAAGACAAAAAATCAGTGTTAGACATTAACAGAATATGCAAAATTTGCTCATTTGTCTCTTGCCACTCCCTGCATTATAGATTTTAATGAGTTCATGAATCTAGAGAAGGCACTGGTTTTGTGTTTCAGTTCAAAACAGGCTACCAGCCTCTTTCTTTCTTCCTTGAAGACATGCATATCATCTTTTCCCCTGTCCCTGCAATAAATACATCAGATAAGACTGTCACTTCACAGAGTACAGCTGTCTGCCCTGCCATGTGTTGATGCCTCTGAGTCAAAAGAAAACTCCAGGCAATCCCCTGTGTTTCTTCATACACTTTATGATACCTCTAATCACAGAATAGATTTTATAGGTATTTCCATCACATCTCTCCCTCTTGATTCTATTTTTTCCTGGCTGATGTAATCTCACACACTCCCTTTGCTCTTTGGAGGTAGCAGGGAAAAAAAAGAGTGAGAAACTACTCTGATACGTTTTTCCTGATTTCTACCCTTTGTCAGCCCTTCCACTAATGGTTGTTACAAAATTAAAAGGCATAGTTGGGATGTGGAACACTAACAGGGAATGGGAGTTACACAGTTGTCACTTCAGTCTCTGAATTTCTAACCAACCTCTCCATTTTAAGTGTTCCATCAGGAGAAAATGGAAGGAAGCAAATGAGAGTGAAGGGGGGGAGAAGGAATAAAATATCAAATTTGATTCCATAAGGCTTTTTTTTTTGTTTATTTTGCATAGATAGAGTGCAAGGGCTCATTCCTCAGTACATTTTGTCTCAGCAGACTGAGTGCTCCAAGCACAGGAAACAGCATCCCAGAACACTCCTAAACACAGACCAGAGGGGGTGTTCTCTTCCTAAAATGCCTGATCCTGCTCATCCTGAGCTCAGTCGCTGAATTCAGTCCTGTGCAGTGTTCAGCTGAAGCTGAATCTCCTCTTGCAATCACCAGTTTGGGAAGCTCTTGAGAAATGCCCTGAAGTCCAGGGATAAACAATGGATGTACAAAATAACTGTCCTGTGCTGAGAATCAGGAAAAAGTGAATTTCAAATAGCAGAGGACACTGCAGAGAAATAGGACAGGCTGTAGCAGATTGGGGCTGGATTTCTCTGGCACTCCTCTCGGACACTCGTGTTGTCCCTTGTGAGAGATGACAACTCCAGGGAAGGTCAGCCCAGAAAAACCAGGATGGGATGTACTTTTCTCTGTAGGTTTTAAAGAGATGTCCTTTCCTAAATCTTAAATGCTCCCGACTGACCACGTAATTCATCAGTTCCAGAAGAAAAAAACCCAACCAGATCTAAAGAGCCTTCAGTACAATTACAGGCCAGTTGGATGCTTTTCTGGGAAACCCTGGCTGGGCAACCAGGGTTGTTCCCTTGGGATGCATCTGGTGGCCTGTTGTGGTCAGCAGCTCTCATGGTGTGCCCACAACATCCTCACTGTGGCATCTTCCTCAATTAATCTGGCTCAATTAGGAACACACTGAATTTCACAAGGATGAGGTAGCCAATTTGTAGCATAAAGGCTGTATCTTTTTGCATCAGGAATTACCTTTCTCACCAAAAGGGCTTCGCTCCAAAGGAATATTGTGATTTAATACTCTGCTGCAGCATCTGGCTCATCTGCCTGAAAAATTAAGATTGGTTTTGCTTACACCTTAAAGTCCCAGTCATCACGTTACCAGTTTGGCAGTTATGATGATTTTTACTGAATTAATTTCCATCTCAAAAAAAGTCCTTTTTTCCATTACTTTTTAAGCTCTTCTTGGCCGCTGGCAAGAATTCAGTAGTGCTTCAGATATTAATGTTTATTTTTTAAATAAGTTTGTCCTTTAGGAAAAAAAATTGAAGGTACATCTGACTCCTTAAACACTGTAGGTCTAAATGTTAAGCATTGCAGCCAAGAGACCTCTTTTTTAAGTTTCACCCACTTTAAATTTGAATTTGTTCAGATGGGTTTTGCCCAGTTAATTTGTTTTGACAGCTCTCAGGGTCACATTTAGTTTATCCCCATAGGTGCCTTGTTCTGTAGGAGAAAAAAAATGCATTTGTCTCATCCACTTGCCTTTGATTTTCATATTTGTGTGAATGACTTTGAAATCATAAGAATCAAAGGAATTAAATTAAATAAAATGAAAAATAGATTAAATAAAATGTCTGTACTTCCCGAAAGTGGTGCCTGAAAATGACCACTGAATATACCCAATGCTGAAAGCTTCTGATGGGATTGCTCCCATAAAGAAGGCACATTTCTTCCTTCTCTTTATAACCAGCATCAGATATTTTCACAGGAGTATTTACATTCTGGTTGTTGGAACTTCTCTGTGTGGGAGGAGGCTCAGTTTGCCTAAAAGGATGATACTCCAGCACTGGGGACATCAAGTTACTCTAAAGGAAGCAAATCAGAAAAAGCCCATGAACTAATAGCAGCTCATTTTAAGTTTGTGTAGGCAGAAAATGTTATGCCTGCTCTCTAAAAATATATTGAAACCTAAACTGAGCTCTGAGGGAAGGGAAGGTCTTTGGAAAAGAGGTGCATGATGAGAATGTCTTCTAATGTCACAACTATTTGCAAAATAAAGCAAATAGTAAGTTGAGTTTCCTGAGCCTGGACATCTCATGAGGCTTGTGCCAACAGGCTGCCTGCAATGCACTGGGGCCACACAGCAGCTCTGTAGAAATCAATCCATATATTGATTAACCCCAAACGAAGCAGGAGCTGATTTACCTTTCCAAATGGCAGGGATGTTTCATGCCACGTGCGTGGAAGTTGCTGAGCCAGGGCAGCCCTGCTGGTGCTCCCAGCTGTGCTCTGCACACCCAGAGAAACCTCCTGCCCTGGGACACCAAACTGCACATCGTGCCATGCACATCAAATCCCAGCCCCTCTGAGGCTCTCTGCACAGGGGAACAGTCAGCAAAGCATCCCTCCCAACAAGAGGCCTCTCCAGCTGCCCAGGCACTGTTATTGTAAACCCATCAAACACCTCTTGGTGTCTGCAGCTCGTGGGTCTGGGCAGGATTGTCACTGACAGGGGGAAATACAGCCAGAAATTTGAGTTATGTGACAAAAAAGGCTTTATCTCATAGCCCTTCCAACTCTTTCTCTACAACACAAGGAGCCAGACACGCAGATAGGGTTTGCATCTGGAGATAAGATATAAATGGGTTTAGGATGGACAAGTCCCCTGAAAGTCAGTGGAGTTTTGGGTCTTGCTGACACAGAAAACCTGCACTTGAAGGCAGGTTCCCACTGGCCTGAATCCCACACAGTGACCACTTCCACTTTGGAGCTGGAAGCAAGTCAGTGAAGGGCAGTCAGTTCATATCAAGATCACCACAGCAAGCAAACCTTCCAGACTGTGTGTCTGCACGCTTGAAAGGAAACAAAAAGGCCATGCAGAGGATGGAGGGATCTGGCATTTGTCCAGAATAAATAAGGGAGTAACCTCAGGAACATCTGAAAACAAAACCCAATAAAAAAGAGGACATTAGATCAGTATTAAGAATATTAAAAGAGAAGCAGATGCATAATGCATGACCGTGGAAGGTGGCAGGCTCAGTGGCACAGTAATCAATGAGACCCTGAAAGAGCTGGCTGGGAAGGACAGAAAAAGCAGGGTTGCATCATGAGGGTGAGACCTTGGCAGGACCTCTGGGGGATTCAACAGGATCGTGGTTGCAACTGGGAAACAGCAGACATGAGGTTATGCAGGGAATGCCTAAATTTATACACCTCAGCCTCTGAACTGGGAAAAGAATGACTTACCCAGTACTGAGGGCATTCACAAAGCCATAATGCCAGCTGACAGTACTGGCTGCACCGACTGGGAACTTCTTCTGAGACAGAATTTACACAAACAACTTCCCAGCATTTCAGTCCTTAGAATGATCCCAGAAGTTTCCCGACTCAGAAACTCCCAGGAATGAGCTGAGGAACTAAAACTAACCCACTAAAAACAATCCTGATGTATTTATTTCCAGCAGGCACAGTGATGAACACAAAAACTTTACAAAGAGAGGCAGCCTGTTAAAAACCACATGGATTCTTCAGGGCCCTCTGTGCCACCAGCTGTAAATACCTGCTGCTTTCCACCAGCTGAGGAGGACTCAGTGATCTTGGAGGTCTTTTCCAAGCTCAGTAATTCTGGGATTGTGTGGCTGCAGTTTTGAGAAGCAGCCACATCCCTTCAGGATCTGCTCCTGTGAAACGTGAATTCTGAAAATTCTCAGAATGACTTTAAACACTTTTAATGGTAGGGATTTTAACCTGGGTTTTTCTGACAGCCTAGTTGAAAAAGCCTGTTTGCTTCTCCTTAGAGATGTGGTTGGGTAAGGATGAACAACCTCTGAAAGAGGACAAAGAAACACAATGGGAACGTGGTGATCCACCTGCTGGTGCCTCTTAATGTGCCACTGAATTTCACATCCAGCTCTGCACTCAGATCCTAACTCTTCTAGATGATCTTGGATTTTTACTTTGCTCTTCTAATGGAGACCATTCCCAAGCTTTCCAGGGTCCACACAGACACTGAGAGTACCCGATTTTGGGGCTGGCAGCTGGGAATCTGACAGGGATGGGCCCCAGGACACGATGGAGCCTCTTGGTTGGTTCCTCTGAGACAGGGAATTATTGCAGGCACTGCCACAAACCCGCTTTTACAGACAACTGCGATATTTACATAAAATATCAAAGGGAGGAGTGGAAAGCCACAAAAGGAGGAAGAGTGGAGGTGGAGCTGAGGGAGTCTGTGCTGGTGTTCTTGTCAGCTTTCCAGGCAGAGGCAGTGAATGAATCCTGAGCAGTGTCAGGCTCAGCAGTGACTCACTGTGCTGCCTTCCCAAACGTGTCCCCATGGGAGACGCTGGGCACGATCCTGCTGAACTTCCCTGGGCTCCTCAGTCTCACAGAGTGCGTGTTCAGTTGCCTTTCAGGGCTCATTTTAGCCCAGCCCAGGGAAGAATTGCTCCCCACAGCCCTGGCACACCCCAGGGGCTCAGCAAACCCGAGCCTGGCTCTGGGCTGAAGCCCTGCAAAGTGTCCCACAGGCTGTGCTACCCTTCTCATGCACCTCTACCAACAGATCTGTGTGATTTAGCCAATTAGCAGCTTCCTCAAATTAACTTTTTAAAATCAAGTCTACTGGAAATAAATGGGTTGGTTATTTCTTTCACACCTTGTTGGCTCCGACCGTGTTTCTCTTGGTTTTTAAGGGCAATGTGGGTGCCAGGAGATGCAGGTTCACATCATTTGGGGATCATTTACACCAACTGCTGGCAAAGCTGAGCAATTTGGTTCCATAAAGATGTCACAAAAGGAAGGCTTGGCTGTTGTTCCATAATTACATGTTATTAAATCAGTATTTGTGAAATTGTCTTGCCCCTTGGAAGATAAAAATTATCCCAAACTTTCTGCTTTCTTGGCCGTGGAAAAACCACCAAAATTCTTTAGTAGATGGTGTCTTTTTTGCTTCATAAAACTAGAGAAGGAAGATTAAGTATGTCTTTACTATTTTTGATAATGTCAGTTCCTATTCCATCTTGTTACTCCTGACAGCATGTAAATATTTAATAGCACTCAAAAGGTAACTTGTCTGGAAAGAAGGAACAACATAAATATGTAAGTGAGAGTTGAGTCCTGAGCTCCTCAGCCTTTTCAAAGTCTGACCAGAAACCTCATTCAGTCCAATAATGTGGCCCTGCCTTATTGATACCTGCACAGTCACATCCTATCAGAAACTGAATTAATGTCCCTGGAGTTGCACAACCAAAGGACTGTTTCTTGGATTTCTGCAAAGATACATATATATATGTGTGTGTGTGTGTGCATCCTTATATCTCAATATTGCCACACATATTTGTGCTGACAGAGATTCCTTCACTTCTTCCTGTGATCTGATAAGGTCAGAAGTTTGATGTGCTCGCTTTTAAATGAGGCACATTCAATTACAGATGTGCCAGCACAGTGTGACTGATCCACAGGCAAATATGTTTGGTTCTGTCTAAGTGTCTCCCATCATTTTTAGCATGCAGGAGCAAGAGCATTTGCAGCTTTCACCTCCCTCCAGTGCAGTTCTTCCACAGGAGGTGGGATGTTTCTGTTTCTGTCCTTTCTCTTTGCTAAATCCTTATTCCTGAGCTTCTTTCTCCCAAAATAGTCTAAAAGCAAAGGAAAGCCAAGCGAGTGAAACATGAACACAGTGTGTAGTCTCTATTTGCTCAGCACTGGTTTCTATCTTGTACATTTTTAGGTTTTTAGGTAGCTTTTCAAAAACCCAAGGACAAGGAAGGCCATGTCAGGAGTCTGATGGTGTTTCTGCACGGGGCTGGAGCAGCTGCTGAGTGGGACTCACCTCCCAGCCCTGGAGTGGCCAACAATGTGCCCATCCTGCCTGCCCAGCACGCTGTCAGTGCTGACACTGGACCAGTCCTGACTAAAAGGGCTTGCTGATTTATTTGGGATTTGTTTCCTTCTCAAATACAACTCAGGAGGCTTTTGAGAAAGATGAGTGTCTGTGCAAATAGCACTGTTTTAAATACAGCACCAAAATTGCTCAGCTCCAAGGACCCAGCATTTGAAGCACAGGAGATCCCAGACTAACCCTGAGCTGCACTCGGGAAATGCAATCCATCAGTTCAGAGGTTTTCATGCCCTAAACATCCAACATCCTGAGCACAGAGAGACATTCCAGAGCAGAAAGGAGCTGGAGGATTCTGATCCAGTTCTGGAAGCCTCCAGAAGGCTGGTCTGACAAAGACTCCAGAGTCTTTGATCTCCAAAGCACCAAGCGAGGTGTGAGAGGTTCTGTAAACTCGGGTTTGTCACCACCACCTCCAGCTCTTTGAGCAGAAGCTGCAGCTCTCATCACTGATTAAATAACACACTTGGACATTTAGTTAATTGCCTGAGTCTCCAACATAAACAAAATTGCTTGAGTAAAACTTGCTCTTGGTTTTTATATGGATGTCAGGTATATGATATGGATTTTTTGAGTGGATTTAAAACAAAATTTTCATTAAATAATTTACATTTAAAAATTATCATTTTACACACTAAATAGTGCACCTTATGCTTAAATCACCAAGATAATATCAAGAAAACACCCTTTGAATCTATAAATCTAATCTGAATACTTACAGCCACAGTGTGGTTGTCCTTAGGGTTTCCATTCCTAAATAACCTAACCCGAGCCATCCCTCCCTGTGTGTGCTCCGTGCCCTGAACTGAGTGAGCATCAAACAGCAAACCTGGACTCCCCTCTGGCCTCAGCCACCCCTTCATCTCCTCCCAGAACCTGCCTCCCAACAGCTCCATGTGCCTTCTGCCAAAAGGAACAGCTCACTCAAGTACTTGCAATTTCTCCCTTGGATATTATTGACTCAAAAAATACCTATATTCAGCCTCAGGGCTGTTTGTTCATATATCCAATACAAATAACTATCATTATTTAATGTCCTTAGAGAATGGGATGGAATAGAATTCCAAACCGCATTTGAAATTCCACATTTGCAGTAAATTTTTGTGCGTATCATTTTCTGGGAAACGATGAGGTATACTCAATTTGAAATCATGTAACTTTTCAGCTGTTGAGGGAAGGACTATTCCAGTGTTTCCCACTGCTTTCCCAGTCCATTCCAATCCATATGCACCGCAGTCAGGCTTGGGTGACAAACAGCTCTGCAGGGAGGAAGAGCTGCTGGTTTTATGGGATTCCAGCTGCACTCACCTCTGCCACTTCCCTTGGAGCTGCGTGGCTGTGCAAGTGGAGGAGCTGGGATCCAGGACTGATGGGACTGGGATCAGTGCTCCTTATGGGATCTCTGTGCTCCCAGTGGGATATCTGTGCTCTCTGTGGGATCCCTGTACTCTCCATGGGATCTCTGCTCCTTGTGGGATCTCTGTGTTTCCAGTGGGATCTGTTGTGCTCCCCATGGGATCCCTGTGCTCCGTGTGGGATCCCTGTGCTCCCAGTGGGATCTCTGTGCTCCGTGTGGGATCCCTGTGCTCCCAGTGGGATCTCTGTGCTCCCCGTGGGATCCCTGTGCTCCCAGTGGAATCTCTGTGCTCCCCATGGGATCTCTGTGCTCCTTATGGGATCTCCGTGCTCCGTGTGGGATCCCTGTGCTCCCCGTGGGATCCCTGTGCTCCCAGTGGAATCTCTGTGCTCCCCATGGGATCTCTGTGCTCCTTATGGGATCTTTGTGCTCCCTGTGGGATCTCTGTGCTTCCCATGGGATATCTGTGCTCCCCATGGGATCTCTGTGCTCCCTGTGGGATCTCTGCCCTCCCAGTCCACAGCCTGCCTGGTTCCTCCCTGCTCTCTGCAGTTTCTTATGCCAGTGTTTGTGTAACTACTGTTTTTTGGCTTAATTTGTGTTCCCAGAAGTGTCAGTGAGTTCAGGTAATTGGAAGGTGATTGTGTTTGGGCTCGGTGTGATTTCAGAGCAGGTCTCAGTCATTTTCCAGTGGAATAGCAATGCCAGTTGTTGCACACAGAGCAGCTGTTGGGGAAGGGCGAGGGGACTGAGCCAAAACCCCTGGCAGAACCAGGCTGAGCTCAGTTTGAGCCAATATTTCAATCTCACTGTTAGCTCAGACAAATTTCAGCTGCTTCAGTCAGTGCACGGCGCCCGTGCTGCTTCACAAAGAGGTTTCTGCATCCAAGACAGTATCTTTTCAATTCAAACCAATTAAATGTACTTTAAACATCAGAATTTCAGAAACAGTCGTGTAGAAAAGCAATTTTTAAAAGCGAGTTGGGTATGAATAGTGAGACCTGAATGTCTTTTTAAGTGTAAGCAGTAGTATAAATGTGCCAGGACTGACTCATGCTTTGAGTGCTTGCCAGGGATGACGTGAGGAAATATCTCCCAAAGCCAGCTCTTTTCCAGCAGACAGTGGTTACCTGGGTTGGATGTATTAGAGCAGCGTTCATCACAGCTCTTCACATGAGGCTCACTCAGGAGAACAGCCACATTTGGTATTTGCCTTTCTTCCCCCGTTTTTGTCAGACAGTTTCATTCAGCTCTGTTTACAAACTGGAGCACTTGACCTAAAAGGAAACAGTGCCACGAAATTTCAGGGAGATGTTGGTGTTGTTGTAGATATCCCCTTGGAGTGTAGGTGTTTCAGCATTTGTCAGCCTGTGTATCTCAGTGGTAGGGAGTGTTTGAAGCTGGGAATGCCTTGGAGATTGCAGACAAGTTTACTTCACATTAAATCTGCAAGGTGATTCAGGAGCACTTGTACTCCTGTGAGACAGACTTGGTTTCCAGGAGTTCTAAATTCTCCTCATTACATGGCAGGGAAATCAAAGGCACACACCTGAGAACCTTTACTGGCAGAGAATTTCTCAAAGGTTTTCTAAATTCAGAATTTCAGTTACATCTTCAATATTCCTAGACTATTGTACACAATACTGTGCTCTATTAATTTTTTAGGTATTGGTACAGTATCATTAAAAAGTATTAGTTAACAAAATGAAAGCAAGACCTTTGTAATTGAGGTTCATGAAAAGAGAATAGAATAGAAATAGAAATGAAATTAATAGAATAGAATAGAATAGAATAGAATAGAATAGAATAGAATAGAATAGAATAGAATAGAATAGAATAGAATAGAATAGAATAGTTGACAACAAGATGCTTTGTTATTTGAACCAATGATTGAACTGGTAGGCAGCATATGAAAATAGAGTGTTTAAATCTTACATGTGATTCTTGTAAAATTCTACTGCTGTTTCAGAAGAGAACGAGAGTAAATCCTGCCAAATGCTGCAAACCATGATGTCAAGTTTCTGAATCCCCCAGTTACTACAGCAGGTTTTCAGATCTTCAGGCACCAGACAAGGAGCTCTTCTTTGAATCTCCAGAGAGATAACTCTACAGCAGAGATGTGCCTTGAAGCTGGAACATTTATTCATGGATCAATGGGTGGCATTGCTTGAGAGGAGCTCAGCAGCCTTGCAGTCTTATTCCTGTCACTGTGTTTTGATGTTAGACTGGAGGAGATTTGTCTAACACTTGAAAGGAGGCTTGGGATGGAGGAAAAAGGGAAATGAGATCAAACAAAGGCCTGATTATACAGTGTTTAAAGAGGAGCTTCCGGGGCATAGCCAGCAGTTTTTAAATATTAATCTTATGCCCATTGTTGATGTGGGTGAGTAAAAAGATCCTACTTGTAAACAAACAAGAAATGGCCAAAATGTGTCAGGTGGAGCCCTTAGAGGTGAACTATCAATTGCATCTCCATGTGAGGAAAAAAGGGCTGTTTTACCACAGGCCTTGGAGTTTCAAAGGGCCCCCTTACACTGGCCCAGTCTGCACCCTGGGGAGAGCCCTGAGTTACCTTTGTCTGGTTCTTAGTTATTTTTAAACTGGTTTTGTTGGAGCATTCAGGAAGGGACCAGGGTAAAGTAAATAAGTGAGAACTGCAGCACCTGCACTGAACCCCCAAATCTTCAGCCAAGTGACCCAACCCACAGCAACCAGGTGGGCTCTCTGGGCCCAGGAGGGTTTTAAGGTCACTCATTTGATTTCAAGGCTCCATTGCAGACACCAGAAGTGCATTCATTGGGACCATACAGGTGTAGGGAATTCAAACTGCAGCCTTCATGTCTTTAGTCCTGCAGGTCTCCACCACTTGAAATAGAGGAAAGTTTTATTTGCTTATGGTGGCAGTAATTTTACATCTCCCCCGTGGACGGATCTCTTGGGAATAATTCCACTTCTTTATGATCAGAAAGTCACTTTGTTCCCTCCTGGCAACTTTTTTTGCCTCAATCCTCAAGAATGATTACCACATCAGAGTGCTGGGAGTGGACTTGTTCAAGTCTTGCTGGTGTGAAAAAGAAAGTAAACTGGATTAAATGAAACATTAATTTGAAAAGCATTGAAAAAATTTGTAACAAGGTTCTCTCTATTTGCCTGGCATCTTACGTTTTTGCAGTCATATCTAACAATCAAAAATATTTTAATTATTCAAGAGGTTCAGTGAACACTGAGAGACTCAATCAAATCTAGGTTTGAAAGCCTCCTTTTCTATTTTATAATACTAAGAACCGAATTTATCCCTTCGGTGAAACTTCCTGGTTTTATACCATAAATATACATACAATAAATACAGCCCAGAAATGAAATACCTAAAACTGAGCAAAACTCAGTCCCGAGCAGCAAACCCACTCTTCCTGCTGCTGTTTTCTGGGGGATTTTGGGGGGAAGGAGCAGGGGGATAACCTGCAGTGAGTGGTTGAGGTGGGTGCAAGCAGAGAGGGTGCTGTTTGAGCCACCCAGTGCCAGCCCTGGTGCCCAGGCTGCCCCAGTGGGGCTGCCCTGCCAGCTGCTGACCCAGATACTCTGCAGGGTCTCACACTGCTGCCAGCCAGGGCATGGATGGGGGATGCTCTCATGGCTCTGTGCCTGCAGAGTTAGTCATGCTCCAGTTTCCAGCAGGGCAGCCCCCAACTGGAGCTGTGCTTGGGGCACAGCCCTGCTGCAATGAGCACAAATTGGTGTATTTTCACCTCATTCTTTTCATTTCCTAACAGTGAATTCAAAATTCAGCCGCTGTTTTCGTGGCTGTGGGATTTTCTCAGTGAACACATGAAGCTGACAAGGGAAGAGGTGGAGTTTGGAGGAGTTATGCAATTGTTCCCACTGGTGTTTTTAGGGGCTTAATCACAGGGAAATTGTGAATGAAACAGAACTTTTTCCTGCTGCTCCTTTTGGTACCTTCTCAGGTTACCTTTAAAGTAGCTTGAAACCAACCTACAAAAGGCAGATTTGAAAGCAACTGCAGGTCCGTGTTGGCTTCGAAGGCTGCAAAGGGCACTGGGCAGAAATTGCTCATTTAATGCATTTTCTGAAGGCAGATTTAGCCAGAACATAAAACAGGAATTAAAAATCTTGCTAAGATAGGCAGGATATCAGATTGAATAGTTCTACTCCTCTGTATTTTTTTAATCCAAGCCATTTCTGGCAAAGCTGTGGAAAACTGCTGAGTTTTATTAAGGAAAGCAAATTACTTGGCCAGTCGTTAAAATGCAAAACAAAGAGCAATTAATACTGTTTATAAGCAGTTTTTATTGTGTTAAAATTCAAAAATCAGTCTTGCTGAAAGTATTATTAGCCGAATAAAACTCTTCTTTTGTTAGCTAAGATAAATTCGTACATTTTCATTATTATCTGAGTTCTTGAATAGTGTGTGGAATCAGAATAAAGGAAAACAAACACAGCACCCCCTGTATGTTTTATAGAAGAGGGGACAGAAACCTTCTCAGTCTATAAATAGAGCAGGTTTTGAGCTGCATTTACACTCTTTTCCTACACCCCTTCATTTTGAAATCAAATGTTAGGATATAGGGTTTATATCTGAATATTTTTATGATTGGCCTGATGAGTGGAAATTATTAAATACCCTGTGAAAACAGAATCATTAAGTGTTTACATTTTTGGTGTGAATCATCTACTTTGACCTAAAAGCAGAATAAAATGGTTCTAAAAATGAATTCCCCTAAGGAAAATGTCTTTCAGCTTTTTGTGGTGTGCCAGTGACACAATGCTGTATTTTCACAGATCAAAATACTTATTCATTAATACAGTGTACATTTCCAGTCCATACACTCCCTTGGTTTTGGTCAAGGTGTGAGAATTGGAATGGTGAATACTCTTTAAAAATACCATTCCTAAGATGAGATATACATTTCTATTTAATTCTATATAAATGCAGCAAATTGTAACCATTAATAGAATAATTGCCAATTTATTGGGCCCCTTTGGAGCAGGTCTGTGGACAGGCTGACTCCAGGTTCTCCTTTCTAAAGGGCAAACAGCCTGGTGTCAATATGCTCCCATTTATCCTGGCCCTGGAATTAGGATGTAGAAAAGAGACTCCAACTGCTGCCAGGACTGATTATTCCACAGGTTTTGTGGGATCCACAAGTACGAAGGCAGAAGTGGGGACTGGAGTCAGAGATACTGAAAGATTTCAGGGATAAATCGCTTTTTACAAGGATAATGGGAGTTTAGGAGTGAAAACAAGCCCAGTGCAGGAGCTTTGGCACCTCTTCGGGAGCAGAGGGAGACAGGGGGTGTGGAATTGATTTTGCAGGGCTCCACTAAATCCCAGTTTGGCTCTGGCTGAGGCAGGGCCGGCAAACATCTGCAGCAATTTGGGCTAATTCCACTGCAGAATTCTGCTGGCCAGGATCCTAATGCACTGGGAAACGTTGTCCTTTGGAGAATTCCATGGGTCTGTGTCAGCCACATGTCCCTCCAAAACAGGGAGCGCTGCCTGGAACTTGCCAAGTGCCTCGTGGGATGTTCTGTTACTCCTTTCTGGGTTTATTCAGACATGGAGCTGAGCTTTGATTTGTTTGGAACACAGTGAATGGTTTGCTTTCCCTGCTGAGGTGTTGACTTCATATTTTGGGGGTTTTTTGGTGCCTTTAGAGCTGGTGTGAAGTCAGCCTTGGGGATGTGGCTGCAAGTATTTCAGCTGAATTCCAAAAGCCACTTTTAGCTCTCTGTTATCAAGGAAATGTATTCAGGAAGTGCAAATAATGAGCTTGCTAATGATAGAAAGAGGCTGATTCTCAGGGTGATGAACCCACTTCTCCCAAAAGTTGGACTGTGGGTTTTGAATTCCTGGATAATTACAAAGGCTGATGAGCTGCTGTTAAACTCCTCCTGCCAGATGAGCTGAGACCTCAGCTGAGAGGAGAGGGCAGGATCTGCCTCAGGTGCAGGTGCTTTCCCATGGAGTGATTCCTGAGCTCCTTTTTGGAGAGGATAAATTCAGGCAGCCTTTGCCAGGGCTCTGGGTACCTTTGGGGAGTTGTTGGAGCTGCTCACCTAAGCCAGAGTTCCACACCCCTAACATTTATGTTAGAGTAAATGTTCATTTTTAAGCACAGAGCAACTTCTGGTGCTGGAAAGGGTAAGTGGCAAGCAGGTCCAGAATGTATTTTTTAAATAATGCTTTTTAAAAAGCCCTGTTTTGTTCCCATGTGACCACACCAGTTGTGTCAGGGAGCTTGGAACCACTGGGGAGTGCATTTTGTTTCCTGGGGATGCTCAGGTGGGTTTGAAAACAGGAGCCCTTTGCTGTGTGCTCCCTTGGGAGAAGCATGTCTGGTGCTCATGGTGTGTAAAGAAGAGAGCAGGTATGTCATGTTAAATGTGCCATTCAATGCTCACTAGACTTTTCCATTTCAAATGCTCTCAGGTGTGTTTGACAGTCCCAGCCATCCAAATAGGTACAGGGTGGAGTAACTCTTAGAAATATTTGGGAGAACTATGAAAATCAATTTATTTTTGGTTACAGCAGCAGAGTTGAGCTCTACAGAGTCTGGATGGATTTTGGTGCATACAAATAATACATAACATGTTCTTCTTTATGTTTATTTTGGATCTCTTCAGTTTTAAAAGGTTTTTTAGTGTACATAATTTTGCATATTTATGCCATAGGATATATTGCTGTAGGGGGTTTGGTTGTCCTTTATGGTCATGTTTTTTTCTCTAAGTCTCTCTCTGGAGGAGCTTTCTGGTTCATATCAGAGTTAGTAGTAAGACAATTAGTAGATTTGAGTTAAAATATGAAATATTAATCTACTGCCCTTCTCAGCTATTTGCCATTATTGGTTTAGGTTCCATGGCAGAAGTTTTATGGCAACTTTGTTTTAATATTTTGGGTTAATCTTGGGGCCTGTGTGGGTGGGTGGAGGGGGATTTAAGCTCTGATTTACGGCTGTGCTTGTGAAAGGTCAGCTCTAAATACCTCAGTGATCTATTGCAGTGTTTGGGCTGGGACAGGGTCCCTCTGGGCAACCACAGCTCTCCCATGCATTTCAATATTTGGGAAAGCCCTCCTGAGGATCTGGATCTCAATTCTGATTGAGTATCTTTGTCTGAGGTGACTTTTGGGGAATCCTGGGGCATCTGTTTTCCTGAGTGCAACTGCTCTGACTGGTTATCCCACCAAACCTTAGCCTTTACCTGGGGTTATCCTGAGAAAAATACCTGAAATTCTCAGCTCATTTTGAGCTTGTTTGAGTTGGGAAATGTTCCTTCTGTACCCAGTGGGCTCAAATACAGCAAAGCAAGTCATTAGGCACTGTATTTGATCCCAAAAACTGTCTCCAGGTGTGTACTTTGGGGTTTGGGGGAGTTTCCTATTCATTATTGTGTTTTTATATCGTTGGCAATATGAACAATTGATGCTTTCAGCACCAAGAGCACTCATTTGAAATCAGGCTGTGAAGGAGGTGCAGCAGTGAGGACTGGAGTTCTAACTGGGAATGGCCAAAGCATTCCTTGGAAGAGAATAAATGAGCACCACTTCCAGCTTTTTAATCTCTTATTTAGACAATAAGGATTTATTTCAAGTAATTTCTGCCTGTGAAGTTTGGATTTCAATTGGGTTTAATTTCAATTTTATTTTTTTTGTGTGCATTACAGCCTAAATAATGCTTGGGTTCATGTTTTTCTGCATCTTAGCTATGACATAGCAGTGACTTTTACAGATGGCAAGATTCCAGGTGGAGCTCATGATTATTGATGCTTTAATTAAGGAGCTTGGGGAGTAAATTATTTTCTCACACACAAAAACTTAGTCTCTTTCACACCATAGCAAACTTAATAGGTGTTATTTAATTCCAGTGAATAATTAGTTCCATAATTCAAACTCCAGCTTCGGCAGTGGGACAGAAGTGCAGCCATATTCCATTTCTGTCATGTTTAGTACTTACTGTAATACAGAGGGGTTTAGCACCTACACGAAGAAATCTCTGCTGAGGAGCACAGATTATCATGTTACTGCTCAATGAACACAGTTTAATGTACATTTAGATAAATCTCATTTAAGTGAGATTCATGAAATCCAGCTTGGTGCAGTTCAGGGTGTCCCCACCTCCTGTCTCTGTGGGGCTGGCTGGGCTGGAAGTGGCTCCTTCCCCTCCTTTTTGTGCTGCAGGGCTGGTTTTAAACAAGCTCATGTCATTAATCCTGTTTATAACGTGGTCCTGTGCAGGCTCTGCCCAGCTCAGGTGGGTCAGGAGCCCAAAGCTGGTAGGAGAATCTTTCAAAGGGCCCTAAAATGGTGTCACTTGAAGCAAATACTGGATTTGTAGTGATCTCGACTTCATTTAAAACAACCAAACTGAACCAAAGCTAACTCCTTCCACCAGAAAAACTTGTTTCCCTGTTCTGGATTCTTGAAACAGCTGGTCATCATTTCCATCTCAGGGGATTCTTGTTTAAGTGGAAGAAAAAATTATGCCAAGGATCTCAGAATAAATCCAGATTACATTGGGAAGCAATGAAGGGAGCATTACTGCTGTAATTCCAAGGGAATCTTAACTCCACACATCCTCTTTGACACTGATGATTTCCAAAATCTTGTTCTGTTGTTATTTTTCTTCAAAAACAAGTCACAGAGACACTGAAGAGCAGGCAGATTGTTCAGCCTCTTTATTTATCCCTGATATTCTCAAAACACACTCCCTGGGCAGCCAAGCCTGCCTGGCTGTGTTCAAACAGCCCCAAAATATCACTCAGAGCCCCAATTCCTGCCCTGCCTTGGGAAATGACTGCAGTGGGTAGTGATGGATGGATATGGGGCACTAACAGAGCCCTCTCATGTTCCCCTTTCTGGGCCAGAACGCTGCTTTTTGGCATTTAGGGCTCCTGCAAGGTTTGTTACCAGCCTTGGAGTGCTGTGTGCTCAGAGCCTGCTGCCCAGGGTGACCTTATTTCCATGGAACAGCATTCCTGAAAGTGTAGATCAGGATCAACACCAAGAGTGAACTGAAGTCAGGGAATTAAAACAGGAGGATTCTTGCCTGAGCAGGGGGATGTTGGTGAAAACACAGTGCAAGCCCCAGGGAACCTGTGGAGGGCTGGTGGGAGCTCAGCCCTTTGGCTCTTCTCTTGTCTTTGCTCTTCCCACTTTTGGTTCTCCCAGGTTTTGTCCTACGGCAAATGTTCAACCCCAGCATTTCCAGCCCTTCTCCTCGGTGTTTGCTCTCGTGTTTAATAACATTCACTGCCTGTTCAGTGCTGTGGTGTTTGGTTGTTTTTTGGGGCAGCTCATTTCCATCTCTTTGTCTGGCTTTAATCTTCAACCACGTTTTCAGTGCTGAAATTAAAGTGCTTCAGTTCCTGGAATCGCCTTTCTTTGAACAGGTACAAATAAATTGGAGCTGTATCACTCAAGCCTTATAAAAAATAAGTTAAATGAATTGAGGAGATGAGCTAAGGATATTCCTCTAAATTCTGCACCACTTTTATCCATCCTCTCTGGGTTTTATTTGTTTTAACATCCTAAAAAAGTAGGTATCAAACCTGGGTGCAGTATTTCAGTACCATTCACCTCTGGCACATCTGGAGGTAAAATCCCTCCCCTATTTCAGTACGTTCTTAGATCCCTCCCCTATTGCAGTACTTTCTTAGATATTTCTCTAAGCCCAGGTCTGTCTTTCACCATGGGATTATACCCTGGGGCTCAGGTTAATTTACTGGACCATCTCAAGTCTTTCCCGGAGTATCTGATTTCCCTGATGTGCCCCATTCTGAGAGTGGGCCCTTCCTGAAAGGGTAAAATGGATTTGGCCAGCTAAAAAATGTACTCTGAGGGGGTCAAACTCATTAAATGATCCCCATTGTGCTGTGCAATTGCCCCAATGTCAGCATTATTTACAGTTTTATCCACCTTTCTGGGACCTGTCCATTTTATTTGAGGTAGTCTCATATTTAATACCAGCAGAAACTTTTAATGAAGGGCAGAAGGGAATTGTGGTAATTGCCTGTCAGAAATGAATCACCTGCCAATGGATGGGAATAATGAAGAGACATAAAAACTTGCTTCAAAGCAAGCAATGGAAAAAGATTGATATGATTATAATAATGCATGAAAGGAATTAAATGAGGTTAAAGAATGGCTTGCCATGTGAAAATGAGGATTTGTACTCTGATGCAGAAGCAGACAAGGTGTAAATACTGTGAGTTTCCTATCCAGTTCCAGTGTCCTGTTGCTGGAAAGGAAAGGGAGAAAGGTCTACAGTGTCTCTTATATAATGGAGTGACAAATAACTGAAATTAGATTTCTTTTTGCCTGGCTCTCTCTTCTAAAGATCACTTTCAGTGTCCCCTTAGTGTGGGGGGGATTTAAATAAATTTAAAATATACAGGAAAAAAAAAACCCAGAACATTCTCCAAGGACCAAACTGTGGGCATTTTTCCTTGTTTTCCAGTCCTGCCATTCCCATGCTGTGCTGTAAGTTATGTAAGATTTCTTGGCTCTCTTCCCCTGCCCATGGATGGAGCTGTTGGCCATGGCAGCCTCAGCAGTGAAATCACTGCTTTCCTACTTTCCTCACTGAATATCACGTGGATTCTGAACTTCCAGCATCCACTTTTATCTGGGGGGGTCTTTTCTCAATAATAATGTTAAAAGCAGACAAGCCCAACTCTTCCCTGGCTCGGATTGATCGCATTCTCTCCCTTCCCAAACGAGCTGGCTTTCTGCACTGAGTTGGCCCTTGCAGTCAGGGCAGAGGGATGGTTTCCTAGAGGTGAATTTTTGGGTGATGCCTGCCCAGCATTGTTGCTCCAGCAGGAATGCCCTGGCTTTCCTTGGGGAGTGGATTGGAGGCTGTGCAGGGAGTGAGTCACGCTGCACTGGGTGTGTTGATTACAGCACTGAAATCATCCTAATGGCTTCTCGCACTCTGCTGCTAAAGGCAATTACTGCCGGGGAAATTTTAAAGCTGGGAGATGGAATTTTAAGGAAGAGTTTGCTTAAAATAACATTATGAAAATAATATACACACAGGAGTGGTGGCTTTCCTGCTCTGCTGTGTTTTCAGATGCACATTTTTGAGACAGGGACTTCAGGACTTGTGTTTGGGAGAGACTTGGTGTGAAATTATGAAAGGAGCTTCAGTGAACTGCAAATGCTGTGAAGCTGAAAGTGCTTTCTAATACTATAGATGACAGGAATTGGTTCAGAATGTTTGTGGGAGTGAAGGACATGCCTTTTAAAGAGCTGCACATGAAGGTGTTCCTTCCCTCTCCTGCTGAGTCGAGCAGTGCTTTTTGACTTGTGTGTTTTGCCTTTCATGAATATGAGCAAATTCGGGGTTGAAGTGAACCAGGATAAAAAGGTGTTTGGTTTTTGGTTTTGTTTTTTTTGCTATTCCCTTTCTTTCCATCTAAAATCCCCCAGGCAAAAACCTTTCCAGACTCCTGGATGGGTGACTTGAACAGTTTCTCAGTAGGAACTTGTGAGGGAAAGCTGAGCAGGAAAGGCTTTGGCACTTGGATTTCACAGGCAGATAAGGATAATCTCCCTATGAAGGTTTCCCTCACACTCATAATACTTTGAATAATGGTGTGCTGGCTACTCCCAGGTGCTGCCAGAGGATTTAGTATCCCATTACCCTCAATTACTTTCCACTGTGTGGTGATTCCCTTTGAATTTGTTCCTTCCTTTTCTGCACCAGCTGTGAATCAACAAAGTGATGTGTTTATCCATCAGTACATTATCAGAATTGGGATTTCGGGTGACTGTTGATGCTCCCAGTTCTGCCTGTGGCTTTTGGTGCTGGATCAGCCCTGTGTGGGGGTCCCTGCAGGGTCTGGGGTCAGCCCTGGCTCCCAGCCCCCTTCCCTTTGGGAGCAATCAGCCTGGGAAAGCCCTGAGCCAGAAGCTGCTGCAGTCTGGCAGCACTCCTGCAGTTCTGGGGTAGAACCTGGAGATTACAGAGTGACTGATGGGTCACACGAGCCATTTAAAGTCATCACAACACAGCAGAAAAGTAAGGACTAGAACTGGCAAAGCCATGTTTTCCTCACCGTGCTGTGATTCATATGAGAACATCAGTCAGGAAGTAAGAGGTGCTTTCTCATTTGTAAAGAGCATTTCTTTAACCAACACTTTAAGGCTGGTCCAGGTCCCTCTCAGCAGCAGAAGTTCGCCTTGCTGTCCTGCTCCTGTGTGGTGTTGCTTCTGTCTAATGCCCTTTACTTCCCAGGGGTTAAATGGGCTCACAGCCAAGTCCCAACACTCAGAGGCCTCTTTGTTGTGCCACACCTTCAAGACCTGAGGATCAATCAATTTAAACTAAATTTTGAAATATTTTTTGCACGGCTCCAAGCTTTTTTTCAGACAACAATCCCAAGCCCTTCTAATTATTGGTTGCTTCCTCCAGTTCTGGTTCTTTGCCCTGGGAAGCCTTGCTGTGTTTATCCTTCCATGCCAGGACTGCACACCTGAGCAACTGATTTTGCAGTCAGGTCTGCTTTTGCTAATGCATTTCTGATAAATTTATAGACTTGGCAGTTCTGCACAAAGTTTCACAGGCCTGGAAAAACTTTTATGGCAGCTCAGTAAAGTCTGAGGTAACAGCACATCATCTGGGGTTACACACCAAGCACTGCAAATGTGATAAATCTGATAAATTGATAAATGTGACGATACCCAATTTTACAGTGTGTTAATGTGATGAGAAGAAGTGCCTGGTTAACCCAGAAATTATGCTGGCAACTTACACTGGTGGCTGCATATCCCCTGAATTCAGTGGCAGTGAATTAAATATCTCCTAAGGCTCTGGAAAGCTGACAAGGCAGAGGGTAATTCTTGTGAAAGCTTGTAGGAGCAGATGCAGCAAGAAAAGAGACTGTCCCTGTGGGATCCCTGCCTTGTTCCAGACAACTCCACTTTATTATTGTTCTTGTGGATGGCTCTGTCAGAAGGAAAACCCTGTTATCAGTCACACTCGAGGTTCTGCCATCCTGTCCCCACTGCTGCTCTTCCTCCTCCTTGGTTTTCTCCAAGGAACCTCCTTAGATGTAAACCCAGGGATTTGTGATGAACCAGGAAATCAGAACACCCTCAATATGATCGTGTAAATGTTGTGATTTAGTTTTTTTTCTGGAAAATGAGGGGTTGAAAAGTGTTGATGGAACAGGATACATTGCACAAAAACACCTGGAAGTGGGAACTCTTTGCTCTGAGTGCTGCTGTGAGGAAGCTGCTCTACTGATTTCATTGTGACCTTTTAGATCTGGTTTGAAACTTTGCATCCTTATATAAAAATTAATGAAGCAAGATAATCCTTCAGCCAACTCTTGTGTCAGTGGGGGGGAGAGGAAGATGCATCTCCCTCTCTGTTTTGGCCACTGTGGATGATAGTGTTTTCCAGGGAAAGAGGAGCTAGGACATGGAAGAGTGTGGAGAGGTAACAACCTTGTAGGCTCTGTGTAAGGAGAATGCAGTATGGTTTTCCAGACTTCTGGAATAAAATGAGCAAATATAATTAAGACAATCAGCTTTTAGAATGCACTTGAAGTCATTCAGAATCTAAGCAGCACAGTTTTGCTTAGCAGCACTAAAGCTGATTCTTGAGGCAACTTTGGCAGATCTACAATAGAAAAGGAGGGAATCACCACAGAACTGATTCATTTTAGTAGGAGTAAATTCAAATACTAAAAACCCACCTCCCAACTCAGTTGAGCTCTGTCTTTGCCTTCCCCACAGCCCATCCTTGTGCTGTCCAAGGCCCTGCAGGTCACTGGAGTGCTCAGGTGCTTTCCTGTGTCCCTCTCTCTGCCCTTGCCCTGGATCTGGTGCCTCTGTGACAGGAGCAGGGATCTATTAACAGCTCCCAAATGGCACGACCTGTTGTGTCACTCTTTCATTCCCTCCCCACTGGTCTGGTTCTCAAAGCCCTGCAGTTCTCTTCAGACAATATTTGAGTCTTTCTATCACTGCAGCCTTTTAAGTTTATTGTTAATGTGTTTCATGAGCACGCTCTGCCTGCTCTGACCAGGAAAATGAAAGGCAGCACTTTTGATGGAATGTGAAAGAAGCCAATTTTTAAAAGGCAGGAGAAAGGAAATGTGTGCAGGAAAATGAAAGCACATGCTGGGTCTTGGAAAGGTGAAGTGATGGAGGAGCTCCAGAGAGTTTGGAAGGGGATTCCCAGAGAGACTTGATGTTTTTACGAGAGGGAGAAGCAAAGGCTGCTTAGGATGAGAAAGGCCAGAGTAATTAAAGGATGAGGAGAGTGAGACTCAAAGAGGGAGGGTATTTGTGCGTGGGAGTTGTGAGACTTCACAGAATGGAACTGGGAGATGAGTGGAAATCTGAGAGGACTTTCAGTCTGTTCAAGGTGGAGCAGCAAATGCAGCAGCACACGAAGAGAATTGGTTTGCAAAGCTGGCAGCAGCCCTGGCTCACACCTGGAGCATCAGGTGGCTGAGGAGAGCAGGGTGGAGTACCAGGGGCTTTGCTGCAGGGTGACCCTGCCATGCAGAGTCCTTCAGCTGAGAGCTGCTGCTCTGCAGCACTTTGGAGGGGCATTTTACACCGACACTCATGTTCTTGCTTGGACTTCTGACAGGAGAATTTGCACTGGAGTTTGGGGTGAAAATTGGAGCCCTCTCTCGTTGGGTGGGTGGGTAAGAGCTGCTGCCTCCCCACAAACAGCTGATGTCCATTCTGGAGTTATTTCTGCTAGAATTTCCTCCTGTCACAGTCCATGATGGCTTTCAGCTGTGGAAGCAATGGTGAAATGCTTCATGTGTTGGAGAGGTCACAGCTGTCCATCTGCCTAGGGCTTCTCAAAGGCTTTTTCCACCAGTTGGAAGTTGAATCTTCAACTGACCCATTTGGTGGTCAGAGATTGAGACTGGAGATACAGAGAGCTGGTTGTAAGGAAGTCCTGAGGACTCTTTGGTCTGAAATAATTGAAAATCAAGGAGAAAGAAAATCTTTATGCTAGTGCACAACTGGGTTTAGGGAAAATATAGAATCTAATCTATTTGTTTTGTTAACTTGTTAAAAATGTCTTTACAAGGGATGAATTTTTACATTACATTGGTGTGCTGTTTTGAGGGAGAGAAAAAAGGAAGTGCCACATACTTGGAGTGGAATTAAAATTGTTTAGGAGGGGATGGAGTGGATTGCACAGAAGGATGGATTGCAAATTGTAATATATCTGCATCATTACTGTGCTCTCAGCAGCCACTCACTGCACATTAGCAGGAACAGCAACCCAAATTGCAGGTTAGGAGACAGGCCTTGGAGCTGACATTGCAGGATAGAAACAGGATAAACACAGGGGCCACCTGAAAACTCAGGGACTGACATAAAGAAACGGGAATACAGGGGACTGAAGCAAAAAGGACAAGATAACACTGGCAAAATGAACAAGAGACGTGTGGGAAAACAAGGCAAGTTAAAGAGCGAGCGACAGAATGTGTGAATACATAACAGAGTAATCTGAATTTTTTGGCATGAAGAATGTGGTAAAGACGGGGCAGACCAAGTGGATGTAATTTTCTGTGTCTCATTTGCAGTATTTGGAATTTATTTGGATTATGAACACTTGTGAACTAAAATGCATTAGAGGGAAATGTGGCTTGAATGGTGTTTATTGCAAATATTGAAAGATTCTTCTCCAAACCAGGGGGTGAAGTTGTGCCATCCATTTTCCTTTCCTTTCTGAGCCCATGGATGTTTGGGTGGAGGGTCAGGTGGGGTGTGTGCTCCCTTTCACTTCTGGTCAGAGAAGGTTCTCATTTTTCCCAGGTAATTAAGCCCATACCTGAAATCTGTGAACAGACACAGGGCCCCTTTCTTGTCCTCCCACTGCTCTTTGGTGTGATTTGATGAAAATTGCTTTACACCTCTTCAGTTTTCCTACCTGTGAAATAGGGGATTATAATGAGCTCTGAGCTTTGCTAACAAAGTGCATCAGAATGTGCAGGCAAGGGCTGGAGAGCATCACCACCCCCCTGGTCAGCAGGAGGGTGATTGCACCTCTGCAAGTGAGCTCCAGGCTAGGAAATAGTCCTGGTTTTTCTTCTTTAGGTGAATTTCAGCTCCCCTGTTGTGTTTTGTCTGTTGGACAGGCTTCAAAGAAAAGAGGTGTCATTTCTGTGAGGTTTAAAGAGATTATGAAGCAAGTGATCCCCTCACAGACCTTCTGCCTCTCACTGACTCATCAGAAGTTTGTCAGAACTGGCTGGAAGTGGTGAAGGACTGGGAGTTTTTCATCAGTCTCAGCCTTTGACCAGGCACAGTTTCCTGAGAAGCTCGTGGAGCCCCATCTTTGGCTGGCTGAAAGCTCATGTCACATTCACATTAATTGTGAGAAATGACATCCCCCCAAGGGGTGAACTCTGCATTCTGACCTGCCTTGGTTCTCCTTCGTGCATCTTTACCTGAAATCCTGCAGTTCTCTCTCAAGTGCATTGCCATGCTCTCAAAGAGCCTGCAGTCTGCAAATGCTCCTCAAGCTTGGTTGGCAGCAGCTGTGAGACCTGTGTGTGACCACAGAGGCCAATCCCCCTCCTGGGGGACATCACCTTCCTGCTGCCACCTGTCCTGAGCCCTTGGAAGGGGAATTACCTCCCTCCAGGTGTGAGGTGCTGATTCACACAGATCTTACCTGACACTAAGACAAATTCAGCTGTTTTTGAGGAGATCCATTGAGTGGCTCTTTTCCTTCCCTGAGCAACAGCTAAATTCAGCTCTTTGGGCTAGAGCAGAGAGTGTGAGAACATGGCATATGGGCTGCTTGCCTGGGAACTGAGGCTCGTGTTTACTGGAAGAAATTGTAATGTGTTGTTGGCATTCATTGTAATTCAGCTTAACTGGGAGCCTGCCAGGCCCCAATCAGAATGTGTTCACAGCATACCCAAAACACGGCACAACTGCCAACGCTGTAGTAGCAGGATGTAACAACCTGTTTGGGAGAGGAGCATGACAATCTCCCAACATGCAAAATAAACCCATTACACCTTGTTTTCAGCTTAGGCTTCACCCTTTGTAAAGTATTTTTAATGGAGCTGAAGTGCCATGTAGTCCTTACAAGACCATCTCAACAGAATGTAGTTTGGGCATTTAGAGAGGCAGAGGGAGGAAAAGTGCCTTGCCTTGTCTCCTGATGAGCTCCACCACTGGACTGCTTGTTCAGCCCTGGGTGAGCACTTCAATAGCTCTGCCAGCTCTGAAGGGATCATTTAGGTACCATCTGTTATCAGTGGGGTCTCCAAGGATTTTTCCTTCAATCCCTGAAAAAGCAGCTTGGTTTGACCTTTTGTCTTTCCACGTAGAGAGCCAAATGTCTCTGGTTGCAGCCTGGGCTCAGTGTGTGCACCATCCTGACCTTGACAAGGCAGACTTGTCTGGGGAAAGTGGAGCTCAGAATTCCTGTTGTCTCTGTGTCTCACACTTGTGTCCCTTGGCTGAAAAGTGCACAGCAGGGCACTTCCACCTCTCCTGCCTCCCCACTGGCTCCAGGTCTCCAATGCTGACCCAACCATCACTCATGGGCTGGAGGAGGTTTTTCTCATCCTCCTTTTGTGATCAGAAGCTTCCCTTGGTTCAGTGTGGCCACTGTTCTTGTATTACCTTCCCCTGATTTAGCTTTTTTTCCTCAGTCAACAGAAAAGCCATGACTTTGAGTCCCTAAAAGGTTATACAGTATTTTCTCAATGAAACCAATATTTCTGTACAATTTTACAGGGTTTTGTAATAAATTTCTCAAAGTACTATCCAAAGGTTATGACAGAGGAAGGCAATGTGTAGATGATGAGACAGAATGAGAAATTTTGTTTAATGTTTCTCTTTCTTGAATTGGCAACCCCCTAGTATTGTAATGTAATCTCATTCCAGGCAGGTGTTAAGTCCCATCACTGTGCCATGGCCAGTACTGGAAAATGTAAATATGCCCCTCAGAAATCCTCTGCTCTGAGGAAATTAGCACTCCTGGAATCAGGGAATATCCTGGGAGATGTTAATTCCTGTAGAGGGTGTTTCAGGATGGAGGAGGCTTTAAGTGGGGCATCAATTTTCTGTGGGATGTCCTTGCAGAGACATGAATTTTGATCTGGGGAATGGAATGGGCCCATCTCCAAACCCTTGCCTGGTGTGGGCTCAGCCATGCAGCCTTCAGTGCACTCTGGCTCTGCTCCAGCAATGCACTTAAGTTGGATTGGAATCATGAATATTCCTGTGCAAATCAAGTGGAGGATTAGCAGTGGGCAGAGAAGTGAGGCAGGCACTTAAGTTCTTTATTCAGTCAAGGCCAGGCTCACAAATCATCACTGCAGTTCTTCTTGTATTCAATCAGGAGTGGTACCAAGGGTGGGACCTGCCCTGAGCACACCAGAATTCATGGAAAAATATGTCCAGGGATCTTCTGGTGGGAGCTTTAGTGCTCTGACTCCCACAGACTGAATATCTGACGAGCATCAGGCTGGAGGTTAATTAGACTCCTATTGGAGAAGCAAATGTGCTTGATTTGGAGAGTTGTGCAGGCTGGCAGCTGTTTTCTGAAATTAAACAGAAGGTACAACTTAAGGTTTCCTGTAATTGTCAAGGATTTAACTGATGGGTTCTTAATTCCTAGTGCAAGATTTCCAAATTAACTTTCTAAGTCTTGCTGACACAGACTTCAGTTTGCTGCTCCTTTCCTACATCCTGTTTCCAAAAAAGCACCACCAGATACCTGAGAGGTGGGAGCTGCTGAGAGGCAGCAAATGGCAGTGGCTCAGGACAGAGGCACACTCAGAAAGTACAAGTTTGGCACAAAAATAGAGAAAAATAGCAGAATATAGGGCAGAATGTCTTGGCTGGTGGAGCCTGGGGTGTCTGGTGAGGACATGGGGACACTGACATAGTCAAGGGATTTAATTCAAAGATCCAAACTTCAGTTAAATTTTCTATTAGTACTGAAATAATTTGAATCAAGAGCTTGGTTAGCACAATACAGGCTTAGAGAAAAACTTTTAAAAATAACAATAAAATAATAAATAACAGGAGCCATGGGAGCAGCCCAGAGCCTTTCTGACCCTCTCTAGTGCAGCCACTCAGTGCAGTGGGATTGGATGCTTGGGCAATAATACAGCCCCTGAAGCCCTCTAGAGGAAACACTCATTTCTCAGCCTGTCCCTGAAAATGCCTAAAGTAAGTCAAGGGCATTCAAGTCCTGTAAATGACTTTTAGCATTTTTGCAGATACCTGATTAGGTTTTTTTCAGTTAGAATTTCCAACTTGCTCACAGGGAGCAAATAGCACGGTTAGATGGGTGTTGAGTTACCATAATTTGAATTTCTCCAGTCCCATTTATACATTCTCAGGGAATAGAAACACTTAATAGTGTTGTCAATTCATCTCTGTTATCAGCTTACTTAAACTGCTCTTGAGAATGGAACTTTTTATCTGACAAGAAGGTATTAAAGGAGAAATCCAAATTCAATCTTAAACAGCTGCTGTGTTTGAGATCAGAATGGCACCTTTTTGTTTCAGAAACTCTTTAAATTCTTAATTACAGCGGCCTTAGCTGGGGAGGGATATGATGATAGAGATGTCTTATCTAAAGTAGATCTCTAAAGCTTTTCAAACAAAGGATCCTAATGTATGTAAAATATATAAAATAATTCAGTTCATCTTCAAATTTAAAGAACACTTTAAACACTTTAGAACACTAGAGAACACTGGAACACTTGGTTATGAATGGCAGCATTTCCTCTGGAAATTGGGTGTTACAGCAATCACGTCAAAACTTCTCAAGTTTTCCTTTTGCTTTTATTAAAATATAAAAGTCAGAAAGGAAATCTTGTGGACCCAGGATGTGCTGAGAGAGGCTGGAGCCACCAGATTTACCTGGTAACTCATTAAGTAATATCACAGGAAGAAACAACTACAGTGATGGGGGATGTGATGCTTTTTAATGGAGAAATTAGTATAATCTTCATTTCTTAGGATGAAGTTTGTTTCATGTCATCCTTCTAGAAGTTCAGGAAAGTGGCACTTTGGAAAAAGCTGATCACACAATGATTTAAGGGCAAAATGTTTCATAAATATCAAGGTCCCATCTAGTTCCCTCTTCTGACCTTTTTGAATTATCTACATCTTAATTTTCCTGCTTCTTTCTTACAGCAACTCTTTTGTAGAGAAACCTGTTGTTCTTTAATTTATTTGTGTATCACCTTTTCCAATCACTTATTGTTTCTGTTCCACTTTGCTGGGTCCTGTTTGACCACAGCCCTTCCTAAGTGTTCTTGTGGAGCTGAGTAACCTCCCATATCCTCCCCTGTTCCATTCCCTGGCACGTGTGACAAATAAAGCAGGAGAGAATTCTCTCCTTTGGGCATTGCTGGGACTGGCTGGGAGGGCAGTGCAGAGGGAGCCCTGAGGATCATCCCCAAAGCAGTATTTGCTGTTGTGCTCCTTTTGCTGACACAGAATGAATCTCTCCTGCTCACTGCAGTGCACTGCTCTGGCCTCTCTATTGTCAGAGTTATTACATTTACCTTTTCAGAGTTATTGCATTTACCTTTTCCACCAGCAGCTCCATTTAGAGGGTTTATGGACGCTGCTTACTACTGGCATGTTATTACTGGGGATCTCTTACTCCTTGTGATGACTTGAGGAAAAGCCTTTAACTCTTTACTTATGAAGAGCAGAAAAATAGCTCAGAATGGTGGAAGGGAGCTCTGCAGCTCTTCCAGTCTGATGTTTCCTTGTCAGAGGTTGAAATTCAAGCCCTAGTCCTGCCCCATGTCCCTCCCTGCTGCTGTGTAAGAGATTTAATCATCTCAGGCATATTAAAAAGTCTCTTTTGAAACATGAGTGAGTGACATCCTCTGCCTTTGAAATGTTTTGTAATCACTTGGGTTTTACTTTTTTTTCCTTGTACTGAATTACCAGTAAATTTATTGCTTTGCTGAAAGGATTAAAATTTTCTTTACATTGAGCTGTAATCATATCTTATTCATGGATTTTGGCTATATAGTTCTTTAGATATGATAAGATTCTTTCCTGTTTCATGTTACTTCATGGAAGCATTTAATCTTGGATAAGCCATGTCCAGCTCAAATAGCAAAACATTTAGAATTCAGAATTAAAACCCCAAGTAATAGTGATTTCAGATGCAGTAATGTTTTTCATCATGTAGCTGAAGCCAGAGATTTAATCTGTGTTCAGCTGGTACTGCATGGAAAGTGGCAGTGAATAAAAACTTCTGCCTCTCATTTTGTTCAATAACAGCCATAATAAATTCATCTGCCATAGCCATGAGAGAGAAATGTAGAATGAAAATGGGTGAATGTAAGGAAAGAGAAGAGCTTTTTTCTCTTTGATAGCATTTCCAGTTTGATTTTAATTTCTTTTGTGATTTTTGATTTCTGGCAGTTTGAAGAAGGGTGTGAAGGATTGCCAGGGCTGCCTCCTGTTCCTGGGGGTGTTTCTTGCAGGTGTCTAAACCATCACACATGAAGCAGGTTGTGGACTTGGAGCTGCTGCAGGAATTGGGCAGAGCAGGAATCTGATTTGTCTGGGCTTTTCACTCCCAGCACCTCCACTGCATTTGGCTGCTCTTTTGATATCCAGGATTTTTAGAAATAGATGTCAGTGAGGTCGGAACAGGAATTAAGGTATTTTGGCACTGAAACATCTGTGACATCTTTTGTTTGATTCTCCTCTGTCAGCTCTTTATCTTTGTACAAGGACTTGGTTGTGTGTGATATCAAATTAGTTTTTTGAAGTTTGAGTTTTTTGAGTTTGTCAGTCTGTAATTAAGACCTTGCTATAGGGGGATAAACCCTCCAGAAACTGAAGAAAGGAGCTGTGATGTATTTATTTGTTCTAGTACTTTGCTTTTAGACCAGAATCATTTCAATACACAAATTCTTTGCTCTGTCTTGATTGGGCAAAGTGGCTTGAGAATTTAATTGTGCTAGTTCTGCATTTTAGTTTGAGTGTAAATCAAGAGTATTCTTCTAAATAGGAATCTATTTTTGGCCTCGTGGATTTATTTGTTATTGTCTTTTTAGCTGATTCTAAAAGTTATTTAAAATTTGGGTATGTATTCCAGAATGTCTGGGATAGTGGGTGGGCCAGTGATCATTAGTTTGTCACCTCAGCAGTTCAGAGAAAAAACTAAGAATTACAAATGGATGTAGGAAGTATAGAAGTGCTTGCCTTGGGTGGGGCCAAAGCATTTCTCTTTGAAAATTAATGTAACCAGGCCAGCTCAGGGTCTGAGGCCCCTCAGGTTGGTCACTCTGCAGTGTGGAAGCACCTCCTGCAATCAGTGGGAGGTGGGAACATGGCCAGGTCATCCATTGCTGCTGCCCAAGGGACTGGGGGCTGCTGTCACATCCCAGCAAGGAGGGAATTACTAAGGAAAGATGTAAATTTGCATTAGCACAAAGAGCTAATTGAGACACTTGTGGTTTTTATCACTTTTCTGGGAGTTCATCACTGCCAGAGCTCGAGGTTAGGATTGTTGTGGAATGTGACACAAGGAGTGTGGACCTGTGCCTGGCCAGGGGATCCATGCTCTGCGAGACCCTTTCCTTCCAGAAACCTCTCGAAGGTCACAGCTGGTTCCAGCAGGCTCCTTGAAAATGCTATTTGTTACTTCTGTCACTCCACAGCTCAACAACCCTGGTGAGGGCAAAGTTAGAATGTCCTCACTTCCTATTACTCAGTCATAGGTAATGAAGGCAGAACTATATTAAGTCATTTACTTCATCTATATGAATGTCAATTTAAGGGGGATGGCATATCATTAAATCAAATTTTATTAGTTCAGCGGTTTGTTCATTTGTTATTAATATTGCTTGACACATCCCCTTACAAAACCTTTTCAGCTGCTGTGAACTCTTAAAATATTCATAATTTCAGCCCAGCTTTTGTCTTGATAATGTAGTTATCTTGGAAAACTGCTGCTGAAAAGAGCTTGGAATTAGAGACACTGAGATTAGGGGAAAGCCCCTTGCTTTAGCCACACTAAAAATAAAATAATGAATGTGGTATTCCCACTGGTTTTACAGTGTGGGCTCGAATTTGGGAGCCTGGTTTGTCTCAGACATGCACTGTGCTGGAGTGGCAGTGATGTTTGTCCTGATTCTGAGGACACTTTGGAGGGGAATAAAAAGGGAGGTTGGATGCTTAGGAACTTGCTCTGGATTTTTATATTTCTTGAGGTTTGTGTCCCTTTTACACAGGTTGAGGAGACCTGTCAGTGCAAGTGCAGCTCTGCCCTGAGCTGGGGAGACAGGAGGGATGAGGTTGGGAGCTGCCTCCTCCCAGCACCTCTTCCCTGCTGGCCACAGCGGGGACAAACCCACCACTTCACATGGAGGAAATAAGAGTAGAGACAGCGTGGAAGGAGAAAAATGTGCTATTGGGAAATGGTGAAGGAAGGCAGTTGGAGATATACAGGATCCTGTTAAGGAAGAACCCTGAGGATTTTGGGATGAGAGGGTCCTTGTGGCTGGACTGTGGGATGAAGGATGCAACAGCAGGAGGAGGAGCAGGGAGCCCTGGGAATGAAGGGCCAGGAGTGCAGAACTGGCTGCCCAGTGGGGTCCTGGGGCACGGGTGTGTCTGCAGGGTGCTGGGGTGGGGTAGGTGGGCACCCTGGCACCCCCAGGGGAAGAGCCTTGTGGACCTGCTCAGCCTCAGCCAGAGGGAGAGTTTATGCCCAGTAAGTTGAAGCCAGCTGGAAGGGAAGGCAGTGTTTTTGGTGTCACTGGTGCCTGGCAAGCACGGATTCCAAGTGCTCCTCCCAGCCCAGTCCCTGTGCCTGCAGCTGATGGTCTGTACATGGAGCAGCAGAGCCTGCCTGGATCTGCAGGTGAAACACCCACCTGTGGCAGTGCTGGAGGGATGCAGAGCACACTCAGCCAGGGAGCAGCACTGAAACACCTTCTGCTTGCACAGCCAGGCACTTAAAGCTCAGGTAATGCCACAACAGAGGGATTCATTTCTTCACAATAATCTGATTTCTCCCCTTTTTGTCTGTTGATGCGTTCCTGCTGGGCCTTGGGCTGTTTTTAATGGAGGTTTTGTATGCCAGGAGAGCAGGTTTGTGACATGTAGGCTTAAAGATGCAAAATCCTGTGTGATAATCTTTAGTTCTTAGGACTAAACTTTTGGGGAAGTTTAGGCTGGATGGAGCTCTGAGCAGCCTGGGCTGGTGCAAAGTGTCCCTGTACAGAGCAGGGGGCTGGAATTAGGTGGCCTTTAAGGTCCCTTTGAACCCAGGCCATTGTCTAGTTCTCTGAAATGGCCCAAGTTTGGGGTTTTAGAATGTTTCCAAACACATCCTCTGTCTCCTTTTGAATTGAGGGTATGAAGATCCTTTTCTCCAGGCACTCTAAATATTTTTTTCTTATTTCTCCTGAAGGGCTTAAGAACCAATATCTGGTATTTGAGAGTCAGCTTAGTGTGAACACAGCTTCGAGGATTATTCCTTTTCTTTATTTGGACTGAATAATTCTTAAAAAGCTTTGTAACGTCACAGGCACAAATACCAACCTGATGATTTTTGTTGGTCCTAGTTATGCAAAAATTGGAAAGGATCCACTGGGACTGAGCCCAGCATGATAAATCAAAGGGTTTTTTGCTCGAGAACATGGATGAATTGATGGGTGTATTCAATAAAATCACATTTAGGAGAATGCATGAATTCTGTGCCTCCTTCTCTGTCAGCCAACCAGCCAATTTCTTCCAGATCTTTC
>WBMV01005997.1:0-52706 GCA_013396655.1 Campylorhamphus procurvoides
TCCCATGGTCCTGGATAATGTGCTCCACAGAGAGACACTGAACCAACAGGGATGTTGCATTTGGAATCAGTGCAATACCAAACTGCACCTATTTTACACACTGCCCTGCAGCTCTGGTGGATTAGTCTCATTCCTCCCAGTGACCTGCTGTACCATCTCCTGCGACACAGTTCTTAATCACTCCTGCCAAAGACATCCCTCCTCTAGCCCAGGAAAAGGGGAATATTCACTGGACAGGATGCAACTAAGGCAGCAAAAATACAAATACCATCAGGCAGCAGGAATTGAAACATCAACTCAGTAACAAACCAAGTGTTCTGCTTTTGTCATTCAATACTATACCATCCATGCTCATGTTTTAGAAGGAAAAATTGCAAAGTTAATTTGAAGATTTCAGGTCTGCTCACATGTGGAGACTCAAGTGATGCCTCCGCTATCAGAGAAGGCTGGAGGCAAGGGAATTGCATTTCAGACTTTTCTTCATTGCTATGTATAAGTTCAGAAAAATTATTTTTTGCACCAGACTGCTGCAAAAATGCTGCATATTTAATGACAATTACCAGTTTGCCATCAATACTTCTCCTTGTAGCATTTCAAATTATTCAGTGGAAATAATGAAGCTGTCATCTAAAATACTATACGTATCGTAAAATTTTATGTCCCACTTAAATCTCAGAAAAGAATGACAATAAACTTTGATTAAATACTTGCCTGTAACAGAGTAAGATGTCAACAGGCAGCAGTAAATCCAGAGGAATTCCTATTGACTGCATGCCAGCTTGCTAAGAGCAACTGCACTCAGAGAAAGCTGTCTGCTGGCAGTATCCTGGCCTAGGCATCTCATCAGCTACCAAAACAGTACATTTAAATGCAATAAAAATCAAATTACAATGGGAGAAATGTCTTATAACCATCTTGAATGTCTTCATCTCACCACAGCATCATGGATTTGTTTCCCCCCACGCTGCACAATCAGCTTCAGAGATACCTTAAAGCACACAGGGTGTTCAGTCGCCTCCAGCAGAGGAACCTCAGTGAAACCCCGGGCTCCTGGTTGACTTTTCTTAATGCCAGTCAAGGGGTAAGAACGTGGGAGAGGAGCAGTGTCAGTTTGTCAGGGAGAGCAGTGGCATATGGAATAAATTTAATTGCAGTGGTCCATCCGCATTAGCAGAACCCCGCGGAGGGGAAGGGGAATGCAGAAGCGATGAAGACGAATGGAGGTCAGAGCGGGAAAGAAGGGGAAGCCGTGAAATAGAACAAGCCATTCACAACAGACAGGAGGAAACAAACACAAATAAAGCCAGGACATTCTCAGGGAGCAAAGGAAAACAAGAATGGATGAGGCAATCATTAAGGTTTTGAGTCAAAAGACTTGGCTGAAATGCAACTATGAAAAACATAGTTAGACTGAGGAAAACATTTTTAACAGCATAATGCACAGTGTAGGAAAAGGGAATAACAACTTGAGAGGGTAAGGAAGAGGGAAAGAGACAAAAAAGTACAAAAGTGAACAGAGGGAACGAGAATAAATATGGAAAAGAAATGCATGTCAGGAAATATGTTCCAAAATCCCCATAAAATCAGAAGTCTTGCCCAAATCCCTGCAGCACAGTCTTGTCCCCTCCTATGTCCAAGCAATCATTACAGAAGGTATGAGAAAAAGATACATACGGATCAAACCCAGTATTTGGTTTTGTTTCCTATATATCCTCTACAGTAATTTGGGCTGTTTGCCCAGTGTTGTTTTCTCTCGTTATGTAAATGCACACAAGAAAACCAATCTGTGGCTCCAAGGAAGCTCCAAGAAAGGCCAGCACGGGAGCGAGAGCAGCTGCCAGGCCTGCAGAGAAGGTCCCCGAGCAGCTCTGGGGGCTGTCACACACACAGGGTTACAAACATCAATACACCTGCACCAGGGTACCTGCACAGAGATCCTCTCCCACAGGGAAAGACAAGTGGCCATTTAGAGGAATCTGCTGTGCATTCACCTGCTGAGCCTGGGAGCAGAAGCAGAATTAGTTCTACCCTGTGGCTGTTTGCAAAGCCCCTCCTGAATTCAAAGGAGCAGCTGCTCACGTGGCAACTGAAAGCAAACGTGGGTTCACTGAATCCCCAGGGAAAAGCAGGGAAAGGCAGGCTGCTCTTCCAATAATTAACACAGCACAGCAATCTGAAAACACAAGGTATAAGAACTTAACATAATCCACATTAGCATGCTGGGGCTTTTTTTCCCTCTCTTTCTTTGCACCTTTCTCCTTTTTTCTCCATTATCCCTCCTCCCTGTAAATGAGGGAACCTACACAGGTGGGTTGATCAAGACTGATTGCAATTAAGATTTATTGTTGAAATTGCTGCTGTGGTGTAATTGAAACAGGTGTCCCTCTATTTCCTTCTCTGTATTGCTTTGTTCCAAATGCTAATCAACACAGAATACTGTAGAAAGCGATTACACAAATAAGTCAAATGTATTAAAATGTTATAAAATAGACATATATTTCCAAATCTTGAAGGAAAAAAGTGTTAGTGGGCTTGTTTATTCCCATAATGTACAGTCCTCTCCATCTTACAGACCTTTGTGGTGGGGCAGAACAATTTTAGTGGAAGAATTCAGGCATTTTAGTTTAGAAAAAAAAAAAGGAGGTGGCATTTTATTTCCAAACATTTCATTTTTGAAGACCAAATTTTTGAAGTGACCTCTTCACTCTCAAAACTCAAAAAAAAATTTGTAAGGGCCTTATGACAAAGGGCAAACTAACTGTGTTCTTGCACATTAAGTGACCCCAAAAAGAAAAGTTGCTTGCTCACACATGGAAAAGTGCAGTGCTTTTATACCTACTGCTTTCAGTATTCTGATTTTTCTCCAGATTATGCTACTCAATATGCCTTCCTGGCTTGCTCACAGCCATCAAAAGCCTATGACTGACTGCTATCCAAGCAATATTCCCAAAATAAGTTGGCAGTTTGACATCTACTGGGAACAGCAGACTCTTTTTCTCTTCTAGCCCCAGAAATCACCCCAGAAGTGAGTCTGTATTAACACGGGACACTGAAAAATTGTAAACAACAGTGCAGCAAATGAGGTTGATCTAAGTTGGCAAAAGTCTTGTTTTCAGATACAGCGAATGCTAATGATAATAAATAATTGCAAATACCATCTGGACTCTTTAAAAAACATCTTTCTCCAAGTCTGCAATTGAATCTCTACAAAAAGAGGATCAATGCAAAAGAAAATGAAAACAGTAAATTAAAATTAGATTTATGCCAACTACTTAAAACTAAGAGCTCATTTAGAAGCACTTAACACAAAAATGTGTTCTAGTTCAGCTGCAGAGTCTGGCCTAATCCCATAAAGCAACTTGGAGAGCTCCCCCAGTCCATCAGGAAATGTTCAAAATTTGCAGGACCAAATACCAGGCTATTTTTTATTTCTATTATTACTACTATCTTTTTCGATTTTGTCTCTAACTGATCCACAAATCTCAGAATAGAGCTTCTAAAAATTGCAATAAAGGAGAAAATACACCCAATATCACAGACGAGCATCAGTCAAGGGTCCAGATGAATGTCTGAGCTCTGTTCTTGACCAGGACAACACAACAGCAAGCCATGACCTTCAGTTATTGAGGAAAACTTCCCACTGTACACACAGGTTCAGCATCTAAAATGCACAGGACATTTTTCAGCTGGGTTAAGTTACTTCTGGCTAATGTACCCTGACCTCTGCTTGACCCATTTTTACATAATAAAGCTGTGAATTTTAGACAGAGTGTTTAATTTCCACTGTATTTTGCATAGATCATTTAGTACTTAAAATGGGGATAAATCAAATGGAGGAAACACGATATTAACAATATTTTCTGTGTGCTTCCACTTTGCCCATGAAGTGGAACTTTAATTACACCATTAATAACCATGCCTGCATTTTCAGTCAGTAGTGCATCATTCCTCTAGTGCCATTTAAACTGCATTTGGTCTCTAAACTGCCCCACCCTCTGGAATTGGTTCACTGATTATATTGGAGCAGCAGCCTCATCCTGCTTACAACTCAGCTACAAGGGCATCAACAGGAGAATTCACAGGCAGGAATCACTTTATGATGACCTAAAATGGTTTATTCAGAAAGGTTTCCTGTCATTTTCTGTCTCCAGAAAGTTTATATGGATTTAAAGATGACAGCTGTTATGGGAAGGAAAAAACAAAAGAATAAGAAAAACACCTCTAGAACTCCTATCATTGTTTTGCCCAACTACTTTTTAGAGTCCAAATTGTTTGAAAACTTTTTTTTTTTTAAAAAACCCTGAAATATTGCATCTGTGGTTACCCTTTTGCTGGGGAAAACAAGTCTAATTTTCTTATTTGTTCCAAAAAAGTATGAACCCAAACAGATACCAACCAGGTTTTCCAGCTCCTGTTGGAGAGCCACGATTGTAACTTGGCTACTAGATTAAAGAAAAACACAGAATCAGTAAATGAAATCAAATGAAAGCACCTCAGCCCCTTTTTAAGCCCCCTGAAGTGTCGAGGCTGTCAGGAGACATTTGGACGCGCTTCTCACATAGGAGAATGGAAACACAAAAAGCAGAGAGTACCTGGCTGAAATCTGGTTTTCTGCCACTAAATTTCTTTGTGTGAAAAAAGCAATAACCTCTCTGCAACTTGGAAAATATTTCTGTTCTGATTATTCCGCTATTAAAATGGGAGAGTGTCATTTTATGACAATTGCTTTCGGCAGGAGATATTTTACACTTATATTCGCAAGGAATAGGAACATAAGGAAGAACAATATTAAAACCTTCAGTGTTAATCTGTATTTTCAAAGCTAAGCACATTTTGACAAACTTTCTAATAGACACTGTTCAAAATTCATAACATATATGAGCATGATTACATTACTCTAATTTATTTTTTCTCCTCTCATGAGCAGCAATAAAATTTTACCTTTGAACTTATATTTATTACAACTTCTACTCTGTGGAGGGCATGCAGGCACAGAAATATAATAAAGCTCTGCTAATTCCATACATTATTGAAATCATAACAGTGCAAATGGTATCTTACTGTCTTCATGCATACTTAAAATTTCAATTCAAAACCCATTTCATTAAAAGGTCTGGTTAAGCAACAGTATATGCCTTCTATAAATTTGCAAATTAACGTAGCAGAATTATATTTTATATATTCAGAAAAAAAGTATGTAATACTAGTATTTGTTTAGGTGTTGTAAGCAAAAACTTAATGGATGCTAAATAATTGAGGGCTCCATCCACCAGACTCCTCTAAGCACTACAAAAATGTAGAGAGGGGAAATACTAGAAAATAATATTTGCTCACCCACAGGCTGCTGTAAATTGGGTCTAATTCCAGCTGTAAAAATCCCACTGACTTCCCCAAAATGGGAAGAGTACAGCTATGAAGGACCACTTCAAAGGTAAGGAAAGCACAGACAGGTGAAAGCACAGAAGGAATTAAGACTGGGAAAATCAGGGGCCATCAGTAAAACAAATGACACCTGGCCAAGGAAAACATCAGGACTAACACACAAGAGAAATCTGGGGTATCCCATGACTTGGTGGATAGAACAGTCACTGATACAGCAATTCAAGTGAGAAAGGGAGCAGCTCACACAACCCAGTATATGGCCAAGGGCAGAAGTGACTCAAACTGCAAGGGTAATACAGGCTCCTCTCTCTGCACATGAGCTGGGGCTCCACTGATGAGCAGCTGAGATAAGAGCTGCTCACACACCCCCAGAGTCACCAGGAACAGGGACACCGGTGTGACTTTGTGCATGCCACGTCCTCATCACATTTCTGGTAATTGCTCAGTCACAGATAAGGCACAAAGAGGGAAAAAGCGGCAGAACAGACTCCTGTGAAAACATTAACAGAAACAACTTAACCACCTTTACATCTGGCACCGAGGCATCAAAAATGATAGCTATTATTACTGCTGTAATTACATGGCTGGGACTCAGAGGAATTGCATTTCGCTTCCCTGGAAACACGGCCACGTGTCTGACAGCTCCTAAACCCACAGGAGCAGATCTCCCCACCACGGACACTCTGCAGAACTGAACACCTGGGCACCTGAAGACACACTGACAGGAACAGTCCAAAGGGCTCCCAAACCCATGGGGTCCATCACCCCCATCCTCCTGGAGGCAGAGAATGCCAGCTTGATGGCCACAGGCATCGAGAGGATCCCACCAGGGGAGTTCTGAAAACTCCCCAGCCAGGACTGATCCCAGCCCTAGACTCAGGCTTCTCTTTCTCTATCACATCACTCTGTCCCCACCACATCTATCTCTGTCCCTACACAGGCCACCTCTGAGGACTAAGCCTGAGACTTCCATATCCAAACCCTTGCCATGGGAACTCTGCACTTCGATCACATCCATCCTCCTGAGCCAGCTGCAAGAGACAAATGCAAGGGAATAAAGACACTGAGCCAATTAAGCTTTTTGACCATGAACCACCAGACCAGACTGAGGAAACACATGAGGGCCATATTTTAACTCCAGCACAAAGATGTAATGAAGTTGCCTAGACAGACTCCCAGCATTTAGTCAGACTCCAAGCTCTCAAGCTGTGACCAAATTTAGGCTACTGGGCCACTCTGTGCCACAGCAAGTCAAGTCAAATCTCATCTTTTGCATGAATTCCCACTCACAAGCAGCAGAGCAGGGAGCAGTTTTCCACAGCAAACTGTGGTGCTGTCTCTCTCCTACAGGAAGGTGAACTTCAGTATCACCTATCTCTGCTATAGAGCCAAAATTTAACAAAATTCTTCAGAAATCTGGTCAGTTTAGAGAGGAATACTCACTTGTTAAAAAGTAAGGAGAAAGGTTTTTGTTTGAAATCAGATAAGGAGAGCAAGATTTTCACCTGCTCTCAAGCAGTTAGTTGGAATGTATTCCACCACGGACTTTAAAGTCACCTCACCAGCAACATAACCTCCCAGCATATTGAAAACCAGCAGGAGGTATTGAATTAATACATATATGCTAACAAGCACTCCTAGAGCCATGAATGTTTAATCCAGTTTTACACGAGCTGACACTGTACCCCTCGGCTGTTCTAAGGTTTTGGAACCCTGAGACAAGGGAAGGACTAGAGGGTGCAGAGCAGGGAACCACAGAGGAGCAGTCAGAGGGAAAAGGTCTCTGCAGAAAGCCTGGAGCAGAACACTGTCACAGCAAGGGAGGCAAGGCAGAAATGTTAACATCTGGGGTGGGATGGAGCAAGGAGAGAAGGGAGGGAAGTCAGCCTCTGCCTTCAGTAGTTGTGGGGCTGCCTTTGGGTGATGTGTAGGATGCTTACCAACAATACATCAGATGTTTCCACTCATGTGCTGTGTATACAGAGATACAAACAGAAGCAGCTCTCTGAGACACAGCAATACAGGCTGACTGCACAGGGTAACTTATTGCACACCAAGCAACTGCTGGGAAAAAGGAACTTGTACACATCTTTGGGGTTTTACCCATACATCTTCATGTGCTGGACCGTGACAAATGATTGGATAACAACTCTTACTCCCCTTGTCATCATCCATCTTCTTAGGAGGCTTATTTCTTCAAATCCTGATGATGAACCTCTGTAGTCACTTATCTGAGCAGTGAAAATTTATTGCCTTTACTAGAAAATGAAATTCTCCTCCAGGAGAGCTGCAATGGACACAAAAGGGCAAATTTCCACCCTGGAGTATAGGGATGCATTTTCTTTCTCTTCAGTGGAAACTATACATTTATCCAGTGTCAGGATTTGGACCAAAGGGTATCTCCTGTGTTAATAAGAATGGCTAATTTCCAATTAAATAAGCTTACAGATCATAGAGATGCCCTAATGAGAAAAAAAAAAAGATAAGGCCCCATACTAATCCTGCTTTCACTGCACATATTTAACAGGGCTGCCAAAGCAAAGTCTCCAAAACACTTACTAATTACATTGGATTGCCTCCAGCCACTGTCACTGCCAGGGAATGGGCAAAGTTTGCAACAAACCAAACCACTAAGAGTTCAAAGAGATATTATTATTTTGGGAAAGCCTCAAAGAGGTCAAGAGACAAGAGGACTGTGGAACAAAGTATTGCTGATTTGGACAGAAAATAGTTTGTGGACTTCATGAACAGCTGTAGAAAAATATTTTGGCACAGCTGGGAGCAGCTCCCAAACTGGTAAGCTGCAAAAGCGCAGACTTGCACTAACTCCATGGCACTCATGTTGGAATTAAACACATGCCATCTCCAGCAGTTACAGAACCTGCAGGACAGACTGGAGAGTAAAAAAAATGTCATAGGGCAGAAGTCGATAAACCCAGCTGAAAGAACCCATACCTATCTTCATTTTGGTATGTTCAGTGGCAACATCTGGCACCCCAAGAGCGGTTGTTCCCAACACAGGGAGAGCCCAGACACCAAAGGATGACTGGAAGACCTGAAAGGACATCAGTGAAGAAAACCAAGTTCCTGCTTTTGTTCAACCAATGATGAGAACCAGCAAATCTGTGCGAGTGGCACGTGACCCTCCTCACAAACAGTGCCACGAACAGCCTTTCCAGCCTTCACATCGAGCTGCAATCAGCCATTAATTAGCTGGAGCCAAGGCCCTCCGCAGTGCAAGAAGGGTTGAAAGGACTGCAGGTGCCCAGAATGACACCATAAATATTGATCACAGCGCTGGTTCCACCTCCCCAGCCACAAAGCACACAATGGTCCTCAAGGGAGAGGAAAAGGCAGATCCAGTTTTAACCACCCTGCCGTACTAAAGCGCAAACCTTGTGGAATGTTATTTTAATTATTGCTTCTTGCTCATGCCAATTGTAGCCTATTAAAAAAAAATAAAAAAGAGGGTTTTCTGGACAGAGTCAAGACTCTCAGCTTGCAGGAAGGTGCACCTACATTGTGTGAATCAGCCCAACATAACGACACCCAAGTGAGCTCTGTAACCAGCAAAAGCAGTTTTTGAGCTTAGCACCTCAGGTCATTAACCAGCAAAACTTGGTGCCACCACAGCTCTTTCCGAGCCACAAAGTGGTCTCTGGCAGTGAGGGGGCCCTGCAGACTGAGTGGCTTATTCAGGTGGCACCAGGTGCCCACCAAAGCCTCTCTCTCACTGCCCTTCTCAGCTGTGCTGGAGGAGAACATATAACTACAGGCTCATGAGAGAGATAAGGGCGGCAAGAGATCACTCAGCTGTTAAAGTCCCTGGCAAAACACACTCGACTCGGGGAGATTAGATTAATTTATTACTAGGATAATGAGAAATAAAACCAAATCTTAGAACACCTTCCCTTCACCCCTCCCTTCTTCCCGGGCTTAACTTCAGTCCCGATTTTCTCTCCCAGAAGCCACTCCTGTAGCCCCCCTGCTATCAAACCCTTGCCACACAAACCCAATACCCCTACATAGTACAGTACATAAATCCTAAACCACTTAACCTTCAAAAATGTATGTCTGGGAATACTGCCAGTGAATATTTGAAAGGGATTACAGTAAATGTATTAGTTGTCACTGAAAATTAAAATATGGATTTCAATTGAAACTCTATGTAAGAGGGACTTTTCCCCCCAAAATCCGTTAGTTAGCAGCCATGCTGAACAGAGGGGGAATTGTACAGCCAGCTCAGACCACGCAGGGCAAGCTGATGTATTTTAAAAGCTACATTTTTATCTACTGGAATAGAACATTTTACTTTTTTATTTTTCTACTTTAATCAGAATATAACCTCATTAAATGACAGTGTGTGAAAAGAACATATAAACTAGAAAGAAAATGTAAAAAAATTTCGGAGTAAATTAATGTTTATTGCTTTTAGACTTTGATATTCTGGTCTTTACTACTTAAATGCAGTTTAAATGTATTACTTGCCACGGCCTTTACGTTAAACCCAGTAAGTCTGCAATTTGTGATAAAATTCCTTATCTCTCTCCTTCTGAACCTACGCAGAGATCCAAGGTTAATTTGCAGATAATATTACTTCATGAAATAATTATCTGAGCCTCTAGTACCTAAAATAGCTAAATTCAAGGAAGACAGTTTAAAAAATGAAGCTGTTAGGGCTGCAGGCTGGAGGCTGCTCCCACCAACACACATCCCACATGGGCAGCTCCTTCAGTGGAGGCAGAGCCTGGGTACCCCAAACCTGGTGCAGGAGTTCAGGGCAGGGATGCTCCACACTGATGCCCAGGAAGGAAGGGCAGCCAGCCCCATGCAACCTCACCCTCCAAGCCTCCAAATGCCAATGGCAAGGCAGCCTGCTGCCCCCTTCACAACCCCAGTACTTGCTGAAAAATGGCTCTCTTGAGCCATTCTTCCTCATTCTGCTAATTTTTCCAAGCATCCTCCTATTAAACTATACAAATACATCCATTTAGTAAACATCCCATTAACCAGGTCAGCGTGCAGTGTTCACAACTTATTACAGAGCAGCACCAAATCAGTCACACAAGCAATTATGCAATTGTAGAGCAGACAACTCACTTCAATCTTAATGTGGGGCTGGGGATGTATATGCCAATGTTCATACACATGACTCATTCATTTCCAAGCATTGTTTTCCATTTGTTTCACCCTCACTCACGCAGCACTCATGTCTTTTGATCTGTAAGCTTTGTGAGCTGTCAGAAAATATGAGCTCAGTGCTCCACCCTTCACATCAGGGATTTTTTTTAATGAATTTTGGGGCATTTCTTAGCTTCTGTTGCCTGGGGGCAGTGGGAGAAGCTGGGCTACATATTTAGAAATGAGACCTAAATAAGCATATTTTTTTTAAAAAAGGCAACAACCATTAAAGAATTCCAAGATCTTTCCAGAACTATTTAAAATAGATGGTTGTAGAGAAGAGAAATCAGAGCTAAGATTCTGGGATGTTATCGTTACAACAGGGGGGGAAAAGTGCCTGTTAAAATCCCAGCTTTATTTGAAGACATACATTTATTGAAGTGCCTTGGGAAAACAAGATGCCATATAATATTAACAAACAAGAATATGCTCTGTCAACCACATGCAGCACCACAGACATTTTGAAGACCTAAATAAATAATGTATTAGAAAACCTATGCTAGGCTGAATTAATGCAGGCTCCGATGATATAAATGAACTGCAGTGGTGGAATTATTTTCCTGGGATTTAAGTCGTATATAGCATTAAAAGTAAAGGCCTTGAGATACTTATTGATAGGCAAGAAACTGCTCTCTTTAGATCTATGCATGCCCAGGGAGCACTCTGCCCAGCTTACAGTCTCGGAGAGTTTCCAAGAGAGTTACCAAATCACTCAGCCCTATTTGTAAACACCATGAAACAGAACAAAACACCCTCTTGGCTCCAGTCTCCTTTGACACAGCACTAAGTGTACAACAAACAGTGCTGACTTGGTATTAAACTTGGGAAATCTCCTCAAATCAAGGCAGGGGGTGATGGGAATTTTGCATCTAGTGACAAAAAATGGAATTTGAACTTAGAGGATAATCTTGGTTTCTACATAATATGGGCAGCCAAGACCAAACCAACCGCTGATGTGGGAAGGGTCCAGATGGACCTGACACCACCTGGAAGTGACTTTGTCCCTCCAGCAAAGCACCCTGGGCTCAGCCAGTCCCAGCAATCCCCCTGCTCTCTTGCTGTGGCAGATAAATATTCTCCCTTCTTCCAGAAAAGTCACTTTTCAAACTACGATGGTCTCTCACTGACTCATTCTTCTCCTCCTTTCTCTTTCTGGACTTGGTCATTACCAGGACAATGTGAGGATTCAGTAGTAGCAACACCATCAGGCAACTGATGGCAAATTCATGCCTACAGTCCACGTCTCCATAGGAATTTTTAAATAATGCATCTGTTTTAACAACCATGACAGGAGGATACACTAAAATTACACAGTATGGGAAGACCAGGTTTCAAATTGCATCCCAACAATCCATGACAATTCTGTTTCTAAAGAAACTCCCTCTCATCTATATTTTCTCCTCACAAACCTTGTTCTGACATTAGCAAGCTGCCTAAAGATACAAACTGAACAAGCTGTTTATTTAGAAAGGAACCATGAAACATCTTATCTCGTTACCTATTTAACTCCTAAACAAAGGCAGTACCTAATTTGAGGCAATTACAGCCATGTTTCATACAGACAGAAAGAAAAACACTGCACAATGGAATTTCAAATTGTTCTCAATCTCCTCACAGAGCTAATCTTTCTCGAGTCACTAATTCACATTCACTCCAGCACTTCACAAAAGCTCCCATTTATTAAATACCAGATTCAATTCGCAGATAAACAATTCGATAATGTAATTTACACTTAAAATAACAGCTCAGCTTCAAAGTTAGTGGGGGAATTAGGAGTCTTCCCTTTTTATGGCTGCTTGTCACAGCTCCAGTCCTGTAATCAAGGCCCACTGGACCCACACCAGGCAGGATCTGTGTGAGGATTGAACGCTGTCGCACAGACCTCGGTGGGTTCAGTGGGAAATCTGCCAACAGGAGCATGTTAAAGAGCATTCAGGAGCTGCACCTCGTGGCTCTTTTCCCTGCTCTGCAATTTCTGTACTGGTTTTATCACATGTTCTTCTCTTTCCATTACGACCACCTGACTAATCACAAATTGCTGCCTAATGAAGAGTGCTGGCATTACAATACTTAATTAGAATTAAGAGGAAGATTTACTTTAAAAACCTGACAGACCAACATGCCCCAGAGCCAATCTCAGTAGTGCAGAACTACCCCAAAATTTCCATGTCCCAGATTCTTAATTAAAAGTTTGTCAAAACTTCTTATTTTGCGGGGGAAATCTTCCCCTCCAGAATCCATTAACCTCCAAACAAGTGACTGAATTGTTTTTAAATCAGCTCTACTTCATAAACAGCTTGATAAAAAGAAACTCAGCAAAAGTACAAGACTTATCTTTCATTCCCACTCCACAGCCCTCAGAACTACTGTACAAAGGTGGCTCTCACAATCACTCCTGTCCAGCACCGAAGGAATTTCGGCTGCAGACAAAGCCTTCTGTAGGGCCACCCAGCAGGGAAGGATTAAATTACACAAGAAGAGCCCCTGCTTTTTTCCTCCACCAAAGGGCCGTGGTCAGAGATCAACGTGCGAAGCTGCCTATTGAAGTTAGACTCAAATTATTCCCGTATTTAAACCTCGGGAGAAGGTTTGCTGCTGACACTGGGAGCAGAGCACACAGCAAGACCCCAGGTGAGCTCCTCCACGCTGCCTGAGGAACAGAGACCAGCTGGCTGCAGGATGCTCCAGCCTTTTCTTCTGCATCTCTCCTCTTCCTCAGCCCAATCCCCGCTGCAGACTGAGCTGAGGGAAGCCTCCAGCCCCACACCCTGCCTTCTTACACATCCTCACCCTGTGTAAGCTCTCACTCTGCTGTCTGCACAATCAGGTTTAGTTTGCTTTTACATCACACAGAACTTAACTGGCTTATTCTGAAACGTTTCTTTCTTTCATGACTTATATCATATGAGCTGGACTCTGTCCCATCAAGCCTCACATACAGAATGCAATAAGATACAGCCAGTTTCTTTACCCTAATGATCTCCTGTTTAATTTAAACCTCCTATACTGTTGACTTTCCCTTAGGAAAGAAAAGTCTTGGCTCAAATAATTTTGAACTGTGAATTGGGCAATTTTCCATCTGTTAAGAATCTGAAAAACATCACATGAATTAAAAACCGTTTTCTGGCTTGTTTTAGTGTGGCACCTGAAGGAAATCAGGATTTGCCATCATGCTGCTTATCCAGAGAATTTTGAAGCCTTTTATTAATGTAAATAGAATTTAAAAGTCTCTAAGATTCAAATGCCTGTTTGAACTACCTGCTGAGGCTGGAGAAAGTGAGAAGCCATGGCCACCACTGAGGGAAGTCATCCCACTGCTGGATGGACACAGTCTGGCCAAACACCAGTGGCCAGAAGAGGACAAATGCTCTGAGTTTACAGAGAATGAAACTTTGCCCACTCACATTTCTTTTGGATGGTGTCATTTAAATATAGCTGAATTTCTGGTTAAAGACAAATGGTGCAAGGACAGTATTAATGAAAAAAACTTTGAATTAGTGTACCTCAAAGAGATATTATGAGTAGCAAACTAAACCCTGAGGAAGTTTTGAGGTCACAGCTGTGTAAATAAGCTCTAAAAGCACCATCTCAAAACCAGGTGAAAATACCACTGATGCAAATGCTATAAATAGCCCTTTTCAGAGAGTCCCTTTAGTTCCACATCCTTGTCAATTTTGATACATATAAAGCACCAAAATGCTTTAGAGACCCCACTTGGGATGAGGAGGATAAAAAGACATCATAACATTCCTCAAGACACTGTGTGTTTGAGAGACATAACACAAATGTTACCTAATCATAATCAAGGAGTGAAAAATGCTATCTTTATATTTACATGCCGTGAATATTTCCTTCACTGGTAGAAAAGTAGTGAAATCCTTAACCCCTTTTGGAAGGCTTTTACTCCTAAAGACCAGAACCCTTATGAATGAGATTAACCCTTACTGCCATGTCTCCCACCTGCTCCTCTCAGTACCTTCAGCCACCTTTGGGTCACAGATCCAGAATCCTGTCCTTAGTAATGCTTTCCAAAAGGATCCTTCCAGCCTCCTTCCTTTGCCACCACATCTGTTAATTTTACAACTTGTCATCAGCCTGCCTTTCTAACACAGTTCAAGAAGGATGCTACTTTGCTCACATCTCCCCCATCTGAATCAGGGTTTCCTAAAATATTTAATAATACTACCAAAAGAATATGAACTCCACATGTATGTGAAGTTCTGCTTAGTTTAAAGAAAACAGCCAAGCAGGGTATTTTTGCTTTGCGCTCCATTTCACTGAGAAAACAGGAATTCTACTGGAACTTACAGGTATTTTTCTAGTTTTTTACTGAAACAATCTGGGTTCTTTGTCTACAATAAGGGCAAAACCAAACAAAACTATTATATATTTTCTTTTCCAGACTTAAAAAAATTAACTATAAATACTTCTGTGGTTTTAAAATACAATACAGAACTTCATTTCAGTCTCATAACTGAAAGCTTAGAAAGCATCAAACTCAATAAAGATTGTCTAGACATTAAAAACCAGCTTATAAATAAATAGTTTTAAACTATACATATACACTAGTCCAGTACATAGCTGTTAATCCTTCTGTAAGTTTCTTCAAACCACTTGCACCAAAGTAACAGACCTACAGGTCACACACACACACGATGCTCTTTAGGTAACCTTTACCACAAGCTTAGATCAACTTCGGTCAAACCTATTCCATAACATTTAAAACATAAAGGGCAATACAGATCTTGCCATTGTAACTGATGTTTATATTTTTCTTAATGTTATAATTCCCATTTCTGAAAGGGCTACCTTGAATCTTTGTTCCAAATCCACAGGTGTTTGAAGCCCAGGTTAATTTTTAAAAAACATCATCACCTGCTGCTCCCTCTCCCTGGTGCAAGTGGGAGTTGGATCTTTGGAAATCCATCTCCTCTCTGCTGAAACAGCCACGGGGAAGAAGCAGCCTTTGCCCTCACCATTTTAACACCACTATGAAGTCTTGGAAAACGACTTTTGGAGACATCAGGTATTAAAAAGGAGCACCAGATACTGAAAAGGATTGTTGTTTTGCATAGCAATTCATTCCAGGGCATTCTGCACTGACCACAAGCACATACTAGGCTAGCATGGAAAAAAATACTTTCCCAGGTAGCTGTAATACCTTGTACTGACAAGCACGGGAGGGATGAAAGTTGGCTATATCCCTAATCAACTCCACTCTATCTCCATCTGCCAAATACACAGAGCTAAAATTACCACTGGGTACCAACTGGAGCTGCCTTCTGGATGACTGACACAAGACACAGCACCAGCATTTGAAAAAGCACTGTCACAGTTTTGCTGGAAATCACACAACGTATTTGCATTCAGAGATGAAGAAAATGAATCAGAGCATGCTGAAGTTTATCCTCTCAGTTCAAGCCCACAAACTTCCACCTTTCCGTCATTAGACATTTCAGCCTGTACTTTAGTGCAATATTCCTGACTCCAACATACAGATATTTACACAAACATAGCTACTATAAGAATTGTTTATAGACTTTTCAGTTTCTGTTTTCCTTGGCTTGCCGGCCACACATTTGGTCTCATCTCAAATGAAGTAAAACTGTTAAAAGTGTGCCTAAGAAAAGCAAGCTCTAACTTTTCAGCAGCTTACCTTAAATTTAACCTAAAGCTGATCTTCTGCATCTTTTGCAGACCGCACTTCCAGTAGGGGATGCAAAGACAGTAAATCCTCTTGAACTCCTGGCAGTGTCTGTCCTCAGATTGTCTGAGCACCAGTCCTAGGGCAGGGCACAATCTGCATTTTGTCTTTCTAAATGTTCCCAGCAGGAGACATCAAATCTTTGGCACGGTACCAGCTGCTGTGAGGTAAGGCTTGATGGAGGTAACTAAATCCAGTCCACCTGGCTCATTAACAGCCAGCCTGCTCAAAGAGCACATCAATCTTTATGACTACAAGAAAAACAGGTCTCAAATCTACTGAACAAACCACACAGCATCCTTCAGGATTCCTCAAGCACTCATAATACTCATCAGCCTCGCTATTCCACTGCAACGCCCTCCTTCCACCACGGCTCCTAAATGAGAAATGTGGATCCTATCTAATTGCCAGAAAGCTTTTAGGATTTAAGATCAGCTTTTAGGATTTGTGCCTCTAACAGTCAGGAAAACATACTGCTCCAGCGAGAGGATGTGGTGGGATACACTCAGGGACTCAGAGGAGGAAGGAGCAGTGTGGTGCAGAAGGCTGAGCCCCACAGGGGTGACTGAACCTGCAGGCTTGGAGGAGCTGGGACCTGCTTAATTTTATTGGTCCTATGTACAGGTGTGTCGAGTAACAGCATAATTTTACCATTCCCTGCAAAGCTGTGAATCTAAGAGCTGTGAAGTTGCCTCCCCTCCAGTTTGCATTCACATGACCAGTTCTTAACTGTGTGTATAAATCACCCCCTCCTCAGGCAGAACTCTCGGTGCCAGTTCTGTCCCACTAATGCTGACAGCACACAAATCTGACCAGAGCACTGTATCAGTCTGTCTTTCCAAACTTCAATGATTCAAGGAGCTGAGACAGAATAGCCCCTAATCCACTGACCAGCTTTTTACCTTTTAACTGGACACTGTTCTCTCATTCAGGTGTATCATTTGGACTGTGTTCTCCTCCTGCCCTGCTCGGGATGTCACAGCCCTCACAGGCACCAAAGAAAAATTGATTCTCATTACTCCATTTGTTAAGGTCAGACTAAACACGGGTGCATTTCCACGTTAACTTGAAACCAAGTACTTAAATTTTACACATAAAACTGTTTCTTGTAGTTTCCAAGAGTTTCTGTTTCTAAAATAAGGAATTACCATAATCTAGGCTTATGCTACTCTTACAGGAGAAACAAAATCTCAGTGTACCATTAGATACGGTGTTGTGTCACTGGAGATTTAAGACCTTCTTCTGATATGTCACAAAGAACTTACTTCAGACTTACTTTCATTACATTAAACAGACTCTGCAAATTCATTCTGTATCATTAATCCATTGCAAAATGAAAATCTGTGAATTCTACCCAGGTAAGAGCTTGGCTTCGCTGAGATTGGACTCGATGACCTTAGAGGTCTTTTCCAACTTAACTAATTCCATGATTCATGTTAAAGCAGGACCTGTCAAACAGGAACAAACTCAGCCACCATCTCCCCTTGCAGCCCCTTCCTCATGGAGGATTCAGGGACAGCTGGTGGGATGCTCCTGCCCCTCGTGATGCTGAGCACGTACCACAGGCTGTCCCTGGGAACAGCCACTCTCAGGGACCAGGTGACATGTCGGGATGGACCTGGGAGCACAGACAGGTCACTGGGCACAGCTTTGTTCCTGTTCTACCCCCAAAGAGTCTTCAGCTTCTGTAAGTGCAGAGCTTCACTGTCAGCCCGTGGCAGAACACAATATTGGATCTTAAAATAACACTGCTTTACCTTACTTCCCTTTACTCTTCAATTCCAACAGGAATTCAGTGTCTGCTCTGTCAATCGAGCCGTGTGAATAATGGATTTCTGTTTGAGCACTGAACCAAAAAAAAAAAAAGACAAATAAAAAAAAGGAAAAGGAAGAAAAAACTGTAACTGTTTAAAGTAGTCTGAAGAGACTGCAGGTGGATTTAGGAAAAAAGTAATTTCAAGATAAGGCAACACGTTTGCTTAATATGAAAGGAATATTTTGCTTTTCTGTTAATTTTCTCAAAAATATTTTTATTTTTTTCATTTTGTTTAGAACTAATTCATTTAAAAAAAAAACCCAAACATTAACCCTTTAATCTAAAAAGTGATGAAAGAAAATATTTTGACTCTGAAACCATGTTCTCCAGCTTTACAAATAAAACTGTCAGATGGGACAGAAATCAGTTACTGTCACCAGTACTGCCAGAACAGCAGCAGCAGCGCTTGCATAAAGGTCTTCTGCTTGAAACCAAAAGAAGCAACAGGCCTAAAAGTTCAGTGGATACCCTTTATTTATTTTGTGGGTTTCTTCTTCTCACCAGCCTCTGCAGGTTGGTCTGTAGCAGCTCTGAGTCCCAAGACCTGCCTGACATGATTCACTTCTCAGATGTGGCTGGGAAGGCTGCACAGAAGCCCCCAAAGTTCCTGGGAGCACAAGGTGAGGCAGAAGCTGCTGAAGATGGTGTTTCTCCTGTGACAGGTCCTAGGAACAGTCCTTTGGGTGCTACAGGAAAGAGGCAGCAGCATTTGCCTGGGCCCCTCTGGGCTCAGCATCTGCATCTCCCCAGCACTGCATGGACTGTGCATGGACAAGGAACAGAGAGATTATTCAGCACTGCCCTCAAAAGGGAAGGCAACTCTGCAAGTTTGGATTGCCACGCTGGAAGGAGCCCAGAAGAACCTGCTCTAGTCTAGAGGGTGGCATCCATGTCCATGGTGGAGGGTGTGGGAGTGTGTTTGGAATTAGATGACCCTCAAGGTCCCTTTCAACACAAAGCCCTTTCTGATTCTATGAATTTTAACTCCCACAAACCAAGGAAACCCTGACACCCAAGCTGACACTACAGAAAGGCAAAGACTCAGCAGCTTTAGAGCTGTGACTGGATTTGTTAACCATGAGGAGAGTGAAAGAACCCAAATCCAGCAGAATCACATGACCTTTGCATTAAACCCTGTTGCCGATCCAATAATTTTTGATGAAAACAATTAAGCCATTGGGTATGAATTATTTCCTATTTTTGATTAGTTAGACACTGCGCTATTCAGTGTCAGAGAGAAATTCTTTGCTACTAATAATTCTTCTGGTAGGAATCGGAACAAGCAGAAGCAAATTAATAGATGAAGGCATGGGAATTACAACAAAACAGATTGACAACTTGTGAGTATGATTCTGAATAATAATATTTTACATTCTATTCATGAGCACTGTTAATAGGTGAGAGTTCGTTTATGGTACTGTCAGAAACATTTATAAAATGCTTGGAAAAGGAATTGTTACTTTTATGAGTCACACTTGTTATTTCATGAATTTATTGTTATAGTTCCCCTTACGTATGTTCTCAGGTTGTCCTCCTTACCAAATGACTACTCTGCTCACAAGCTCCATAAGGGGCATTTCTGAAAACACACACTTTGGGTTCACATTTGTCTTGTTTCAATCGAATTTTCTATCATTATTGCAGCCTCAAACAGATATGGAAAATAACAACAAAAAGGGTGCCCAAATTCATTCATGAGACTGAACACAACAATATTTTTATTTTAAAATATATGTTTATGTATTTCTTAGCACCCACATGAAACAACTGTGAAACCACCTACGAAGGCACAACTGAAGTCACCATACTCTCAGTGCTTGCACCTCTCACAAAGACAGAAGCAGAGCACATGAAAGGTGATTATGATCATTGCTGTCAAAAAAACTTTGGCTACTGCCCAATCGCACTTGAAAATGAGAATGTTCATGTTTTGTGAACTGGGAAGTTTTCACAGGGTTATTTACACCTGGTCAATGCACAGTACTGTTTGTGGGTTCTAATTAACACTGCCCAAAGTCAAATGGCAAATACTTGCAACCATCTGATCAAGAATACATTACCAACAGCCAATTATTCAATTCCTTGTTGAACAACTGAAAACAACAACTCTGAGAAAAATCACAAATAATTTGAGTTGTCTGTGAATATAAAAAAGGGGTTTCAAATAAATTCTTTGATCTGACTTATAGATTCGTGTACCCAATGGTACACTTACACCATTCAATTGCTAGTATAATCATCAATTTTCCTATAGTATCCTTTTGGCTTCATAGACTTTCCCAAAAATATCCATTGTCCTTCACTACGTAAATAAAAACCACTTTGCTGAAAAATTTCGTTTGGAAAAAGCATCCAATAGAGGTCTATTCCCATTCTATGCATTACTTCACATTGCATTCCTACGCATTGTTTAATTTCATTTGATTTATTACACTACTGTCTTTTGTTGATGTGGAAGGAGAGCACTCGAGGGATAGAGACCAGACAGTAAGAGCATCTCACACGCATCATATACATGTTCAGTAACTTATTAACAGAGATTAGAGGCACTGCTAGTGGCAGCAGACACCTAACAATGACAAAGTAATGAGATTATTACTGTCTCCGCATTACTCCTCATCTATGCTAAAGTACCACAGATCACAAATTACAGACTGCAGCCACTCCATAAAAAACTGCTGCACACAGTATGTGCCCTGTGGAGGCCACTTCATTATTATGGATTATCCTACTGAAGAAACAAAAAGTCATTTCTGTACCTCTAGATCGAGTAGAAATGCTACACTGCTGAAATTCATACCAGTCCCTATAAAGAGATATTTCTTTGACAGGGAAGTCTCCAGAGAAACCCTGGAAACCAGAGTCAGACACACCTGGGACTTGCTCCTGGGCTGTCCAAGCTGCAGGTCAGGCCAGCAGCAGTTTGTTACCTGGGTCAGGACCATAAAATCTCACCAGAAGGATGGCTTTTTGACATGGAAAGAATGGACACTACAAGGGACTCAAAAGTGAGGTTTCATCTGGAGAAAGGTTTGTTGGCCACTCTTCCCTTCTCACCTCTCTCATGGGATGGGCTGGCACCACAATTGTGCTACAGATGGGGCAAGGGAGGGAGACAATGGGGTGACTAGACATGGGACAGAGAAGGGCTAATGCCTTGTTAACTTCACTTGTTTATCAGCAAATTTCAGAGAGAAAGATGCACCTCCAAGCTCCACCTTGCTGGAGGGAACTTCAGTCCAACAGGATCCCACAGGCTCCACCAGCAGCAGCAAAGTCCTCTGCCATGGGAGAGGACAATAAAACATGGCCAGCTCCCCTCCACTGCTGCCAGTGTAATCAGAGCTCATTTTTGGCAGGAGAAAAACCAGTCCCCTCCTGATGTCTCTGAGCCATGGAGGGCAGCAGGGCACGGCCCAGCAGAGCAGAGCATGCGCTGGGGAAGGACTCAGGTCCAGCCACAATGGGCATGCAGAAAGAAGAGAAGGTGGGCAAGGGCAAAGGCCATGATGCCAAGCCCTTCTCCAGTGTGGCTGACACAAGCAGCACTGAGACCAGCTCCTGCTCCAAGGAAGACAACCAAGACACCGCAGCAAGGACAGGAGAGCACCATGCCAAGAAGTCTGGCATTAATGGGAAAATGAAGGCATCTTGCAGGCAGGGATAGAGAGAAGACCCAAAGCACCCTCGTGAACATACCCCAGACCCAAAAGAACTGCTGTTAAGATGATGATACACCAGATTTTGTCATTTAACAGAGTCCAAAGAATTTATATTTTTCATCCCTGCAGGCTTTCAGTGGGAATAGTGAGCTACAATGCCAGGCATGGATGAGAGAATAGCTGGATAAATTACTGGATTTTAGGAGACAGAACTGAATTCTACAAAAGATGCTTATGTAAATGAAAACACTGGCCCAAAATACAGCTCCTCTAAATGCTTTCAGCAGGGCCCTGACTTGCACAGAATATTGAACACATGTACAATGCTAAGCATGAGCACAGGCCTTATGCTATTTTACCCATAATTGATGTATCTGTTTCACACGACTCCCTCCTGGCCTCCTACTACCAACTAACCAGCTATTCCAGGTAAAACACATTATGCAAGTCTGACACTTACTCCAACTTTTACCCAAAAAAAGAGACTACATCTCGCAAAGGAAATTTAGCTAAGGGAATATTACAGAAGGAAATAAGGTTATGAACAAAGCAACTCATGTTATGGGACTGAGGGAAGAAGAAACAATTTGACTTTTTTTTTCCAACTTCTACTTTAAGGACTCTTCCAGACCTCTTCTACTCAATCAGGTATTAAGCAGTGTTTCTAACCTGCCTACAGATCTGGATACCTCCTTGTGAAACCTTCTCAGTTTTATCTGGACACTGATCATGCCTAGTGACAATGTCTGCCTCAGGGTGGGAAGAACATCCCAACAAATTTTTTTTGTAACTAGAACATGCACAGAGTAATTGAAATGGAAAGGGTATTGTGAGCATTCCAATACCTTGTTGAACAACCGAGTGAAGAAGAGACACTTCAAAGGCCACAGAGCAGAGCTTGATCAGAGATCAAGGGGCACCTACATGGAAGAGGCTTTGGTTCCCAGCCACAGGTTGGTGGTGCACAGGCATGGATGTTGGCACAGCTCTAACTCTGTAAGTACATGGTGCTCCTTAGCAATGCCATCCCCCTGCACACTTCACTGCAGGCCTGGACCTACAGCTACCATCACACATCAGGAGAGACCACTCACACAAGGTTCACAGTCAGCTCCCGGCTGATTCCATTGTATTCTGGCTGTGTCATTATATAATTGTTGAAGAATTCTTTTTTTGACCACACAGATTTTAATGTGCTTCAGGAGAATCTGTGCTCTTCAGACAAAGCAGACATCATTTCTTTCTGTCAGGTTCTAATACCCCATGAATGACACACTATGTTAACCCCTTGCCAATTAACCCCTCTTGTTATCAAATTGAAATTGTTTCCTGTGACCAGTCTCAGCACCAGGGAAAAGAAGAATTCTGCATTTCAGACACACCACCAGGCTCTAAAATTTCACAATGTTGCCACTTTTGAGATGATAGCACAGTCTCGCTGTGACTCAGGACTGCAAAATCGTGCTCCATGTAATTGAATCTAAAGATCTGACAACACTGACCTTATCAAGAAGTGGAACCTTTGGCTGAGGTTCAAACCACACACAAGAAATAAGATCTTGCTGGTTGTTTGTAAACGTCATATAAAAATGTACTTATTCCTTATTAGCAGCTTGTACACTGAGCACTCAGCAGGTCTCAGAGTGCTGCCAAGTGAAGGATTACTCAGTACAATCACTTCAGTAACATCTTAGTCTGGCATTAATTTTGGCAGCACAACCAAGCATCCCTTCTCATGTAACAGGGTTATAGCAATGAGATAAACATTCAGACCACACACTAAAAACTGAGGATAAAAGAAATGCTAAAGGTTGGATTAATACTCTGAGTGCCCATAGTGCTGCTGACCTCAGTGACAGCCCTACTTCAGTACAAGAGAAGCAAGAAGGAGGATTCCAGGGAGAACCAGGACACTGATACCCCACTTTTGTGGTGATAAGGCCAGGAATGACAACATATGACCTGCACTGGTGAGTCATCTGCTTTAGGATAAAATAAGAGAAGGCTCCAGGCAAAATCCCAAGTCCTATCAGCACATGGTTCTCATGAGCCACACAGCCAACTCAAAAACCTGAAACTTCCATAAAAACCCAGTGAGGAACTATTGTAAACACTTGCAAATGCTCTGCAGCGATATGTCACTTTAGAAGGAGGCACAAAACCCCACAGAGCCTTTTGAGACCATCCCAGTGCTCACCTTCCCTGCTCCTGCAGACAGCTCTCAGGGGGCGGTGTCCTGGCCCACATTTGCCATGGTCAGTCACACATGGTCCTTCCAAAACGATCCACTCGTAGCACGCTGGGTCTTCACAAGGAACAGACTCCACTAAATGAGGACAGCCTGTCAGGGTGCCCACGGGATCCACGATCACTTGCCTTCGTCTCATCCTAAAGCCTGGGAAAAGCAGAACTGAATTAACTGGATCACAGCAAGAATATTTATTAGGACTGTGCAGGGCACCTGGAAGTGGGGGACATGAAGACAAACAAGAATACAGCATTTACAAACTGGATTGACTGGGATGGCATTGGCAGTATGTGCCCACAGTCCGGGCACACAAAATGTAACAGTGTGTAAAGAATTCCAGCAACCCACACTTTTCACATTCCTTTTTCCCTTTCATCAACATCAGATAGAAATACACATGTCAAAATATAGAAATTTACCAGTGATGCACATATTAATGCAATAAGAGCACTGGGATAAAGAGAGAGGAACAGTTAAGGAACTGAAGATATAAAGGATATCTATATTCTGCCCGGGAATCCACTAAGGAAAAGACTTGTTTTGAGACACAGCAGAGCAGTTTACTAAGAAATTAGTATTCTGCTTTAAGAAGGTGTAAGGTTTTCTGATACATAATGCATATCAGACCTCTTTGAAATGACATCCTATTAAACTGGAAGATTCAAATGTAAAGTGGAAGAAAAAGGTTACAGAAATAATCATAGAATTTATTACATAATCTACCTCCTTCTGAATAAAGCCAAAAGTCATGTTGCTGTACAAAATGCAGAACTAATACACAAGTACCTTTCAGCACGCCCTGTTATGTAATGACACAGAATTCCAAGAAAAAGGCAGAAGAAAATACACGGTGGTCTTTCCTCCCACACTCTCAGGGCAGGGGCAAATATACACCCTCAGTAAAGGCCCCGTGGAAATGCTTGGCCCATGAAACATAAAACTAAAAATAAAACATTCCAGAGAACAAAACAGATCAAACTTCACAATTCTCAAATGAGCAAAAAGAAATTATTCAAAACTATTTAAACGTGAAGTGCTTTTAGAAGTATTTAAACATACATTTTTTTTTATTTCTCTTTTAATTTGAAAAATTTGACCAGCTCAAATCATTTCCCAAACTTAGGCAGTTTTCAGAAAAGTGTAATTTCCAAGCAATAATATCCATTCCCTGATCTGAACTCCCAGAGTCATCTTTCCAACTCAGAGCCCTAGGAGAGGCTCTGCAAGGAATCTGAACGTGTTGCAGCAACAAACACATAGACCAGTCAATTAAAATCCAGGGGAGGTTAAATTACACTTGTATATTCTTCTTCAGGAATTTAAACCAAACTGAGAAGAATGAGAACAACCTCTTGGGTCAGCCTGACCCCACATTTCAGGGCTGTGGGATGCACATTCCAGGCACACAGCAGGACTTCCAAGGAGGATCAGAGAGGAACAGCCTGGCAGCTGCTAGCCTGAGAAACCCTCCTTTTTCACAAGTGCAGCACAGGATAAAAGGATCTGAATCAGGCTGAAAAATCTGATCTTTATTTTATTTCTCACACGAGTAACTGCAAAAAGCTTTTAAAGGTCATATTCCACTACACACATCTAAGAGCTTCACCCTATGTTAGATTAATTTTTTAAAAAATGAACCACATTAAGCTCCCCACACGAAGAACTTGACACCAGTGCTTTTGCAGCTTTGCCCATGACCTGCTGCCCGAGGAGTGGCCCAGGGCAGCTCTCACCTCTGGCCCCGTGCTGGTGGTGCTGGCAGTCCTCGTGCTGGCAGGGTCCCCACGCCGACCACAGGGACACCACGCACTCGGCCGGGCACGGCAGGTGACACACCTGGGAGCTGGAGGGAGCAGGACCCTGGCAAAGCTTCCCATCCACAGGTCTGGCGACTGAGAGATGGAAAACAAAAAGGATATCAAGGCTGTAATTTCACCCTGGCCAACACACAGCGCTCCAGAAGTTTATTGCTGACTTTAGTTTTCCAAAGTGTGCCAAAAAATCCAGTGATTTTTCCAGGGTCTTATCTCCTGGAGCAAAAAGTTAATCCTGTGTTCAGCAAGGCATGTAGAAGTTTTATCTAAACTGTCCATACTCAGCAAGCCAATTAAGACTCTGCTCAGTAATAAACAGGAGCTGGAAAACTAAATGCAGTGCTGAGTTGTGACACTGCTGAGGCAATAAACTGGGATCTCATCCCCGCAGTTTTGGCCCAGGAGACTTCTTTGCACCAGTCTGAAGAGAAAGACATCTAAGGAGAAGACCCCAAAAGCTCACACTGCAATGGGGAGCCAGGCAGAGGCAGGTGATTAAAACCCAAACGGGGGGAATCTCCCATCCCCATTCCCTTGGGGGGCACTGCCACCTCTGGATTACGGATGAAGGGTCCAGACCTTTGAATTTTGACCATCTATTTCCAATAAAAGCGAGCAGAGATCTCGGGTTCTTGCTCTGCAGACACATGCAGAGAGCATCATTCCTGCCTGGGAGGTGAGACATTTACTTGAGTTGCCTCCATCCAAGGCAGGCATGGATCTCCAAATCCTCTTTATCCCAGAAAAGAGCTGACTCCAAACTCTGCCAAGTACCAGTTTACTAAATAACAACAATAAATTTGGAAATTTGACTCTCTGTATTTTCACTTATTGTAAGAGATTTCTAGTTTCAATTAACTTCTCTCACCTTTTTATTCAGGGCAGAGGAAAGAAGGAAAAGAACAGGAAAGACTCTTCAATCTGTCTTCTGAGTCATTATACGATATTGCATTTTAATTATATTATGGGCTGAATTTGGCTGTCTTTTTAGATAAATCAATATCAAAGCAGTCTTTCAAAAGGCAAAGGCTTGTTTGAGTTTACTCTGCCATGGTAATACCAGGACTTCATTAATTTTTATAGCTACTGAGTTTGTTTTATCCTCATTTTTATTTTTAATGTCTGTTTTTCTTTGCTTCCATGCATGGAATTGATTTGAAAAGAATTTATAAAAACATGCCCGGTATATGAGTAATCTTTCCTTTTTTCTGATATTTTACCGTTTTCTTCAAAAAGAATCATTTGAGGAAAAACACAAGTTTTGTTGTTTTGGTTTTTTTTGGAACACAAGGCTTCAGTTCTCAAAATCCCCATACATTTTGATTTGCACATCCTGAGCTGAGACTTCAGACAGTATCAGTGCTTATGATTCCAGCTCTTCAGAATAACAGGATTAAACAACAGTGTGATTTAATTCTAAGCTGAAGGACAGTATATTAGTAAAAAAGACCTTTTCCTGGATGGCTTCTGAGACACTGTAAGGCCTTTGACATGTTCATTTAGAGATTAGAACGAGGTGGCATAAATCCAATTCACCTGAATGCTCACACAGAGAGACCTTTTCTGGAGACTTTGCAAGTGAAGTGACAGACAGAATGAGATAAATATTAGAGTTTTAAGGATAAGAGTATTTCTTTTACCAAGAAGTCTCATGCATGGCTTAACCTGCCTTTCAGCATCAAGCTTTGCAAAACTGTATCACTTTCTGAGAGTTCACCTGAAGAAAGGAAAGGAAATAAAACTGAGTGCAGGTGGCCAACCCCAGGGATGAAGTCCAGCCCCACTCTGCTCTAACTCAAGCTGTCACTGCTGCAAATGGCTCTTTCCTCCTCACTGATTTTCAGGTTGTTTCTATACTCAATTACACTGTTAAAATGTGGAAGCCACTAGATAAAGCTGGATGGTTCTCCTCTGCCTTGAAAACCAACCAGTGCACGCAAGGGTATTTTAAACTGATTTTGGATAAAACAAGGAAAACTGATTACAAAAGGTTGCCATCCCAGACTCGTGGAAAACTTCTTCCTATTCTGACAGAAATCCCTGCCTTCCTCTCCCTGCCAACCATCTCCTGCTCCTCTCCCTCCCTCGGGCTGATACTCTATTTAATTCTAGCACTGAGAGCTCTTTTTCCAGGGCCCACATCCTACCTGTCACTGCAGTAAGACTGCTTATTTACTCACTGCCTTAGGCAGTTCTTTATATTCTATAAAAGGTAAATCAGCAAACACTACTCTAATCAAATACACAAATACATTCTAGGTCTGTGCCAGCTTATACTCACTCTACACTGACTACAGTCCTCCAGTCAAAGTCTGCAGGAATTAGACAAGAACAAAAACCCCAAGCTGCATTAATAAATGCATTTACAACAGCATCCCTTCCCAACACCCTGCAGGTACAGAGAGCCACAGTTTCCAGCATGAGAGCCACAGTGGATGGACCAGCAGAGTCCTCTCTAAAAGAATTTCACTCCTTCAGCCATTTGATTAAAAACTCTGATTTTCCATCTGTTTTATTTCAAAGCTTGGTGTCATTTTTCTATTGCTATTCTTGAATATCCTAACAATTATTTTTTTTAATTTTAAATGAAGAATAAGGTGGACTTTTTCTGTGAACATTTTAAATGCCAAAATTCTCCCACACTGCAGCCCCTAAATGGCACAACTAGCCTGGCTGGGGATGTCTTATTCAGGAAAAAAACCTGACATTATGCCTATGATAAATGAACACAGCTGCCAGGAATGTGTTTAGGAAGATTCTGTTCAACAGTTGACTCTGTAATGGCATTTTCCTATGTTCATATAGAAAAAATGGTTTTTGTGCAATTATTTTCCTTGGAACAATATCAGCCATTTTTTGGTTTTGTTATAAGGGGGGGAAGGGGAAAGGCAGAAGCCAGGGAAGCAAAGAGTGGGAGGGGGAGGCAACATCTCTGATTCAAGTAGCAGCTTATTTATGACGCTTGTTGTTACCTTTTAAAACCCCCTGTTCTTCCCAATCTACAGAACAAACTTGAAAAAGCAATCAAGTACTAATCTGGGAGCCTCTGAAACCTTGCACATTTCTACAGCTGTTATATTGGATCTCTCCTTCATAAATGCAACTGCAGCTGTTCCCACACCACTGTCTTGCCTCAAGTTGGAATTTTACTATTTGCTGTTATTTTCAGGTTATTGCTACCAGCAGGAGATAATAAATTGGGTTCTAAAGTGTCTTGTTTCCCTATGTATTTTGACTGAGGTAATGATTCGGAGGAAGAGTGGAAGAGGAAATCAGCTCTGATATGATTATTTCCATAATGTAATTTTAAGCCAATAAATAAATTATCTTTGAATACAGTCGTGTGGGCAGATACTTGCAGGCACACAAACCAACACTCTGTTAAAAGCAATGCTGACCAAAGAGAGGGAGAAATGCATAGGATGGCATTTTGGTTGCAGGGATTCCTGTCAAATATGGTTTGCAACTCCTCAGGAGGTAAATAATATTTTTTTTCCCTGGGCCTTAACTACATTTCCCTTTTACAATGAAAACCCAAGTATTTTTGATATAAAAACCAAAATGAGACATTTCTAAAAATCACTAACATATCTGGAATGTAGACAGAGATTATCTGGTGTGTCACCTGCATATTGGTGCAGCCATGTTATTCAATTCTCAAGGGAATAAATCCAAATGTTTGCCATGTCTTCTGGCAAAACTAACCCAAATTAATGATTGCCAGGGTACAAGAAAGGTCCAAGAAAGGGATGGCATATCCTCCTGAAAGTTCCTACTGCCTTTGCCAGGACTCATGAACCAAAGACACTTGGATCAATACAAAGGGAAATTACTTGAGGAAATCACAAAGGAATGAGTTATGTTATAAAAACACCTCTGTGTGTAAAACACAATAGGGATAAACCCAGCACAGCGTTTGTAAGCAATTTCTCTAACCTGGAAGACTTATAACAAAACCAAAATATTACCCAAGGGAGAAGGGGTGAATGCAATTTTAGTTGCCTGGAAATGGCACCAAGCCCAGCCCGCTGCATCCCCCCATGGAGGAGCCTACAGCACCCCATGCCTGATGGAAAGGCTTCCTTTATGCTTTTAGGAAGAATCAATTAGTTTTGAAGTCACCAGGCACAAAGTTGAAGTCCTCTTTTCAATTAAAATCTATTTAATAGACAAGGCACAACGCATGCATAGAAGGCTGATCACAGCATGAAAGAGGGTTAATAGTGGATTGCCAAGAGCAACAACGGTTTAATGTATTTCAGAACAATAAAGATGCTCACAATTTTATTAAAGTGACACAGACAAAAAAATATCCCTGCGTCCACATCCTCTGCTGTACAAGAGGACTGTGATCCCAGCTGGAATACTGTGAATTGTTTTGCTACAGCAGAGTTTGTGGAGATTAACCACAGAAACCACAGAACTGGCAAAAATTCAGAGTGAACACGGGGTTTCCTACCAGCTGCCACATGACTGAGCAGACCAGAAGTGACAACTTGTTAAGAGTGTCCAGGAAAAACAGTGGAGGCAACAGAGATGCTGGGGTGACAGAGAAGGCAATGATGGGAAGGGAAAAGGGCTCTGTGGGATGTTTGAGCCTTTGGGCTGCTGCCCAGAAAAGCTGGGCATTACTGGGATAGACCTCCAGAGAGGGTGAGAGAAGTCACAAGGAAAACGGAGAAGAAAACCTATGGAACAGTGAAGAAAACCCAGAAAAATTTCATTTCCTTTATCTCCAATATCTCCTGTTCCAGGACCACCCTTGGCTTCGTCCTCTCCCCCAGTTTGTGGTGTCACCTCATACATACAAATCCTTTTAATTCTTCATCTGACTCAGAGTTATTGTCTGGACACAAAGCAGCTCCCCAGCCTCATAACAGCAACAGGACAAAATTACACAGAACAAACCATCACTGCTTTGAATCAAATTAATCCAGTTGCAGTGGCAGGAAATAATGACAAAAATACAGAGGCAATTAAAATCTTAGCTTTCAAGAATAAAAGCTTGAACTAAAACCTCCTATCTCACGTGAACTAACTGGACAGCATATTATTTGCAGGATACCATAGCCAACTATACAAATAAAAGCATTTATAAAGGGATAACTATTTCATGGTCACAACAAAAAGCTTGTTGACGAAAAAAAAAAGGTCTGTTCTTTAGAAGGCACCTCTTAGAAGGCACATTTCTTTCACTGTCAAAGTCCTTTTATACATTATTCTCTTCATTTTAGTTTAATTAGTTTCAAGACATGAAAGAACTGAAAATATTACACCTCCAAAAGATATTCAGGAAAATGGTTTTTTCCTTAATGGATTCAAACTAAAATTTTTGAACTACACATTTAAACACCACTGTCAAGCACTGCAACGATCTGAATAAAATCATTTCCTCTCCTGCTTTTAAAAGGGTTTCCCCTGAAGAAGCCAGCTGTTGCATATTTATTTTTCCATTATGTGAGTTGTATCTCATAAATTCTGCTCAGCATTTGGTGAGCTTACAGATCAATAACTCGGCATCCCAGAATATAAATCTGATGCAGACTTCCCTGAATATATTTCACACTTCAGAGGTGTATTTCTCATCTTTTCATGCCAGCACGGTCATGCCAGTGATAAATAACTAGTCTGGGATGAGGGGGTCCCTTGGGGGGTGATTCTTCCACCTGAGAATGTGATTTCTGGGATTCAGGTCAACTAAGCCCTGGGCTGGATGCCCCTGTTGCTGGACCATGAGCCAGCAGAACAAAGCTTTTTCCACACCACTGCTGACCATCAGTTCCTTCCCCCATCACGGTCCCAGCCAAGTCTTCTCATCACTAATATATTCCAACATATTCCTTTTCAATTTCATAAAAAAAGACAACAGGATTTAAACATCAAAGTTCTTAAATTCCAGTTTCCGTAGAGTAAATTAATCTCCTCATTCCTGCAGCTTCACCAGCATAAATTTACAACAACAGAAAAAAAAAAAAAACAAAACCAAACACACAAACAAATATGTTAATTTAATACATTTCATCCAGGGCTCTTACTCCTCACAGGGTTCATATTCACTCCACCAGTGCATAACCTGCATCAGCTCCTACAGGCAGCTTATCTCCATCGACACAGCCTTTTCCCAATTCTGCAGGATGGCAACAGCCAGAAATGACAACAAACCTGCACAACCAACTTGCACCTTCTGAGGAGCTGGACCTGCTGGCGAATTCTTCACTGGGATTTCCCTCTTCCCGAAATTACTTCCATAGTTTGCTGAGCAGATGCCACATGTACCAACTGGAAACACTAATCCCCCAGAAGACACACATTGGAAGGTCAGGATTCAGAGCAGAACAAAGAACTTGCAGGGGTAAAAATGTGGCACCCTCATTAGGAAACAGAGCGTATGGAGCAAAGAAGGAAAACCAGAATATTTTAGAGCTAAAAGAGAAAAAAGGGCAGAAAGAAGAGGATGAGGATAAACAGAGAATAATATAAGAGATGAATGAAAGGAGTTCTCAAATTGATCTCTGTGCAAGTCCAAAGAGGCACCAATTTATGGGAAAGAAAATACAGTGGCAAAAAACCTCCCATATGGGAATCAAGAACAGTCTGAAAAGTTCACTCATCAGGTAAGAAAGAAATGGACATTTTTGTCTATCAGCAGCAGGGAGAAAGCTCAATATTTTGTGAAAAACAGGAAAGTATAAAAGCCATAAAATCATCATTTTGAGACTCATACAAGTTGGACTCAGATGAAAGTGCAGGGGAACCGTTTCAGTTTCAGACCATTCTGTGATTCTGTCACTAAAGTGGCTTGTAAGACAAAACTACCTAAGGGAATACGCACAGGGATGGCTCAGAAAGTAACCACTAGACCTGAAAAGGTACTTGAGTATTTTCCAAGCCCTCAACTCTAAACAGACTAAAGGAGGTTTTGCTGCTACAGCTGGCGACACACAAGTTTATTTTAAAAAAACAATCTGATGTAAAATGAACCAGGTGGAATTGCATCCTAAAAATAAAGCAAAAATTAGTATAGGCTGGGGAACTACAGTGGAGTAAGTCAGTCAAGGTATTATGTCTACTAACAGGGGAGGGGTGAATCTCTCTCAAAGGAAAGAGAGCTATAAAAATAATAGAGGCTTCTGTAGAAATAGTTTTGCAGGGTAGCACTGAAAGGTATCCAAAAATAATGAAGGCACAACTATCTCACACGCTTGCTATAGAAATTCAAGATCAAATAAAAATAAATACAAGGAGACAAATATGATGGAGACACTCATTAAGGAAAAAAACTATAAACAAAACTTTAGAACCTCGTAGAGGTAAAGGAATTTTGTGTGGATTTTCAGATGGAAAATAACAAAGATTAAAAAGATAGGAACCTGCAATGATTTCCTGGTGAGATGGTAATAAGAGATAGATTTTATTAGCCAAGTTTACTATGCTGGGTAAACAATAAAGAGGATTCAAGGGAGACCAACATTTCACAAAAGTCTTTTCAGTCCTATAATTAAAACTTAAGCAGACAGGCTGCAAAAAACATTACAAGAAAATTCTGAAAGTGAGAGGTAAATTGGATCTCATTCAAACAAGTAGAAAGGAAAAAATGTCAAGATATATAAGGCACAAATTTTATGAAAGAATGACAGGGCAGACAGATCCCTAGTTAGAAAGCTACAGAAAATATGGAGAGAACAGCAATCCCAGTTCCCAGGGACAGCAGGTAACTAGTTCAGAGAAGAGAGGAGATGCTTCAGGAAGATCTTATAAAGGCTGCCATCTCCCAGGCTACTGATCAGGAGTTACAGTTTACAGACAAATCCAAAAAGCAACATTTAATCAGAAGACAAAAGGATCCTCCCTGGTCTTCAGAAGAGAAGGTCAACAATTCCCCAAGAAGAAGATTAAATCTAGGAGCCACATATATTTATTACCTATTTGAACATAAACACAGACACCACTCCCTCTCTGAGAGGACCTTTAATTCCCATATTATTGGCATCATTCCTTGTGATTGAGAGGAGAGTTGCATTGCCAAACAAAGAGAGAGCTATGTCTATTTTGTCAGTACCCTGGGGACTGCTAGATTTGTCACCTCCTTAAAAGCATTTCCAACATGCAGATTTGCCACTTCCATCTCTGGATATCAAAAGAATAACAATAAACTTGAAGTATCAGATGGCGACCTCTGTGTGAACATTAAGAGTTATAAATTTAAACATGTTAAAATTCAATGAGATACTTTGAGAAAACACAAGGATCCATTTAAAGCCCATCATGGTTAAGTTCAGCCTAAATGAACAAAAGCCTCACAGTGATTAGAGGTGTGGACTCCTTGGGCAGAGCAGCCAACATTCCAAAACAGTGCAGTTTCTAAACTCAGGGACCCATACCCTGCACTCTCTACACACAGAAACACAGACCTCTGAATTACACACCCCCTTTCACATTCACCAGCTACTCCCTGGCAGCTCCATCCAGATGGAACAATCCCAGCACGCAAGAATATTACCAAGGACTTCAAAGACTGCAACATCTTCTGCCTCCAAACACTCATCAGCCATGTTAGAAGCATGGACTTCCTCCTTAAGGCCTAAAAAATACATAACCTCTCTTGGATCAAGACAGGGATTTCTTAGTTAGGTCACCTCTTGGGGGAGAAAGATGTGAAATCTCATCTATGCATTTCTCAAAGTAATACCTGAGTGAGACTTATCCATTTCCAGTGTCCTCAAGTTGGATTTTTATAATCAAAATACAGAAAGATTTCAGCAGACTTAACCTTTGAATAACTGATATATGGAGACTCATGAAAACAGGTGCTCCCTTTCCAAGTACACATATTTTATTAAAGGAAGAAATAGATGGGAAGACTAAGCAAATGAAAAATGGGAGAGATATCCTTGGGGGATAAAAGAGCTTTGAGCAGTATGTATAAATACATCACAGATGGTACCTGTCTCCAACTAGGATTCTGCATATTTTATCCACGAATGCTGCTGGAGAGACCACAGGACAAAATCTTCTTTCACATATGTCATTGGGCCTAGGTCCAAATTCTCATTGGAAGTAACTAGAAGAATAACAACTGTGATGAATGGTAATATCCTATTAGACTCGCTTGTTTGATTCCTGAATGATCCCTCTAAGGACACTCAAGAGGTGAAGAAAGAAAAATTACTGTACTTTTGATGGTAGCAATTAGACTCTGTATTTGCTTATACATAGAGGATTAACTTCCTCATCTTCTCCTCATCACTGATAAATTGGTACAATAAAATATGAGATGCCCTAGTGATGAATAAAAGTGTTCTGTCAGTTCAGACTGCCAGAAGAAAAAAGCCAAAAAATATGTCATTCCTTATTTATTCAGAATACAGAAATTGATCAGCTAGTAAATGAGACATGCTGAATATTACTGGTTGGGGAGGGATAATAGAGAAGGCTTTCCCTCCTCCTTTTTGCATGTGACTGTGCTGATAGTAGATGGGATTCTCACTTTCCAAGGACTACTGTACATCCGCACTATTGCTTTGAAATTGCAGAAACAATTTATACCCTGTCCAATTGCTCTGCACATTTTTTTTTCCAGTTGCCCAATTAAATTATCTTTTTTTAAAAGGTCATAACTGTCTATATAAGGAAGAGGTATCCCAGTGAGTTTGGGGGCTTTTTATTGAGGAGAGGGCTTGTTACTTTTAAGTTGAACTGAACTTTGAACAAGGGAAAAACCTGCAGGTGATGACACAGTGGCAAAGTAGTGCCAGATGTTTGGGAGAGGTGCATGGACTGCACAGAGATTAAAAGAGATCTGGTTTTCCATTGTGCAGGATGCTGGACCACACACAGGGCATCCAGGAAACATCTGCTTTCCCTCTGCAAGTAAATAAATTTACGATATCCTATTGTGTTGTTATTATCTTGTATCTCTGCTCAAAAACACATTCTGCAAGAGCACTACATCGAGTAAATAAAACAGCCTATGATGAATTATTCATTGTGAATCTGTAACTACTTATTATTCTTCTAAAAGGAATATAACTCACTTCTTGAGTCCAAAAACCGTCTGTCCGCTCGGAAGTTGTGACAATATTATTTTTGCTTTCCCCTTCAAATCACAAGAAAGATTGTACATCAATCTGAAGCCGTATCCGGAATGGAGGGTGACATCTTTTTTGTACCCTAAACCAGGACTACACTGCAGATAAATGCATGCAGCTACAGAGGGGCTGGGCTACCTGAGATAGGAGAGAGGAAGAAAAGTCAACTCCAAGCAAAATTCAGCTCCTTCATCCTTTGTAACCCTCCAAGCACAAGTGAACAACAGGACGGGCAGCAATTCATCCAAGCAGGTTGTGGCTCCTGGCACTTCCACCTGATGCCAAGAAACCCCTCCGTGTGAGAGCACAGGATACCAGGAGGGCATCAGCCAGCCAAAGGCTACTAATGACTGCATGTTGTCTACTTCTCTTCTCCCCATTTCTCCCCCTGAGCCCTTCAGACCCCCCCCACAGGTACCTTCCTTCAGCCGGTGTGTCCCAGGCTCCACACTGATCTGGACACAGTAGACCACCCGGGTTTGCAGGCCACCTCCACAAAGCCCTGCGTGCCTCTGGTGGGGAGGGTCCTGCTGGCCAAGGAGGAGAGACACCTGGCAAGCTTTCCATTCAGAAGCTCTCCAGGCAAACCTTTGGAATAAAAGAGAACAGGTAAAATGAGTTGTTAAAAGACCATGGCTGACGGAGAGGTACTTCAGTAGATGACAAAAGACAATTGGTTTAATCTGTATAGCAGCACTTCCTTATCGAAAACAGGGACTGTTTTGAAACATTTTGAGTGTTAAATTTACATAGGTTAAGTATTTGCAATTTGCCTGGAGCACTTGTGTCAAACTTTTCACAGAGCACAAATCTCTAAAGCGTTCTGAAACACTAAATCATCCTGACAACACCTTTGAGCAGGGTGCAAAAAAGGAGTGAGGATTAAAAAGTGCAAAAGCTAGTTTTCAAACATGTGCCTCAAACCACCAAACCACCCCCTCTGCCAAGAGCTGAACACCTCGCTCTGAAATGCACTTAATAGCTGAAATCCTGCATATTTTAACAGAGCTCCAAGCACAGGTGGGGTTTCCACAGGGCACAGCTTCCTAAGAGCCCAGGGCACTGCCAACTCCTTCAAGGGACTGGCCACAGCAACTCAGTTACCTCCAGTTCCCAGAAGTTGTGATGCACAGCAAGCTCTACATAAAAAATACTTTCATTCCATATTCCATTCACAACTAAGGAGCATTAATGGTTCCCAAGTAAGGATAAGGTTTTGGGGCACACACAGGTGAGGGCTGCACGGACAGTAGTCATGGGTGTGCACCAGCTTAAAGGCCAGGAAGAACTTATTAAAACCATAGGGAGAACAGTGCTGTGCCGCCATGGAAAGCAAGAGTTATACCCCCAACATGACTGAAAGTGTAGAGCATATTTCTGACCCAACAGTTTCCACAGGCAGAATTCACTTTGACTCACAGGTCACAATAAGAGGGGAGCAAATAAGAGCTCAAAGTCCTTCTGAGCTTCCTGAATGCAAATCTTAGGCAATATTGTTTTTATAACCAATCTGTTCACACTTCTGCTGCTTTGCTCCTCCGCTCCTCCAAATTTCATAGTTTCCTTTTTCCATACAATCTTTGGGTTTTGTGTAGTGTAAACTATGTAAAATAATTTCCTTTTCTTATCCTCAAGACAAATGCTCTCTCTCCTTACAGCAGATCCACGGTTGTTAAAATTACTTATGTTTGTTGACTGCTGACTGATCACTGGAAACTCAAACACAATGGGGTGCCTCTGCAGGAAAAGCCTTCCACGTCTTAATTCCATGTATTCTCTGTAGCAAGTATTTGTTTTTTACTACAGCTATGGCATGCATCTCAAAATTATATGAAAAATAAATACAGTAATTTGTCTGAGCACACATCAATGTTCTCTTCACTCCTTATGTTGCAAGTGTGGGCATAAAATGATTTCCAGCCACAAAGCACTTCCGAATTTTGTAACATACTCATGGAAAACATTTGTGAATACTGTCAATTACTCTTTATTTACAGATACTGCTTGGATGAGCTGTCATACTCTCCTAAATAACACACAGCACCATGTGCTAGATACACTCACAGGGTTTACTACCAACAGAGGAAACAATAAAGAACACACTTTTCATAGGACAAGTATCAAATACTTGAACTCCCACAGCATATAAAGCACAACTATGAATTTTATCTTCCAGGAGTTCCTAAGCCCCTTTTTTGGGCCTGCAGTGTTAAATGCAACCTTCCTCTTACAATCCAGGCAATGAAAAGGGCTCTCCATCAAACACTGAGTGCAGAGGGCTCCTCCTCCACAGCACTTCAGGACATTGTGCTTTTTAAGGTCACTTTAAAAACGTAAAGACAGAACACACACATCTTTTTGCAGCCATGAAAATAGTCCTGTTAAGGAACTATTTCTTAAAAAATAAAACCCCTGGCTTAAGAAAAACTCATTGTCAGTATCTGGCTTAGGAAGTCAGCTGTGAACTCTGGATCCTAAAGACTCATTTCCAGAGGTGTGAGCATCTGCTTCTCCTATTCAGCGTGAGCTGTGGGAGTTAACACCTACGAAAATTAGGCCATCGGTGATTAAAATTATGCAAAATAACTAAATCTCAGCTCAGAGATAATTAAACTTCATCAGCTCCTGAATCTTAGAAAAAAAAAGCAATCCCTTTAGATCCTCTCCCAGAGTAAGTGGATAGTGTGCTCCACTGCTGATCTCCTGTAAGGGACAGCTGTGGGAGCCCAGCCGGTCCCCGTGCCACTGTCACCAGCTCCAAGCCTCAGCCCCATCAGCCCATCTTGCTTTCTCCCAGCTGGACGTGCCCTTGGCTGCCTGGAATTTTCCAGTAACAAATCCTGATCTCGAGCATTAGCTGTTTAACATTTTCTTCAAACATTTTCACTGCCCTTAACAAGCCCACTATGCCAGAAACACATCCAAGGGATTACTGTCCCACTGAGTGGGAAACCCTTCCCAATGGACATGGTGACCTTGGACAGCTTTGGGGCACATTCTTTGCAGGGTTTTAAGCAGCATGGCCAATACTTGGTATTAGTTTGCCCAACTGCCCTAAATACAGTGAGAATTAACATTATTTAACAAAGAGAAACTTGCTGCATAATCTCTTTTTATATTTAATCAGAAGCTTGTTAATAGCCATTAGCAAAAAAAACCGAGATTACTGGCAGGAAAATACTTGGGGGATTTTATGACTTGGGCACTCTTGCAAATTACTAGCACCTTCCACAGTGAGTTTACCACACAACTGTAATTTCTGCAACTGAGCCAAAATGACCAAATGTGCTGTACCCATGTTAAATTCAGGGGTCAATCCATCCAGACCATCCATTCACCATTCCCAGAGGGTGAGGACTGTGGTAACTCAGGAAGTGGGAGGGACATCCCACACTGGGATCAAACCTGGTCAGCTCCAGTGTGCTCCTGTGATCCTGTCACTGACAACAGTTTCAGGTGTCAAGAGATTTAACATCTCATTTTAAGTCCTACCAATGTCTCGTGAGACTGATGCAAACTTGGTATAGCTGCAGGCCTCGCTGGGACCCATTTATCCACAGGCCTCTTACTGGAGCTGAGATACCTCAGCCCTTCCCTTTGGCTTCCCAATAGGCTTGTTCCAGCTTTAGACAACACCGAGGTGCAGGAGGTCCAGCTCCTTCAGAGAATGGTTGTGCTTAGAGGACCAGCAAGGTAACATCCAAATGAGGACCTCCAGAATCCACAGACAGGTGCATGACTCTGCTTAAGAAAACAGGCAAACAAAAAACTGCTGGTTTAGGAACAATGTGTGCTTGAGGCATCCAGGAGGGAACGTGGCCAACCAAGCTGAACAGCTTTTCACATCATAAGCAGTGCTCAGAAATTCCCTGGTGAAGGGTCAGCAGCGGGAGCAGGTCACATCCTGCAGGTTTCTGTTCCAATCATGGCAAAAGTGTGCTCCTGCACTGTGACATCCAGCATGGAGATGGATAACCAAATCCCCCCACGGATCATTCCTGATCCAGTGGAGGTCACTGCTGCCCAAGACCAGTGAAGGCCAAAGGGCTGAAGAGCAGTGTTGCCATCACTCCCAAAATGCAACTCCAGAGCCTCCCAGCACCACTCACTGCGTTTCCCCTCTGCTCTTTACTACCTCACACTAATGCCTTATCTTTAATTTGGGCATAATGAGCCTTGTTTACAAAGTGATACCATCACACCTGTGTCTCAGCAGTAACTTCACGTCTTTTTAAAAAAAATCAGGTCTTAAAACTTTCCCATTTTCCATCATTTAACTTTTGAAAAGCTTTGAATTTCCAACAAAGTAAGGAGGGTTGTTTTTTTTCTAAATCCCTGTCTTGTAACATAGCAACCACAAGCAACATGAACGCTGTAAAGACATAATCATAATTCTGGAAAATCTATCTATTCCCAGCCAACATGAAAGCTACACATCAAGGATAAAAAAGATATAAAACATTGTTCTAAAACTCACGACTCAGTGACAGTTATGCAACAAACAAGTGCTCAGGATCTTTCAGATTTATAGTAACCTCTTGGTCTCTTTAGTCTATGGGACTTATGCTCTTTGTGTTTACACAGGGTTTATTCCTGTATATACTATTCACTTTAATTGAAGTATCCCAAATTTATGTCACAATAAAAGAAAACAGAATCACCTCCAATGTGTTTAAGCTTTTTAAGCACTTAATCCTTTCAGAACAAATAACCAAAAGTAAAACAAAGCACAAAGCTCTAGAGTCTTACATGCAGTTAATGTGTTTTATTTTCTTGCATTTAAACTATTGATTATAGAAGTCATTGTAAACTTCAGTCATAAAATTAAAAGCCCTTCTCATCTAACAGCAAATTTACAGCTTTGCCACCTACCTGTGATGGGACCTTTAAATTGAAGCCTTGCCATGGACACAGAGGTAATATTTTAACAGAGCAGTTCTGAGGCTTAAGGTTTGGGGTTTTTCCCTCTCTGGAACCTTTCAGGAGCTGGCATAAAACTTCCCCCATCTCTCTCTCTGCTAAGTACAACCCTACAAGTGCTACCTCTTTATCTGCTGCTTTTCCATGTTGGTGGAAACTAGCCCAGGTTGCTCCAGGCCCCATCCAACCTGGACTTCAACCCTTCCAGGGATGGGGCAGCCACGGCTTCTCTGGGCAACCTCAGGGCCTCACCACCCTCACAGGGCAGAATTTCTCCCTAATATAGTAAGAATTTATTCCTAATCCCCTTCCTTCTCCTGCTCATAGACTTGTTCTGTTTCTGGTCTATGTCATCACCCATTTCCTCTGCTGTGCCTGGAGCACACACTTGAAAGTTCTTGCCCAAAGAATAAAGCTAAAGTTACTTGTCTCAATATAAACCAAAAAATAGCCAAGAGTGTATTTCCATGAACTGAGAAAGTAAATACGAGTCAAAATATCTGACTTCTGTTCATTAATAGAAAATTCTGGTCCCCACAGCTTCATACCCAGTAAACCCACAGCACATAATTGCAATATTAGAGATTTTCATCCTTGCTTGTTTCTGTATATACTGAATGGAAACATCAAAGTCTACTAAGCAGGCACTACTGTAAAATTCTCCTCAACACTGCACAGTGGGAGAAGGTCACAGCCTACCACCTGCATTTTAAGATATTGCATCCGTAGAAATAACAATTAGCTAAATACCAGAGCCGTATTTTTCAATATTTTTAGCTAAGTGCCACTATTAACCTGCAAGTTTAATGTTATTTTTCTAAGCTAGCACATTAGGCAGTTCATCCTGGCTCATGCAGATACTGCCCTGGAGGTGTTGCCTCAAGGTACAGAGGCATGGCAGCATGGGGAAGGTTTCAGAGTTCACAGAGTCACGAAAACCCAGCACAGCAGCAACACACTGAAAGAACAACAGGTCTCCTCCTCCAGAAAGAGCAGCACCTCCAAAAAATTATCACTGTTATGCAGGTTCTCACCTTTTGGGCTCTCCTGGCTCTCCACAACCATTTGCCCTTCAATAACGCACAATGTCAGAAAGCAGAAGTGAGGAGGTGGGGACAGCCCCATGTCTGCTCACTCCCTGATTAAGTCCCAGCCAGTCCCCCCATCAGGTGTCACCTGCACCACGCTCCTGTGCAAAATCAGCCAGACAATGTGCTAATCTATTGTCTTTGAAATTGGTGTGCGCTTGGGCAGGAGCAAAAATCACTCTGTAAGAGCCTTTTTGGAGGATGTAATCAGGCAACAGAATATTTTTTTTTATACTTCCTCTCTTCTGCTGGCAGGGTGCATAAAAATGATCAGCATTTGATTTTGAATGAGCCCAGTGATACAGAGACACTTTTACAGGTGATGCCTTCCTACGAAATGTATCTTGCAAAGGCTTTATCAAAGGTTTTGGCAGTGTCTGGCAAAGCCCCAGAAACTCACGACTTGAGCACTGAACAGATCTATTAAACACACGCAATCAGCAGACAGGGAGATTTGCCTGCATGCATATAAAATCTGATCAATCCCAAAGCATTTTACAATCAATCCCAAAACATGTCACACAAAAAATCAAGCAATATTTTATTTCCTTTGCAAAGCACACTATCCTGTACTAGCCTGGCCAAGCACAGTGGCTGGGTTTGCAGACCAGAAAGGGGAGATCCTCTCCTTCTGCCACAACAGGTTGCCACAAACCAAACAAGCTCTCTGGGACTGCAAAGTTTCCCATTTCAAGAAGTACCCAGGGGGAAGCTGAGTACAGTCCAAGATATTACCTCTGATCAGTTCCCACTTTCCTCAAGCAGGACTGGGATTTTTTTATGGGGAGATGAAGAGGAATCTTTAAATCTTATGCAAAAATTACAATTTCAAAGCCACTAAAAGCACAGCCATAGAGACCTGCCCAGTCTCTATTCAGCTGAGGAAATTCTCTGAAACAGCAATCAGTATGAAAGGCCCTTCAGAGAACAAGTCTGTGCTCTTGGTTTTTAAAATATGAAAATATAAACTGTAGTGGGTGCAATTCAATTTCATTTCTATATATAACTGTAATTATTGTAATAGCAATAACGACAATAGCAACAATTACAAGAGCATTACTAACCATAAATAATGCCACTAATCACAGTTAACAATGGTCAGATCAATGATCTCTCAGACTCAGACAGGACACGCAACCCTCTCCCCGCACAAACTGAGCAACGAGGATCCGTTTTGCACGAGGCAACTCATTGAACATTTCACTTCCCGAAGCCCAAATGTCTCACCGTACCTGGGGCAGGGCTGCAGCAGCTCCTTCCCTGCCAGGCTGCACGCTTCCCTCTCCTCCAGCTCCGGGCACGGCTTCCCAGCGCCCACGGCCACGCTGCGCACACTGCGGTGCCGGCTGCGGAACCCGGGAGCCACATCTCCCCAGCTGCACGTCTGTGAGCAGGAGCTCCACGGGGACCACGCTGAGGTCTCACAGTCTCTGGCAATGACACAGGACCTGGCCGTCACAGGGAAGGGATCTTGCAGGCAGAGGCTGCGATAAGAACACGGTACAACAGCTGAGAAGGTCTCGCTTAAGAAATTTCCTCTTTTTCTTTTTCAAGGCAAACCCCCAAAGAAGAAACCCATGGTCGTTTTGGGCAAATCAGAAGACCTGCACCAACAGGAATACAGTGGAAGCAATAAGCTCCAATGCAGTTCACACAGCTCATTTCCAGTGCAATCTTTCATGCTGAGTAGTTTGTAAATAATATATCCCGTTTATTTTGAATTAAGTAGTTAGAATTTCACAGTTTATCCAGAATGGAAAATAAAATCCAAGCCCAAGAGAAATACTGCCACCAGTAACCATTCTCACACTCCACACACAGGACTAGCTGCCTGCCATCCATCCATCCATCCATCAGCACGTCCCTCTGAGCAACTCTGCTCTTCTAAAAAATAATTAGTCCCACACTAATAAGACCAGTATTGGTTCCGTGAGGTTGTTATCAAACAAACACTGCCAAACGAGGTCAGAGAGTTTTCAGACCTGACAAACCACCAGAGACCTGGGAATGTTGCAACCAGGGCTTGTTTCGGGACTCAATTACTCCTGCTGCCACCAGCACATGATCTCATTCCTTCTATAGCACATCAAGACACCACATGTGGCCCAGCACAACAGGAAACCAAATTCTAAGAGAGCCAACTGTTGTGATTTGGTATCAAGTTCCAGAATAGCATTTTTAGGAGTTCCAAAGTTACAATGACTTCTCACAATATACAAAAAATGGCAAATGCAGCAAATGCTTCTGGGAGAAGACAACCCCACAGACTAAGGACACCATCCTTCCCTGCTCCTCTGTTTCTGTCTCAGCCAGCTGATGGTTTTCCTGCCCTAGGGGTGCTGGGGCTGCTCCATCTCCCCTGGCCAGAGACCGACCAAAGTGGCTGTCCCATCCCTGGAAGTGTTCAAGGCCAGGTTGGATACGGCTTTGAGCAGCCTGGTCTGGTGGGAGGTGTCCTTGCCCATGGCAGGGGAGCTGGAACTAGATGGTATTTTAGGTCCCTTCCAACCCAAACCATTCTATGAATCTAGAGGGTCACCTCTCCCCCCGAGAATGGGAGAAAAACCTTTCCCGTCTCAAAAACCTTGGATAGCTGAGGTAGCAGAGCAGAAAAGGATATACCAAAAGAGGACTGAGGGATGTATGGGCAGAGATACCACTGAAGAATCATGAAGGACAACATGGGGCAAATAAAGACGAAATCCAGAAAAAGGAAACGACCAGGAGAAAAGAAAACAGGAATTTCTGACTTCTGCATGGTGGTACAAGCGTGATGCAAGCTGGTCTCTGAGATTAAGACCACACACGACGAACTCGGTTTGAACTCTAAATTTGTCTTCTCCAGCCCCCAGTTGCTTGCAGTCAAACTTTTAACAACTGTAAGCAGCAAATTCAGGTCCACTTAAAAGGTGTGAAACCCAGAGATGCTGCCAGGGAAGCAGCCACTACCTCTCTTGCTGTTACCTACAGCACAGTCTGAGCAGCCTCATTCCCTCCAAAGCAATCATTCCAGCATTGCTGGGCAGCCTCACGGGGAGAACAGAGAAGAGAAAGGACATTCACTCGCTTCTCCAGTCTACAGATTGCTCCCCTTTACACAAAGGTCAATAGGAATATTCCCACTGATACACATTGAGTTTGACTAGACCATCAGACACCAGCAAATACAACATTTAGTGGCTTGTATTTGAACTTCAATGTAAAACAAAGGAAAAGTGTAACAACTTTTCCTCGTAATTTTTTCACCCAGAATAGAACTCATTAATCTGCCGGGTGCTGTGAGGACAAATTTACTGAGGTTTACTTAAATAACTTCGTGAAGTACAAACAGCCTGCGATGTTTGCAGACCCCTGAAAACAAAACTATTCTTGCTTGCAATTATTGCAAGTCAAATCCAACTGCCTGCAAAACTCTCTGGAACAAAATATCAGCTCTACTGAGCCATGGACTGTAAAGTAATACTCATTATATATGTACTTACTAAGCCAAGGATTTTGAGTCTTTTTTTGGAACGTTAGGTTAGGTGCAGTTGTGTGGATGGTCACGTAATTTTCCTTTCAATATTTTTTCAACAGGTGAGCCACCCATGCCACAAACCTTAACAATAAAGACTAATTCCTAGGTTTGGGTAGATAGAACAGTGGCACATTTAAAACACTGTCCTAACTGATGGTACCAGAAAACTCAAATTGATCTAAGAAGACAGCACAGAGGGAAAGTGATCTCACATTTTAAAGAGTGATCAAACCTTCCCATTCAGATACCACCACGAAAACCCAACTCCATTTCTGGAGTTGCACCACAGCAAAAAAGATTTAAGTTTTGCCTGATCTTTACTGAAGCACCGATCAAAATGAAGCCTTTAAAAACCTGGTTTGGGGTCTCCTTCGAAATGATCATTGCTAGTCCCAGTTCTTAGCCAGGCAATACCTCCAATACCTCTCCTAATGGACTCAAACCTATGCTGACATTCTGCTGCAAAAGCCATCCCTGCCCAGAAATCACCCTCACGTTGGCACAAGCCTTTGCCAAAGGCTGAAGAGCTGTTTCTTTTCCCTGAAAATCCCTCCACCGTTCCTGCTATAAAAGGATAAGATGGTAACTTCGTTGACCTCCAGGTGAATAAGACACCGAGCTGGCAATTTCCATGCTGCTCAAGTAGGCTTTTGAGGGAGAATTACAAGCAACTGCCTAACAGAAAGAAAATTAATTAACTTGTACCTACTCATTCAGAGCCTCCAAGTCAAATTAATTGTGACACTGAGCAACACAAAGACAAATGTAAAAACACTCTTTTGCATGAAATTCAGACACAGCCTTTCATGTCGCAGATGTATTTAGGACGATCTAATACAGATAAAGCCCAGACATGTGAGACACTTGCTGATCTGAGGCGGCAAACCAGACACATATTTGTGCTGCTGTGGCTGTATCCAAACCAGCAGGGAGAGGAAGGAGGTCTGGGGGACAGGTGATATTACAAGAGCCCTGTTTTCAAACTGATTTTCCACATATTGATGTCTCAGGTTAGATCTTCTCCTTGGGATTCGATTTGGTAACCGTGACAGAGTCGGGTACTTACACCACTGATGTTTTTTTGTGTGTTACACACTTGGCTTGACACTGCAGCACTACAGGAACTGTATCCCTGTGTGGTGCAGGAGGGATCCATTAGTCAGCAGCAGCACGGAGCCTCAAGTGGCAGAGTGCCCTCTTAGCCTCTTGTGTACTGAAGGGGAATAAACCACTTATTAAAAATACACAAAACACTCAGCCACAGGAAACCTACTCATGCCTCTTTTACACTCACTCAGAGCAGAGGGGGAGGAGGGAAAGCAGCCCTGGGTCCCAAGCACTCCACCTGTGCTCCAGGCTGTTCCCATGGGGCAGCACTGCTCGTCTCCTCCATCTCCAGCCCTGCACACCCAGCAGACACTGCAATTGTGCAGCCCTGAGCTGAACCACACCACCTTTCTGCTCTGGACAAAAGGGAACTCACCAAAAAATAGCACATTTCCCAGCAGCTTAGTGCCTTTGTGCTACATGCCCTAGAGTCTCAGAGTCGTCGCATCCACTGCAAGGAAATGAGTGGGAATGTGTCTGTCAGATGGAAAAAGGAGGTTGGGCACAGCACAGAAATTAGCCCTGGTTTCCTCTCCCAGCCGTACCAATGCATTTCCTTACGTTACAGCATGAGACAGGTGGTTATTGTTCGACCTTTTACACTGAAAGGATCATCCCCAAAACAATCTGACACGCTAAGAAGCTGCCACCACGGCCATGCTGCTGGTACAAAGACAGCACCAGCAGGACAGGGCACCACTTCTACAGCCAGGCTCTCTCCCAGCAGCTCAGGAAGGCTCCAGGGCAGTATCATTCCTGACTGAGGAACATGTGCGCAAACCCACGGGATGCAGACCAAGACAATCCTGGCATGAGCTAAGGCACACTGAAAACAACTCATTTTCATTCTTTCTCCTTTTTTATCAACATCTTCTATTCTGTAGTCAAGGACCCAACCCTACAGGCTGCTGGAATACACAGGACCTGCTCTTCACACCCGGCTAATAATATTAGGGTCTTATAATGGACACAGTCTTGCCATTTTTCTAACTGTATCAAAACATTTCTTTCCCTTAGAAACTGGCAATCAGTGCTAATAGGCACACTTTTGAGGATTCCTAATATATTTTAGGGATCTCAAGAGCTGCTGGGGCTATTCTGGGTGCTGGCAATACCAGAATATACTCAATCAGGGCAGTGGAGGTTTCTTTGGCAGAAGAAACCTCAGTCCCTTCTGCACCAGGGTGGATGGTGAAGATGGGGAATATTTGCCTGCCACACAACTGACCAAAGGGAAAACCAGACCAACATCAATAAAGATGTCTAAGGTTTGGTGTCTCCAAAACTTACGGCACCAGATCCTTTAGTTTAATTAAAAATAAATGCTGGTTTACAGCTGCCCTGTGCAGGCAGCCTCTGAAATCCTGGGGCTGCAGAGGCAGCTGGACCCCAGCACAGATTGAGAACAGAGGGGAAACCAGCCATTATTGGACACTATTTCTCAAACCACAGAACAAGAGAGTCACTAAGGCTGGAAAAGACCTCGAGTCCAACCATTAATCCACCACTGCCAGGTCCAACATAAACCGTGTCCCCAAGTGCCACATCCACACGCCTTTGGAGCACTCCCTTCCAGGGATGGTGATTCCACCACTTCCCTGGGCAGTCCATTCCAATGCCCGAACAGCACAGTGTTATTTACAGAAATGAAAAAGCCATCACTGCTTCTTTGTTCATGTGCTTTTAATGAAAGCAAAGGAAATGAGAGACAAAACTCCTGAAAAGAACCCTAGAAAATAAAACCTTCTTCTTCTCCAATACCTCCGGGATTTGTTTTCTAGCCTGAGCACTGAGGCTTGATTCCTACATCTGCCAGGAGGAATGTGAACATAAAACTCTTCTCCCAGATCGGAATCATAACCATCAAATAGCACATTACAGCACAGCATTTCCACCTCTGGACTGCAGGATTTTGTATTCATCTAGAGAACACAAGAATGTCAACACTGGAACTGCAAATATTTTTTTCCTAAAAATGTGCAACAGCACAGTGGTTAAGCACAATCCACTAGGAAATGGATAATGGAAATTTAAATTACAGAGGCAAACAAAAGAGTTGAATGCTGCTCCACCTCCGCCTTGACAGATGGGTTGTCCCTTGACTGAGTTTGACCTGAATTTTCACTTACAAAGGCAAAGTAAACAGAAACCCAAATCCAACTCTATTATATCCCTGTTGTCATCTCAAATGTAAAATGAAGAGTTTAAGAAATATGTACCTAAAAGACTCCTAATCCAAATAATACTAATAAAAAACCCCTAAAACTGTTTGCTCCTGACTCTACCTTCTCAGTACGCTTAGTGAGCACACACATCAGGTTAGAAAATCAGGTTAAATTTATCTAGGATTTCAATGTCTAGCTATGGGCACTATTTCACTAAACTGCAATTCAGTGCCTAACCCAAATAACCTTTTTTTTTCTTTTTTTTTTAAAAAAGGAAAGAAACTCAAGTGCCCCTGTTTCACTATTCCATCCATTTTTACAGCTGTGACAAGACAGGAAACCAAAAAGAGCAGAAGTTCTGGCACATTCATTTCTTGTAACTTTTTTCAGAGTTTTTTGGTATTTTCTTTAATGTATGGAAGTGCTTACATCTGAATTCGTCATGGGATTTAACACAGAACTGAAAGATTTTTCTGAACTAAAATGAAATCTGAATTCAATCTGAAATAGTAAGAAAAAGAATTCCCGCTTTTTAAAAGAAAGTCTTCAAAAGCATCAAATCAGATCCATAAAATCATTCTATCTTGATGTTATTCCTTTTATTTTCATGAATGTAAGGTTTCTATACCAAAACCACTTCTGAGCAGAAGTGAACCTGTCTCAAGGTCTGTTGGTGTTCTGCTGTTCAATTGTTGCCACTTCAGGAGGTCTGTCCCTCCCTCTCCTTTCCCTTTGTCCCTTTTCCATCCATTCTGACAAATGTAAAACCTCCAGACTGAAAAGACATTTCATCAGAAACATCCCCAGCTCTGTTTCCCTGGCACAGAACATCCCATCTTCCACATGCTTGTGCTCCTCTCCAAGGCATTCCTATTTACAGTTTTCACATTTAAAATTGCTAGGATTTTTGTTTGCACCTTTAAGGCTGGTCCAGACACACAGATCATCACAGGACCAATGGTTTAAATGAGAAAAAATGTTTTCCTTATAATGCAAAGGATTCCTCAGCTCCTGCTGAGAGTTCACTGTAAAACCAAAGGGTCCTTTTTGCAGGGTTACAATAAAAAACCAAAAACAAGCATCAGGCACAGTTCCTGCTGCTGCTGCTGCCTATTTCACAAGGAAAGGACACCCCAGCTGCCATTCCCGTCAACCACAAACTTGTTAACAAAGAGGTCAAAATGAATCTCCTGCCCATAAACTGGCTCTATGCTTGTGGAACTCCACCTGGAATGCGGCATCCAGCTCTAGACCCCACCCTAAGGACGTGGATCTGTTGGGGTGAGCACAGAAAAGGGCCATGGAGATGCTCAGAGGGCTGGAGCACCTCTGCTAAGGAGACAGGGTATTCTCTCCCATCAGAGAGCACAGCAGCTGCTGCTGCTCACTGGCCACACCAGCTGCTCCACAGCCCTGAAATTAGACACCAGTAAATTAAACAACCTTGATAATAAACTGGGCATCTTTGCCATTGCATTATAAATTAGGAGGCAAGACAAGCATATGGTCCCTCTGTTTTGTGGCCCATGGCCAGCCCGGGGTGGTTTGCTGACCGCTCCTGTCACCTGCCACTTTCCTGTGAGAATTGGGCAGGGTGATGGCAAAGCCCTGGCAGACCAGCACCTCAGAGCCTGCTGCTAAAGCACATCTTGGGATACCCCTGTCCCTTGCCTCAGTTTTCCAGAAATTTAACTTACACTGGTGCTTATTTCACAGCATTAGTAGAAATGGGAGAGCTCGGCCAGGAAAACACAGAAGCACAAACAAGGCACTTCTTGCCTGTTTTACAGCAGACACTTGGCTTCCTGCCAGACGCCACTACAGAGTTATGCAAATGCATTTACTCTTCTTTATCAGCGGCCAAAATACCATTGCTGTTGTACAGCAGCATCTGGAAGATGGGGCCTGTAAGAACGGCAGCAAATATGCTGCACAACAAACGAGGTGAACACAACCAGGGGAGGCTCAAAGGGACTCCCTGGCAGGGGTATTTGTGACATTCCAGCCCTGGGACTAAACACAGTCTGGAATCTGGGCTGGATTTTTAGCTTTGAATTTTAGGTGCAAAAGGAGAAAGGAAAAGTGTGCGATTATCTGAATGCTGAACGTGACATGCTTTCCTCCTCTACTCAGTCAGTGGGCTTTGCTCCTGTATTTGGAGTAAGAGCAGGGGATGGGTCAGGCTCAGCTCTGCAGTAAATCTGAGACACAACCTCAGCAGAAAAAACCTGCCAGGAGGTGGCTAATGGAGCTGTACCCTCCCCAAAAGGGGGCTGGATCAGCAAAAAACACCAAGGAGCCAGGGAAAAGACAGCTTGATCAGGGATTAAGTCACTAAAACTAAAGCTCCCATCACCCTCTCCACTGTCATCCAGACACTGAAGGTATAACACAACAGAGAAAGCATTTATAGAAAGTTTCCCTTCCCATTCTTTCAGCAAATACAGCAGTGAGTGTGTGAAGGCAGAGTGAGTGAAATTTTAACAAGATCAGGATTTCCTTGCAGAGCCTCTGATAAGGAATGAGATACAGGAGGCAGAAGAACAGCTAACAGGTGCTAGCAGACATAAACCTGCTGCTGGTCACACGGCAGCATAAATCACAAGTGACTCCTTTAAAGTCAGGCAGCTACATGAGCATAAAATCTGTATGTTTAGAATCAGCATATATTTAGAGATGAGTAATAAAGTCAAGACGCTAGAAACTGCTGGAACAGTTCACAAAGCCTGACTTTTTTCCAACTGATAAAAAAACAATCCTTACTTGGCTAGAGGTGTAACAGGAGCAGGTAAGAAAAAGGCTAGAACATGTATTTTCATCTCAGTGTGTGTTTAAAACCACTGTGGACATTAACAGGGGCAGAGAACTGGACATAAAATCTTTGCCATTTGAGCTTGTGCAGGCACCAGAAGTATGGATTGATTGCTGCAAAATTCAGAAGCAGGATTTTTTGAGAAGTTCCAATATCCTTGAAAAATGGAACACAAGAAGATCTCCAGAAATTTTGACTTTCTCAGAAGTCAATCAATTTCTCAATCATCTGTAGCTACTGGCACCTGCCCAAATCTGACCTGGAGTCAAACAGCAGAGCTCAAACAGCTTAGATTTAAATGTGAAAAATACAGAGAGCAAATCTTTCCATTACTTGCTGCACATTACTGTAACCTTCACATTTAAATTGCAGCAAAGCAGCCCACACAGACTAAGAGAAATCATTAGATAAAACACTAGATAAGGGCAGAAACCAACAACCTCCACCAAAGACAGCCACACCAGTCACCCATGAGTTACACCCAGACGGGGAAGCTCCTCAATAAGGACAACACTCACATGTTCCCTCACTGATTTCTTTCAAAATATACCTCCTAGCAAAGTCCCAAGGCCAAACTTTTCAGACTCGTTTTATGCGGAGCTGAATTGTAAGAACAAAGGAGTTAAAGGTGGTGCAATCTTCAATTCTTCTGCCAAATATATGCAGTACACGACTGAGAAGGAAACCTCCCTCTCCCACAGCCAGGGCCCAGCAACAGCACAAAGTGATATACAATCCCATTTCCTCAAAACAACCAAACCAAACAAAAAAAAAACCCACAGACGAGAATTATTAAAAATATAAAACGAATTAAACAGCCACAAATCGTAGAAGAACACAAAATCTTCAGCTTATGCTAGCAGGGGATTAAATCAAGAAAAGGTCCACAAAGAAAGCAGGTAAGGATTGGCACTGAAAACCCAGGAGCTCACGGGCTGTGGTGCTGCCAGGGCCCCACAAACCCCCGGGATGAAGGAGAAGCCAAAGCCGCCCTTACCTCAGCGCTGCGTGTCTTCCATCGCTCCTCACACACCTGGCCTGCCGGGTCTGGTAGCCGATCTCCACCTCCCCGCCGTGGTGGGGGTGTTTGGAGCCCTGAGCTCCGGCCCCGCTCCGCTCCCCGGAGCCCGAGTCCCGCATGGTCCCCGCGTTCAGCTCGAGGCCCGTGTGCTGGGCCGGCCGGCACGGGCCCCAGGCGCCCA
>WBMV01005997.1:53387-155697 GCA_013396655.1 Campylorhamphus procurvoides
CTGCGGCGCTGCAGGCCGTGCTGCGCCGTCACGCAGCCCTCGTGCGCCTCAGCGCCCGCCAGCCCGCACCTGTCCCATCCCGACACCTCCCACTGGAACAGCTCCAGGTGCCAGTCGCAGACCTTGAAGCACCTCCGCTGGCTCTCGGGCTTGTGCTGCTGGTCGCAGTTGGCGTGGTAGGTGGTCCAGCCCTCGGCGTGGGTGCACCAGACGGCGCGGCTGCGCAGGCCCCCCGAGCCGCAGTCCCCCAGGCAGCGGCCCCAGTGACCTGCAAGAGAGGGGAGGTGAGACATCACGAGCAATGCTTGTCCCATGGATCCGTCCCCATGCCCAACAGCAGGTCACCGAACCACAGAGCAGAGGGACCTTAAAGCTTGTCCCTTCCAACACCCCGCCGTGGGCAGGGACACCTTCCACTAGAGCAGGGTGCTCAGAATCCCACCCAGCGTGGGCTCCAATGATCCCAGGGATGGGGCAGCCACAAACTGTGCCAGGGCCTCACCACCCTCACAGGGAAGAATTTCTTCCCAACACATCATCTAAATCTCCCCTCTCTTGGTTTAAAACCATCCCCACTTCACCCTATCACATGTCAAAAAATATGAAACACATACACAATATAAACCACACCCTGCCATGTATTAAAAGGTAAATAATTACCAGCTGGTGCCTAAAATTGGTAAAATGGTTCCTAAAGGCTGCGAGACGTTCCTCCTCCCAGTGTATTCACATCACTAAACAGCTTGGAGAAATGTGGGGAAAAAAGAGAAGGCCCCACAACACTCCAAATTAAAGGCAAGCCAGGCACATTTCTGTAGCAGTAAAATGCCTCCCAAAGCCTCAGGAAATATGAATACTTAATTTCACTGGTACAAATTAATACAAAAATCATCATAAAAGAACAATAATCTAATAGGAAAAGGAAGTCAAGCTAGATAAGAGGAAAACAGTCTTAATAGAGCAATTAGTCAGTGGAATAAACTGCACTGGGAAGCAGCTGAATCATCATCTGAAGGGATAAAACGACGAGGATAAGTATGTGAAAGGAAGAGTATATTCCTGATAGGGGTTTGAGATGGAGGAACTGAGCTGGCATGGCACTGCAGGATGGGTCCCACAGGAAAGGCCCCTCACGTGCATGGACTCCAAATCACCTCAAGGTACATGGAGCAAGTCGTTTCCACTTGCAGCATAAGAGGTGGCAAAGGCAGTCATTCAGGAAGAGAAATTAGACCAAAATAAAACCCAGCAATGCAATTCTCAGTTCTGGAGCACAGGAACATACATGTGCAATCGTACGAATCTGATTTGAGGATTTGCAAGTGAATGCAATCAGACAAGGCTAAATAGAAAGATTTGTCAGTGAAGATATTATTCAATAAAAATCCACCAAGTCAAAAAAATAACGAGGGCTATAAAGTACGAAATTGCTGGCAAACTGAGGAGCAACGGTAGGGAAAAGCACTCGGGCCGAATCTTAACTATTAAAGGGATTTTGATGATCATCTCAAGGGGGTCTCATCTCATTCCTAAGTTTAAAAACTTTCCAATACCTCATAAAAGAGCCATTTTGCTTGGTACAAAGGCTGCATACATAATTCTGGCTTGACAATACCCTGCAACCGCCCCTTCTTTTTTATTTTTTCAAGGCAGAAAATGAACTTGCAACAAATAAGTCAATTTATATTAGGCAATGCCACTCTAGTCAATTCGTTTTAAAATTGATTTTAAAACTACTGGAATCAGCTACATGCTCACACTGCAAAGCCAAAGGCACATGAAACCCCAAAGCAGTCCCATAACAGCTGCTCTTCTAATCCCAGGTATTCCGGCCAGCCGATGCCGCTTTCGTTGGCAAAGCCCGTGGTTCTTTCTCCGTGAATAGAGGAGTTGATCCTCCAGAGCCAGGGGCTTGACATTGTGTAATGAAAAGTGAAAATAAATGAATAAAAATGCCTGATCTTTTTTCGTCATTAAGAAAGGAGGGAAAATAAACAGGAACAGAAAAAAGCCGAGCTTCTCCTCCAACAGAGCTCTTGCCATGTCCCTCCTGCTCCATTCTCCAGGCCTGCAGCTCTGCCCTCTGCCAGGCACCTTCTGCCTTGGTGGGCAGGCTGGGGCAAGAGGGGTTTGCAGAGTCCTCAGGGTTTAGGCAGCTCCAGCTTTGGCTGAATCCTTCAGGAAATGTCAAAAATCTTTGTCCCTTTTATGCCTCCGTTTCACACCAAAGACACCAGCCCAAGGTAAGGGCTCAGCTGTGACACGCATCTTGAATGGGAAAAGGGAGCATCAAACTCTAGCGTGCTCTACAAGCTGTCCTACATGAAGGACAGGCTTTCAGCTGAATCTGATGTGCTTAAACACTGAATATTAAAAAAACCCCACTCTTTAAATATGCTTTTGAAGTTCAGTTACAGGAAGAGGACCATTGATGATTCTAACATTTGTCCTTGATACCTCCCCTTGATCTAACAGAATATTCATATTCTAACACCACCAGGACCCAAAACCAGACATCAGATTATGTATAAACTCTCATGTCCTACAAAGAAGAGTCAAAATTCAAACCTCAAGTACCTGAGGTGGCTTTTTATTAGCAGAGAAAAGTAACTATCACAAAAATTAAGCATCACAACCTAATTGTATCATGAGCTTATTTATTCCCCTGAGGCAAAGGCAGCTTAGTTTTTTTGAGATGTGGAAACTCCAGTGCAGGAAAAGTTTGGGTTTCACCACTTTGTTTTTACAGCAAAAATTCCAGAATATATTGTTTCACTTCAGCATTGACAGAGTATTTCACTTATCAATAGGACCTTAAAAACACATTACATCAAGATTTACCACCTATTTCTTAGGATAGAAAATTGCATTAAAGTATCACTAAACCCCCACATGGAGTAATTCAAGGCAGTTGTAGCAGAGGACTCATCAAAACCCTCACTGCACTCAACTTGTCTCTTCAGTAGGTGTTACACATTTCTGGGTGCTGCTCAGGACCTGCTCCCTGCAAGAGCTGCACATTTACCACTCCTCACAGTACAGCATAGAGAGACGCTCAGCAGAAGCCAGAAGCAAGAAGTGGCCATTATTTAATGTCAGATGTGAATTTAGAATGAAAAATTACCAAAAAAAAAAAGTAAACAAGGACTCGTAAGTAATTACACTGTCGTTAGACACATTGCAATTTGCAATTATTCTCTGGCAAACATGCTAAAAACAGAGCCTGCTCTTGGCATAGCAAAAAAAAGAAGCATGAAAAACAAGGTTAAAAATCAGATGAAAAACCCATTACTATAGATTTTTTCCACTTCCTGACGATCTCTTCAGGACATGGTAGTAAACTTACCCACAGTCTTTCACTGCTTACTTAAATATCCTGTTTAGTAGTTTAAATGAGGAGAAGGACGTAAATACTTCCTAGTCAATAGACTGCTTTGCAATTAGAATTTAATTCATTTTAGAAGGGTCATGTTAAATTTACACTTTTCTCAACATAAATCTGAGGCAATTAAAAGAAACATCTCAGCACAGTGTGAATAATAATATTAGCTACATTAAAAACCCACTGGAATTTAGGCATCAAAAGCCTAAACTTCAGAAACATGCTTTGCAACTTCCCATCTAGAAGGGGAGGCTGCTGGTAATTTAAACAGAAACTAAATGAAATGAAATAAATTGCACAGTGATCTGTCTGTAGAAAACACAAAACGATCAAGATAAAGGATAGATTGTCTGTCTCCTACCTATTGTAACCTAATCAGGTACGGGGTGGGTGTTTGAACTCATCAGAGATGGAGAAAGAGACTGTGAGTGCACATGGAAACAGGGAAGCTCCAAGCTGGATTTCTCCTCATGGTTGTGACGGTAAGCCTGCAACAGGCTGACCCCGAGGGACAGCAGAGTCTCATCCGTGGAGGTTTTCAAGATCTGACTGAACAAAGCCCTGAGGAACCTGGGGAGAGTCCAGTGCTGAACGTGCTCCGTGCAGGAGGCTCCTCCCGTGGTCCTTTCCCACCTGGATTACTCCGTGTAGGAGCAGCTCATTGAAAGCCAGGCCTCGTCCAACAGGATGGCAGAAAAACCTGTCCACTAATAGATACCACTGAGATCTGCAAAGTACCAAAGCACACACAACAGCACAAACAAATCCACCAGTCAACCAAACCCAAGAGAAATTCAGCCAAATCACCATTTCCAAAAAAGAGAAGTCAAAGGAAACTTGCTTGGCTTGCACACGAATTGTAACAAACAGTGGGGTGTTTTCGTTTACAGAAAACTGTGAACAAAGACATCCTACTGCTTCTTACAGAACATCTACAACACTACAAGTAAAGGCATGAAAGGGATTAATAAATCAAGACAATTTCTTAAAGAAAAACTCCACACTGTTCTGCTTGCCATCCTTTATCAGCCAGAAGGAGTACTGTACTATCATCCCACACAGCTCCTCTGATCCCTTTCAAAACATGCAATAACACAGCAATTGTACTTTATTTGCTGCCGTGCACACTGATCTGCTCTTCCTGCCTGCCAGACCTACCTACAGCTACACCATAATTACATCTGAAAGGGCACAGTGACATCTGCTCTGCCACGGGTCACACACACATAAGGCAGGCAGGCTATACAGACCATAATTATGTATTACAGACAAAATAAAACATCACTAAACATCAAACTTAGATGAGGAATCGCGGTAAGATCTGCTTAATAAGTATGTTATTGCTTAATAAGGATTGCTAGACTATTTATGCTCTGTTTATTGTGACATTTAGCTTCAGCCTAACCATTTCACCCTTGGAGAACTCATTCAATAGTTAGCCTCTTCCACAGTGATTCTGTCCCTGATGCTCTGTACTGATTTTCAAACTTAGAACAAGATAAGCAATCAGAAAAATAGAATACTGTGTTAGCAATTTATGTCAGGTAATAGATACCCTCTAAGTCACATCTGATACATAAAACAATGAAGGAACCCTGAAAACATTAGTGCACAAACACTGGAATAGTCCTGTTTTCTGCCCATTTTTACCTTTTCTTTCGTATCAAATTTAGGAGCAATTCCTCTCAACCTCAACAATTTGTTTTTAAACAGAACCCCCTAATTCTCATACATCAAAACAAACAGAGACCTACAACTCCATGAATGCCTGAGGAGTAGCTCCGCCACATGTGAGGCAACTCCCCAAGATCCACTTTAAAGTGTCCACTTTCATTGGATATTTCTGCTTGAAACATCACATAACCCCTCTGGATGTCACTCCAGAGCATGGCCATGGGACATGCAAGCTCTAACTCAGCTTTACGGCTGACTCAGAGAACACGTGAGCTTTATCCCTAATGGCACTACCTTTAATTAATCTTAACTATTAGTAACAGAGGCAAAAAATAAGTTCCCCTAAATATGTTTTCTCAGAATAATAGGTTGTTTTATGAGCAGTTTTTATGAGATTTATGTAACTTTAATATAATTTTATGAGAATTATGCATGTTTTATGAGACTTGGACACGTGTTTCTTTATTATGAACCAAACTCTTCAACATCCTATGAACTACCACATATTTGCTCAACATTTTTTCTTTTTTTTTTTTTTTGGCACAATGTGAAGATATCCAATATCATGCCAAGAAAAATAACTCAAAAGATTCAGGCAAAGATCTTACAGTCAAATCTTTTCTTGCAGACTAAACAGGCTAAACCCTTTGGGATCAGCTCTGCACCGAGACCAGGACAGCAGATCTGCTATGATTGGGTATTTTATATTCCAAAGTAATGCTGTATAGCTGGAGTTGGCACAACTGCCCACTTCCCTGCTTTGTGCAAGAGCCCTTTTGTCTCCTTGCCCTTCATGTACTGCCACATCTCAGCCAAAACACAGCCTTTTTTCCTTGCCTATACTTAACTGTCTCCATTATTTTGCTATTTATTATTAACAGCAATTCATTAAGTCACTTTGTACCACAATAAAAAAGATGCTATACAAAAGACTATTGTTCTATTTGCAACGTGTCACGCAGGGCATATAAAATCCCTCTGATTCCTGGGACTAATTTTAAATACTCACAGCACTTTTTTAAACTTTCATGACCTACACAAATGAGCAATTCAGCAGCTTAGTTATTCATCTTCTTTTAGATCTGAATAAATGTGAAGTTTAGTGACTTACAGTCAGTCATGCAGCAGTTTGTTCCAATTTTACATTTCAGGTTTTCCCCTTATTATCCACATGCTGTAACACTCAAGACACACTTCAGCAAGAAAGACATTCTGCAGCAGAATGTAATGAACACTGCTGTTTATGAAAATGCAGTGATTTACTAACCCCTTGGCTCTGGAAGGCAGGACTTCCCAATATTAAGCACTAATGTAAACGGCATTAGCTGAGCTACTCAATCATGTGCCCACACCCCGGAGATAGCCCAGGGAAAAACATTCCTTTCTTTCAACTCTCGGTTAAAAATTAGAAAAATATAAAAAAAAAACCCTACACATTCCAAAACATTCCTGTAGTACTTGGCCAACACATTTTGAGGGTTTGTCAGAACAGATTTCTTGATAGCAGTGAGGGTTAGGAGATGGGGCCATAATGTACATAGACATATGCACTGTATAAAAACAAGAAGTATAAATAGATGGTATCAACAGATCACAACTACGAGTAGTTTACTGCGTATGAGATTAAAAAACACCTCAGTACTGGATTATAGATAGCTATAATCAAACTCTGGCCTTTTCAAAATTCCAAGCATCTATAAAAACCAATTCCTTCTGAAACCTAATAGCTTTTATAAGACGTTTGTAAATGTAACCTTAAGAGAAAAAGAAATGTTTCTTCAGTCACTCCACCCCGACTTTGGGGTTTACAATCCCCAACAGGAACTGTTATTTCCCTGTGAGAAACACCCAGAATCAACACAAGCCAGGTTATGCATCTCCTGTAACACAAACCACCACTGTACCAGTGGGGACCAGGGTTAAACATGGCACTGCTGGGCACCCAGCTCAGCATCACCTTCTGCTGAGCCCCAGCCTCCCCTCTAGTTACACCCAAATCCTCCCCCAAGCCCACAGGAAAGCTCCAATCCCTTCAAGCACACTCAAGCTAGAAGTGGAAGAGGTCTACACTGACATTTGCAGGGAAGCAGAAGGAAGCTTGAGGTATATAAGAATGGGGTTAATTCTTAGTTTCCTCCAGGAAACAGGTGATTCAGAAGGTACTCAAACCTCCAGCCTCAAGAGCAGCAAGCCTTGCACAGGGCTTTTTGGGTTTTAACATGCACTGGCCTCCCGCTGCTGCCCTTCAGGTGGGCAGGCACTCTGAGATACTTTTCCAGCATAAAAAGCCCAGGTTTCAGCCAGATCCATGTCCTGCACACAGCCCAGCTGGGATGCACTCAGCTCGGGAAGAGAGAACCTCATCTGCACATCCACAACAAACCTCAGCAAGCAACATCAAGGTCACACAATCACAGAATGGTTGGAGCTGGAAGGGACCTGAAAGATCACCCAGTCCTACCCCCTGCCATGGGCATGGACACCTTCCACTACCCCAGGCTGATCCAATTTGGACTTGAACACTTCCACGGATGGGGGCAGCCACCGCTTCTCTGGGCAACCCCTGCCATGGCCTCCCCACCCTCCCAGGGAACAATCAGTGAGGACAGGGAGGACTGGCACTAATGGACCCCGGAGGGAATCACGGCAGGAAACCTGCCTGTCCAAGGTTCACTGCCCCGAGACAGCCCCTCGGTGGGACAGCTGGGGGGAAGCACTGGCAGCAGCTCAACATCTGCTCCCTATTCCAGCCCCAAGACATGAAGAGAATTCTTACTGCAGTTCTGCAATAATTCATTACCTGGCAAACACCAAAGACAGAGCCCAATGCTTCTTCCAAACTGCGACAACTGCAGTTTCTAATTTTCTCACTCTTTCGCGAAGCTTAAATTATGTTTGTTCGTTGAAATAATAGGAAAATAAACAAATAGTTCCAGAGAAGAAGTTGTGAAATAATACAGCAATCTGCACACCTGCAAAACCTTTCTGAAGTATCCAAATTTACTTCCCGTGCACACAATCACAGAAATAGGTGCATCCCCCTGCAGAAATCATTTTAAGGGAGAACTATAATTTTTCTGCTCAGCTTCAAACTATTCCCAACTTACATATTTTATAACCCACAACAGCCCAGAAGCCAACACACGTTTCGAGCCACTGCAGCGATCAATACGTCACGGTGAAGGAATGGGAATCGAGAGCTGCACGCCAAGGTGCTGCCAAGTCTGGCTGGGGTTAAGCAGTGGAATGGCATCCCCTGTCCCTCGGCCTCCTGCAGATACCCTGTTACCCTGGGGATGTTCTGCAGGTGGGACCAGTCAGGGCAGCCCCTCTGCCCTTGCTCTGGAGCAGGAGTGGGGCTGCCCAAAGCTCTTGGGATGGAAAAGGCAGATGGTAAAATACAGACACCATGTACTTCCACAGAAATACCTTCTCAAGCGTGTGGGCCAGTTATTACTCTTAATAAGCATTATGGAAGAGCTACACAATGGGCAGGAGTCCCACGGTGCCCAACTGCTGCTAATTAGTACTTCTGCAAAGATGGAGAACACCTATGATAGCAATTCCCTGGCAACAGCATAATTAATTCATGTGAAAAGTACTATTTTTAAATATGTGTGCAATCAATTTTATAAAAACTGGACAGAGGTTATTGTAGAACTCTACAAACTGCTTTTACTGGGCATTTTCCCTTTACTTACAGTCCATTTTTAATTATCCCCCTTTCAATTATTTATAATTAAATTCCCACTTACTCTAGACACCCTTTTCCATATTCTAGAGGAAAAGCGTTTTGGAAACGCACAGTTCGCTGCATTGTTTGTAAATAGCTGTGGAGGAATAAACCATATGAGCAGCAGTGCCAAAATCTGGACTGATGAGTGTTCTGCAGCAGTAAATCACTCTGCTCCTCTCGCAGGCTCTGGGAGCACCAGCTGCTGACAGGAGGAATGGCTGAGCAATGGGCAGTGGCTCATCAATCCAAGAGGGCCAGAGAGTTTGCATTTCCAGGCAGTGCACATCAGGATTAAGGGCTTTAACATGCAAGTGGTTTTCACTTCTGGGAAGAAGGACAGACATAGCAATAACAGCAACAAAACACGAACCAATAGAAAAAAAAAGTTCCATTCACAGAAATTCAATTTCGGCAAGGGGACAAAATAATCAATGTAAAAGGAAAGCAAAGACATTAATGTCCTGGTTGAAACAAACTCCTGTCACATCCTGAGTTCTGCTTCTGGATTGTGAGATCCAGAAGAACAAACTAAAACACTCCAGTTTGCACTCAGGGAACATGATTGCACTACCTTGTTCAGGCTTGCAGCTGTTAAGAACAATCTTGGGTATCTCGTGCCAAGAATTACAAAATATAAATAAGCACATCCTATCTGGATGAGTGTGTGAAGAAAGGAAAATCTCCATCCCATCTGGAGGCCGATTTTGCCAGGCATCATTCCAAACAACTGCACATGCAGGTAAGTGAAAGCAAAATATGGTCCAATGTAGATCAGGACATCAGGCCAGACTGAGATTCAGGGATCTTACGAGGAGGTTGTGTTATCCCGTAATGCTTTTGATTTTATTTTGTTTTAAACTAGACATACTGAGGTGCTGGAGAGCAGGACATGGCACTGAGCTACACCCCAGCCAGAGCAGCAGCTTCTCTGTGAACCCACCTCCCAAACGAGATCCCCAAAACCTCCCAACAGGGCAACAAAGCATTACAGCAAAAACATCAATTTCCTGCTGGGTTTACTTTTTAATTTAGTTTTTTTCTTATTCCAGCTGTGTTAGATTCTGGGGAGTAAAAGCCAGCACTGCCCTAAGGATAGAGATAAGGAAAAACCTATGGTCTGTGGTGGGAATGGGCAGTTGTTTTTTTTTTCAATACTTAACTCTGCTGAAATAAAGCTGAAAGTAGAAGTTCAGTTCCACTAATTTAGAGATGAAAGTGGTTCAAACACCAAGCTGCACCTTAAAATTACTTAGAGGTCAGTCTTACCAGACTGGTAGATTGTCACCACCTTTCTAGCAGGTGTTTTGCTCATGTTATTCTGAATTTATATACGAATTTATATTTCTGAATAGCCTCCAGCTATCACTGAAATCCTAACAGACATCCACCTTCACTTGTATTTTCACAAGGGATAAAACCACCTCCTCTGAGCTGTTTGAACAGCTGAGAACGCCCCTCCTGAGGATGGCTTTGCAAGCACAGCCCCTGGTTCTTTCACAAGCCACGAACAGATGTGGCAGGCAGCATTCAGCTCTTCTGCTGGGGCTGTTTGCTGAGCAGAGATGAACGGTTTGGAACTCGGAAATGTGGTCACTGTTGCCATAAAAGATATCACCGTCTACTTTTCTGAAGTGACATGGAAAAGCACCAGTGACAGATGCACACGTGCTGCACGCTCTTTCACAGCCAAACATCAGCATCTGCTTTCCCAACTTTAGCCCACACTTTGCAACCGAGGATTCTTTTAGAAACAAACGTTCTTATACGTAACTAATCATTTAACAAGGCCTCAGAAAATGCAGCCCTTAATGGATTTAATTAACAGGTTAATGATGTGCATAGCATGCGTGCTCTCAAAAGCAAAGATTTTCACATTAAGCTTGTTTCTGTTTCACAGAAGCAGCTTTCTGTAGAATATCTGTGCTAATGTAATTACACATCTGGCACTTCTGCTGCTTTCAATTGCAGAGATATTTATAAACACTGCCAGTAATTTGCACAAGAGCACCTATCTTCTCTAATGTTTTGCACTACAAATAAAGATATTTGCATGAAAATTCAACTGCAAAGAGTTCTCTTTTGTAGCCCTGAGTGGTTCTAATGAATATATAAAATCATCATTTAGCTTGTAAAAGAAATTTAACACTTACACTAATGTCATGACTGCCTGGAAAACCTGCATAAACTAAGCCTGCCTCAAGTTCACCTTGATATAAAGGGGTCAAGTACAAATTTTTAGATAGTTTTAAATTAAACATCAGCCCTGCTAATCATCTTTGGCCCACTGTCATCACATGGCAAAACTAATGTTTTAAAATGTAATTTCTTGGCAATGTTCATTCATCACCCTCACTGTAACTACAAAATGATCGAAAACCAGGCCAGAATAATGGAAATTCCACATTATCTCTACCAGTATTGTCAAGAAAATGCAGTGGTTATTAATTTAAATATGCCTCAAAGAACGATCACAACTTCAAACACGATTCAGGAAGATAAAATGCCATTCCTGCCTCAAGCTGCTTTCAGATCAATTTAGGTCACATTTAGGTTCATCATGATAGCACCTGAAATCCCTCAACTTACTAAAGAGTGACAGAAGGTGCTGCTGCCCCGGTGTTTAATCAAAGGGGAGGATGAGCCCAAGGTGCTGATGGGTGTTACAGGAACGAGATGCTATCACAGTAACCTTCCAACACCTCCTCGAGCTCAGGAATGGCTGCATGGGAGAAAAGATAAGCCAAGACAAATATCCCTTTTCCCTTCATATTTTAGAACACATCTGACGAAGAAAAAACATACATTATTTAATAAAAGGAAAAGAATATATGTGCAAACATGCATAATGTGCATAACTGATGTCAAATACATATATACACTCATACCTCCTATGAGATATTTGCATTCAGATGACCCCATTTTGCTCACATTTTGGAATCAGTCAGGGTTTTGATGCTCAGTCTGTACCCACCACAACAGAAGTGCATGTGAAATGCCATGATTGCCATACCATGGGGTCTGAAATCCTGGAGCCAGCTCCCAGCACTTCCCACAGGAGACACTTGCAGTGCCTTGGAGGTCACGGTGGAGAACGTGGATACATTTGAAGATGAGATGATGACAGCAAATGGACAAAACACCGAAACCTGGTAATCTAATTACTCCAAATCACCTGACACTAACCCAGAGAGGCAGAACGGGGAGTGGTTTTGGGGAACAGGGCAGTGAAAACACTCAGCTAATAACCCTGAACCACAGATCGTAGTTTTCTGCTTTTGGATGAGTAAGCTGTTCTGTATGAACCAGCTCATTAGCACGTCCCAGCTGCTTCATTAACCAGTACAGGGAGTTTCAGTATCACCAAAAGAAAGGAATAAACTGCTACACAAAGAGCTTTCTTGAGGAATGGGGTGGGATACCCATCCTCTGCCAGAAGGAAATCCACCTCCCGGACTTCTCCCCGGGCTTAAAGAACTACAGAGCTCACAGCCAAGTTGGTGTGAACACCCACCAACTGCAGCATCATGACATCTCTGCACCCTCAAGGGTGGACAACACTCAGCTGTAGAAATAACCACACTGGTAGCTCTCTGGAATAAGAAAAATTGGCTTTGCCACCAAGGACACTGACAGAGCTGCTCTTATTTGAGCTTTAATTCCACTGGGCATTCTGTAATTCAGTCAAGCCACTCAGAAGCACTCTCCTATTATAAATGTCTATTCCTTTCTTATGATTCCCATAATAAACTTTACTCAGAATATTCTGAAGTAAATAAAGCCAATCTGATTTGAGATCCTTTTAACAGTGAGCCATACATTTTACACACACAAAGAGAAATGACTGGTCAAATGGCAAAAATCAATGAAGAAAAGGGAGCTAAGAAAATGCAATCCATATTCATTACATGTTTAAAACATTTACAGTCTTTCCTATCTGAAGTTTAGAAATTCAAGATATTCATCATCTCTGAAAATTAACCTTAAATGACTTGTATTCCTTCTCAGATAATGCAGAAAGATGTTTAGTTTACATCTGATCTTGATACTACTGCAGATATAGAAAGGGGCTTCCAAAAAGCATACACAGAAGGCAAGTTTATAGCTAATAACCTGCATAAACTTCAGGTATTTTTAAATTTAACAAAAAATTCAATTTCTTTAAATAATATTTACTGATCCCAGGATGTGTTTTCTAAAAACCCTTCCTTAACACTAAAAATGGTTTGCTAAATGTAATCTGTTTCCACTTTGCTGCCTTAAGAGTAAAGGAGAATATCTCCTGGACCTCTGAGTTTAGTCACTTGAAGTAATGTAGGCTGGATTGTTGTAGGTTCTTCCACTACAAGATCAATTAGGTTTGTTGTCCTATTCCCATTCCCAAACCACTTCACTGTACCATATTCCCATTCTCCCATGCATCTGAACTTAAACCAATACAACAATCTTGACAGGCAAACTAAGCCACTGAATACTTTTCCACCTTCATTTTTGCACATGCGAAAATGCATTATTAATGATTACTTGGTCAATGTTTCCATTTATCTAAATTTGTCTGGTTATGATAGTTGCTGCCCAAAGAATTCTGCCCTGATGATGACAGATGTGTGATCACACACCAAATCCACACCACACCCTTCTTTATCTCCACATGCCATCGGTGTCCACCAGACTATGAAAGCAGACACCTCCCACCCCAAGTGCAGACAGCCTCGCACCAAACCCTGCAGGAAAGTGAGAGAATAAAAGAGTGTAGGTACTCCTGCATTCCCTGAATCCTCCTGGCCCTTCAGGACAGCTTCCCACAGGATCCCAGCTCCCTGAACAAATTAAAATCCACACTCCCAAGACCAAGGGAGAACCTTTAATCCACGTTCCCTCCTCGCATCCCTCAGGATCTTAAACTCCAACCCCCTTGCCATGGTAATGGCTGATTCCTCTGTCCCCGTGCATCGCCCACCTTGCACGTCACCAACTCTGGTGGCCTCTCCAGCACCTGAACAGAGACATTTCAGAGGAGCAGAAGCCGGGAATGACACGTGGTGGGGTGCAGACTGGCACTGGAGACCATATGTGGATAAACCCATCCATAACAACAACTCTGTAGGGCTTTTTACATTCATTATTTATGGGCAATCAGATTTTCCCCAGTGAAACTTTGGCATAGCTTGAAAACACCTTTTTATGGTCACCCTAAAAAAACTTCAAAATCATGCAATTATAAAGAAACTGCTTACACCAGTTACATTAAAATATTAAGTCAGCATCAAGTCTATAGATAAATGGAGCACAGCAGTAACAACAGCATATGCCATCGGACCGACAGGGATTACAGCATCCAACAGCTGGACCACCAGAACAAGTCACTGGGTGCCAATCACACTGATCCAAACCAGGGGGGTTTTACTGATCACCACACACATCCTTTGCCCCAGGGAGGAGAAGGAACAGCTGCTATATCCTGTACAAGCCTTCATATTCCCTCTCCTCAGGGAATTCAAGCCCCAGACAAACAAATTGGTTGGGCAGGCAAGAGAATTCGTTTTCTTCCAGTCTGCTTTTACGTGTTTGCCAGCTCAGGGAGAAAAACACTTCTCCAAGAACACTAAATGTCTTTCCCTGCAACATCCAGGAACAGCAGCCACTTGACAGAGGCACCCATGGCATCATCTTCCAAGGGACAAGAGGGTCAGACTCTGGTCTCCATTACACCAGCATCAATTTGAGGCAAGCAGAGTTCACACTCCTACTCCATTCCTCATTTATCTCTGTCCTACATTTTGGATGCCAAACTAATTGCTAAGTTTCATTGATGAAGCCAAGGAGCATTTTCAGTGATGTCTTTGAATTTCCAAATGGATATCAGACTGTTAAATAATTTCTTTTAAGATGTCACAGGAAAACACTCCGTATCGACTCGGACTCGCTTCCAGCTGATGCCTAATCCATATTACAATAATAATGTAAATTATCTCTAAGGAGTGGTTGGCTGTTGTGGTCAGATCACATGGCAGGCAGGCAGCTCAACCACTATGTAAACTGGGAGGGAAAATGGCAAATGTGCTGATTATGTAAATGGAAGTGTTTGAAGTCAAAGATGCCGGCCTGTATTTCACTGATAAAACATGTAAAATAGAAAAAAAAAACACTGTGTAAGCAATTAAATTTAACTTTTTAATCAATAAAAGGGAAACTGGGACCTAAATCCACTTTATAGGATTTAGGAATCAAAGCCTTCCTGCAACTCAAAGACAGCTGTAATGCCCGTTTAACTAGGGGGGAAGTTACTGTAAGGCAAAAATGTCACATTCTATCTTGATAGCACACACAAGAGAGTCATCTATCATTAGACTGAGATAATCTGGTGTAATGATGCTCCTGATATTTAGTTCTGGCTGGCATTGTGTGTAAATAAAGCTGTGCTCACAACAGTTTTGATGGCAGCATCCCACCAGAGTCTGACAGATGAGCCCACCTGTCCTTGTTAACGCTCCGGAGCTGGATTTTGTAGGTCCAGTATTCCCCAAGGACTCCAGAAACAGGAGGCAGATTGTGCTTTTAAACTTCCTTTCAAACCTTTCCTTAGTGGCAGGACTTGTGTTGGTTCCAAGGTGTCCAGAGCTGCAAAGCATTCCATTTTCCCACCGTGTCCTACGAGGAGGCAGCCCAAGACACCAAACACAGTGACCCAACACGGAGCTGGAGAGTTGCTTTGACTTCCCTGCTGTCTGCCAGAGTCCACTACAGTTTTCTTTCACTCTTCATTGACTCACTTCATACAACCCTAGAATGGTTTGGGTTGGAATAGACTTTAAAGGCCATCTCATCCAACCCCCTGCCAAGGGTAGGGACACCTTCCAGAAGGTCAGGTTGCTCAGACATCCAACATGTCCTTGGACACCTCCAGGGATGGGGAATCCACAGGTTCTCTGGCCAACCTCTGCCAGGGCCTCACCACCCTCACAGGGAAGAAATCTCATTTCCCTGTATTGCCACTCAAACATGGCAGAATTTGGCCCCAAACAGCAACTCCCCCTATTCACAAACCCCCCAAAATTCAGCAGTTCCTGCAGACTCCACTTACACCAAACTCACCCCGCTGCATCACACACTTGTGAGCTGCTGTTCAGTGTTTTACCTTTCATGAACTGCAGCCTTATCCCCTCCTCTGGTTAATGAAGTACAGTATCACAGTCTTGTTAAAACAAACAAATACCGTTACTGAGGATACTTTCACACACATCCAGGTGTTTACTGATGCAAGAATAACTGAAAAACAAATTTATGACACGCAGTTGGGGCCGTGATGGTCAGGCTTCCCTCTGAAAAGCACCAAACGACTGCCATCTGCAATGCCTCTGATAGTTCACTAATTAATGATCAAGATTGCATTTGCTTTAGCATAATTTTATGCTTTTATATGGATATCTTATTTGATTATAATTATCACAGACTGTAGAAGTTTATTAGGGCCAATCATTTCTTAATGCAATTAAAATCCCAGGGGAACAATATGGAGTAATTTTTAGTGGTGAAAGTGATGAGAGCTTTTAACCAAAAAGGGAGCCTGCTTATCGACCACAATTATTGCAAATTATAGAATTAAAACAAACTGTATGAATTTTTCAATACTATCTCCTGCATCCCTGAGTTAAAACAATCAGTACGAGTTCACAGTGGCAGAAGGAGGTGATCTTTGGGCTGCTCTGTATTCATCCCTTTGGGGAAGGGACTATGCAGCCTTTTCCTCCACCTGGATGAAATCACCCACTCCCAAAATAGCTCTCTGGGCTATTGCCTCTGCTTCCCAACCCAGTTAACACAACACCTCTAATTCCTTCTCTTCCACAACACTGTGACACTTCCCATTAAAATGAGGCTAAAAACCATTTCTCTGCAACACAAATAATTATTTATTCTTTCACCCAAAGGTATCAATGTGGAGATTGGAGGGTAAAAACAATAAGAAGTTCCCTATGAATGGATTATATGTACATACACCTTATCCTGTTCTTTCATACATTTTTAGAACACCTCCACCTCAACGCTGGTAAAACAAATTACTCTCTTTGCCATTCTGTCATTCTCTCTCTATTGTCATCCTAAAGGTGCTCCTTTTCTCTCTCTGCCCAGACAAGAGCCTTTCAGGTTTTAATACGCTCCTTACCTCAAGACCTGCTTAAGAAAAGCAATACAGAGCACACTGATGGGTGCCAGAATGTGATTTATTTCCATTTCACAGTTCCCCCCCAGTTTCCCCTGAGAACCCAAGTAATCACTGTGAGAACATCTCATCATTGCCACTGGTTTAGCCCCATTTGCTCCCCCTTAAGAGAGCCTTTTGATTTAACATGTTGCACTTAACCCAGGTAATATTACAGTGCGTACCAAATTCCACTGTAGCGTTCTAAAAAATGTTGAATTTTGAGAAATAATATTTAGCCAGTCAATCTACACTGGGGGGCTGTTTTACACAGCCTTTTCCAAACCTTGCACTGTTCCTTACAGCATGCTATTTAAGCACTTTGTAGTTCTGATAAATGAGATCTGGGATCTGATCTGCCATCCACAAAAACTAGAAACTATTCTAAAGAAGGTATCTTACCTTTTCTTATGAAAGGCAGACCTAAGAAAATAGCCTGCAGAGGAATAAAAGGCAGCTCAGGGAAGTAGCAGCCAGCATTACCTGGGTGAATAACCTTTCTCCAGAGACCTACAGCAATCCTGGAAAGCTGAGGGATATTTCCACCAGGGAAGGCTCTACAGCAGCAGGTCCCAGCAGGGCCAGGACACCTTCACTATCATCAGCCACCCCACAGGAGCCAAGGAGAACAACCACACCACCACAGAGACAGAGAGGAAAAAACCTGACCTCGACACAAATCAGCTTCCTCTGGTTGTTCCTATGAATTGCATAAGGGAAATACCAACAGTTGGCTGGGACTGGCACTGAACTGTTCCCCTGAGTGTATTTAACAGCACAGAACACAGGCACGTCCTCCTGTGCCAATATTCCACAGCTTTTCTCCCGAGGCTCAGAGAAATCCTTCCTCCTCTAATCCTGTTTTCCAGTGACAACTTAAGAACTGAAATGGCACTAATTTCCCGTTTCCAGTGCTAATTCACAAATTACCAAGGCTTTTTTGTCCCCTCGGCTGTTTGACCCGTCCAGCAGCACTCCGTATCCTCATGGAATAGGAGTTTGAACTGTTCAGCTCATTGAGGGGTGGCATGGACAGACAGAGAAGGATGGGGAAGCACTTCTTTTTAAATTATACCTTTGCTGACTTTTATTTCTGCTCTCTGCAAAGAATACTGGAGTCATCCTGGATCAAGGTTGCTTAGCTTAAGGCAGTGATGCTTAAATTCTCCAGCCCTGTGGCCGCCCAAGACTGGGCACCTTAATTTCACACAATAGTAATTTACTGCTGTTTGCAATATAAAGAATACCTATTGATTGCAAATGCTTTTAAAAAAAAAAACCACTTCCTCTAATAAATCAGCACTGCCTGCGCTTTTCAATTTCTGTGCCACAGCTCCTACGCCCACCGAGCCCATGCACTGGAAACAGCACGTGGATTAACCACGGGTGTGCTGCTCATCACACTGGCCAGTTATCAACTGCAACAGTTGTAATGCTGCTCATTTATTAAACATTTCAGCACTAACAAATTAGATAGATAGGTAGGTAGGTAGATTAGATAGATAGATAGATAGAACAATATAGGAACAGGACACACACTCATTTCAGCCTTCAGTGTCAGGTAATTCTGCACAGCAGACACTTCAGGGCAGGTAAGGTACTTTCTCTTTTTTTCAAATAACTGGTGCCAGTTCCAAACCAGGACTATTTCATCCCAAAGTGGAACACTGTACCGAGTCACTGCCTGTGAAAGTCACTGGAATGCTTAGATATATTTGTTGCGCATTTTTATGATAAAAAAGGAAAAGCAAATCCGATGCCAGCGGTGTGATTCGATGTCAATCAGGCACTGACACCTCAGGCACCCTCCCTCTGGTTTGATACTCAATTCCACAAATGTAAGTTCAAAGGGAAGAGTTGTTTCAAGACCACATTTGGGCATATAATGGACATACAATGTGTCCCCCGTGAAATGGAAATCACTTACCAGCTTTTATGAGTGGCCAGTGTAGAAACCAAAATGAACCAGTGTTTTCAAGGGGCAAAATAAGATATTTGAATGTCCTATATAGGTATTTAGGAATTTGCAACCCACTACAGCCCTGCAGTTTTACTTTTTTTCCTTATTTTTTGTGAACTGGCTTACATGAGATTGCAGCTATACATGGAGGGAGAAACATAGCTAATTTTTATTGACTATGTGTAGACATAGACACTTGTGATGGTTCTGTAAGAACAAAACACTACTGCTGAGAATATGGGATGGGTATGAACTGGTCATGAAGAGTCCTCGAGGGAAGAGCCCTCCACCACTAATGGAGAGCAATCAGTTTCTCCAGCAGAAAACTGGGAGCACTGAGGTCATGGCCACATGTGGACCTTCTCCCCAGAGAATCTTGTCTTTCAGCTACAAAGACACAGGCAAGGTTAAAGCTCGTCTTTCTGCACAGCCCTGAATTTTCCAATTGTTTCAGTAGGAATCTGTAAGTTTAAGTCATTTTTCAAAAAATATTTTGTAAGTATTTAGCTTAGAAATCCTTCCTTTCAGGAGGTATATCCCACTAATTACCTGAAAGGTTTTTAAGCCTCTAGTTATCCCTGTGAAGTAGAGTCTGAAATGGGGTGTTGAGCCACAAAATGCTGAAAATTGGGAAGGTTCCTGGGGATAGATGGGAAAAGACCTCATTCACTACGAGATGGTAAATCAAGTTAGAAAGGAAAAGCATGCACAAGCCTTCCTTTGTGAAGAGCTTTCTGAGCAGAATCCCAGCTATAAAAGAACCTCAAATCTGGGTTTCAAATGCGATTTTTACCTCTACAATCCCTCCATTCTCCATCCACACCAAATATTAAGTTTCTAATCAAACAGCACAGATTTCATCCACAGTTGTGCCCTACCAGTGCTATTCTCAGCCTCTTTTTGTTCCTCAAAAAAAGCACACTGTTCCTAATTTTCTGTCCCAATCTTGTAAGAAACATTATGGTGCACCAGTACAGCAAAATCCTCGCCTCGCCGTCTTAAATTGATTCTCTTCTCATTCATACAAATAATCCCTTAAGCCCTGCATTCAGTATCTCTGCACACCCTGTAAGGTGTTCCTAAGACATACACAGCAACCCCTAACTCGCTCCCTGCTCTTCTCCACGAGATGCATCTCAGTACAGAGTAACAAATCCCTGGTTTATCTGGAGGGCCAGGGCAGGAGGTCCCACACGGCCATGGCTGCAAGTTCCCTGCCTGAAATGGTGAAGAACTCCCTGCCTGTGCTCACACAAACTCCAGCTATTCACATCCATTGCCCCCAGCTGAAAACACCACACAGCATGAAATGTGCGTCCCCTTTGCCATTGCTGGCACTGTGCACACTCCTGGTTTCCTGCAGGTCATGGCTGTAACCTCATTAACACTGTAAGGAGTTTCTCCCTGGCTTTGGTGGATGTCACCATGACCCAAGGGCCCTTCCATTCCAATGAAGAACAGAAATATGAGCAGTTCTCCTTTCCCTCCCAAGAGAACAAATTCCTAATTAGGAATAATACTTTATTCCTAAGAGAATAAACTCAGAGCCAGTTTGCATCTAATCTGAGACAGAAAATCCTAGGAAATATTTATGGCAAAGTAATAGTTGTGTTGCTTAACCAAATTTATAGCTATAATAACTCAAGAGACCATGCCATATTTAGCCTTATTTTGATTGCTCTTTAACCTTCTCTGAACAGTACACAGCAGGAAATAATTCCATCCCCAAGGGGGTTGATAGGCTTTTCATAAATTCATTTTCCTCTGATTTCACTCAATTCCAGATTCTCCTGCAATCACAGGTTTCATGAGCAGAAGCAGGAACTTTTCCATTTTTTAATTGGTCCTCTCATCCTGGAAGTAATTTTCAAAGTGCAGAGAGTTTTGTCAGACAACATTTTTATGTATTATAATCCCATCACTTAAGAAGGTCTGGGGTGTTGCAAGGATCATTATTACACGACGAAGACCGTTAGGGAAAGCTTTTCATCTGGGTTGCTATTAAGTGCCCTTTTATTGCCATATCAATCAAGTAAATGATTTCCAAAGTCTGGTGTAAAACAGCATGTTGGTGGAGAAGGCAAAGCTGGCAGTGGGTAAAACTGTAATCTGTTTACATCTCTGGACTTGATGGCTTATGCTGCTGGTGAGGCATTTCCTAAATCGTTCATTATTGTAGCGACTGGAAGACAAAATGAAAATGAGTAAGAGGTTGTCTGGGGTGCAGGAGACTCCTGGAAAGCTTTGAAAACCAAAAATAGAGCCCATAAAAACAGTGCTAAAGAAATTCTGCGTGTTTTAAGTGTAGGTATGGGGAAACAAGAGAGACCAGAACAATTCAGGAACTAAATGGAGCAAAACTGTGATGACACAAATGGGAGGGAACCAAAAAGTAGATGGAGAGAGGATTCTTCATGTGGTTTCCATAAATTAGGTGGGGGGGAAAAAATGGATTTTGAGTTAAGAACTTTGTATTTCAAATTCAGCAAACATAATTATGGCTTTTCACACTAATAGCAAGGCCCAACACTGTTCCCTTCAAGCAGTTCAGCACTTCTGTCACAACTACAAGCTGAAGCACAAGCAGTTGCTTTTATTAGACGTGGTTGCTTTCTTTCCCCAAAAACTGAACGTTCAGCAAAAAGGAACAAAATGCCATTTATTAGCACAGTCCACAAAACATCAGAGTGCAGAGGGGAAAAAAAAACCAGTAAGTCAGGTACACCTCTTTAACAAACTGCATTATGCAAAACACTGGGTTTGTAAATGCACAGCAAAGCAGCAGTTTGAAACAGATGGGTCGTTGGTTATAAAAGTTTGCTACAGATGGAGAATTAGTACAAATACTTTACCACATCACACTCAGATCACAACTCTGCATAAAATACAAATAATTTTCTCTCACTATATTGCTCTGCTCTTCAAAAGAGGCATTTTTTGCAATTATTGTTCAGTGTCAAAGAACTTTAACTCTACAAAGAAATGCCCTGCATATACTAAAAATACACACCTCTGTTCAAAGCCCCAAGACCTTCCATACTCTGCCCACTGCACCACATATTTCCCACCACACTTGTGTGAGCACCAGCCCTTCCACACAGCAAGAGTTTGCAGAGTTTAAACCAGCTGCTCAGCTCAAGTCAGAATAATCAGAATAAACAGGACTGCCCTGACCCTACACCCAGAACCCCCCACTGCATGTGCAGACCTGGAGATGTCTGTGAAGGTTTCACCTCCAGTGCCATGGCTGGAACAAGGTCTGCTCTGTGGGACAAGCTCATCTCAGAACATCGACATTATGGATTGCTCCAAAAGCTATTCCCTGGATCCAAAGCTCCGAGTAAGATGATTAGGAGCCCTGAAGCGTGCAAAGCCCAGCTGTTCCTCACAATGCACAAAAAGCCCTCTTCAGTCTCTTTTACAAGCCACCATTTTTTAATCTCCTTCCCTCATCTATATCAGAGACTACGTGTTGCTTTTCATCAAGTGCTTTTTATTCAACCTACCACCACTTTCATCAGTAAATTTCACTGTATTTAAAAGTTTCCTGTACTTCATTGTACAGCTATTTTGTACTTGATTTTAATCTTTGATTAGATGGGTTGTCGATGAAAATTTCAGAGAGGACACCTGCTTTACAAATGAATTACGAAACAGCAATCGCTCTGAAGATCACAGGTAAAACAGCATAATGAGACTCAAGAGGGTCACAGTCATTTTAGTGCTCCTAAAGGCAACCTGTTCTCATCAGGCAGAGGTTCAACAGACTGTTCACACACCTCTGAAGTATGGAGGGCTAAATGCCTGCCTTTATTTCCTGGGTTTCAGTGTCGTGGGCACAGAGATAGAAATGGCAGTGTGTGCCTCCATTATTAAATTCCTGCAAAATTACTGAACTGCAGGTTATAGCAAAGGAAAGTGCTCCCCAGCAGGTGTGTCCTGCTATAACCATCTCCACGGCTTTCTCACACTCGTCATAAAACAATTTTACAAGCACTTGTAACACGGTAATACTGGTATTAAAACACCTGAGTAGTTCACAGAAGCACACACTTCTCTCCTGAAAAGTCTAAAACCCAAGGCCAAACTTTACTCCCCATTAACTCCTGCTGATTCCACTGGCTGAATGAGCAAACTCAGAGGCGTGCTGGTATCAGAGGTGGGAAGGTACAGAGGTCCTCTCCCTCGTTCCTCCCAGCTAAAGGAAAAAAGTGTCATTCATTCCCTGAGGCTGGGAATCACATCAGCCTCGTAAATCAGCACTGAGGACGAGCAGACCCAAAACACACCAGCACCCACCCCCAGCACGGCAGGAGGGCTGATGGGCTCCCACACTAAGACAAAGTCCATACAATATGCATCAAAAATTATTTTTTCCCTGTAAAATATCAATGCATAACACTAACAGCAGTGAGTCAGTAAACATGATTCAAACTGCCAAGCTCCAACAACCTTCATCCCCTAAAAATGTACTTCAAAGCCACGTTTGCCCAAATTAACAAGGACAAGGGTTCGATGACGCATTGGTGAACCTGCATGGGATGAGGGAACACTGGAAGAGAGTCTAAACATGAAAATGCTTCCTCTAACACTGTTTGAGTTACAGGGTAATTGGGTGGGGGTTTAATACATCTTGTCAATCCTTTGGCTCAGGCTGACACACAACTGTGGCCTTGATAAGAATCATTCATTGACCACAGACTTTAGTTTCAAATGAGGAGGAGACCGAAGTTTCAGCTTAATAATTCATTTGCAATTTTTGCATACTGCAAATACAATATCAATATTTCAGCACTGGAATCCTTGGGAAACTGAACACTTGATTAATTTGAAGTTACAGAAGGAGTGATTTGAGGCAGAGTGTGGTTGGCACCTCGGATCTACCCTCAGAAAGCAGCCCAGTGGCAGGCAGGGCTCTCGAGATCTGCTGGGTGAAATGCTGACAGCCTGGATTTTGCAGCCTGCCTTCTACTCACACAGCAGCCTGGAACCACTGCTGAGCCATTCAAAATACATCTGTGAGACTGGGATGTTAAAAAAAACATGATTTTAATGAAATATGCTTAAAAACACTGCACTTTAAGTATAAATTGTGTTTGGTTTATGGCACAAAGGTAGCAAGTATTGTGAAACACGTAACTGCACAGCTTTCCATCCCTAAATACCAAAATGTTTTGGGTCATAAAAGGCACTTTTGGTAAATTCAAGTGAGGGCTTCCCCAAGGCACCAGTTCTAGCACACACTGGACATTTGACTGACCAGGGAAGCTCTGAACTCCTAACAGATGGCAATGTTTTACTTTAGAAGGTTCATTCCAGTAATAAAGAATTGAAATTTTTCTTCTTCATTTACGCTGATACAAACCCTGCTACACAAGAAGGCCACTTCTTGTGACAATTTAAGAGTGACTGCTCAAAATTTGTCACAGACACAGCAAGTGTTATCTGGGCTTCATCCAACCTCAATCAGATTTGCTCAGCTTCAACCCACACTGCTGCTCTCCCTTAAACAAAAACATGTGAGATGGAGGAGAAGAGAAAGTTCACATGACACCATCATATATTACTGCCCATTAACTGCTCTGAGGGGATAACACAGTGAACCAGCACAGTGTGTGAGCAAAGTGTCAAACTGGGGTTTTTTTTAAATTCATGTGCTTTAAATAGTAACTCCACATTTCTGTGTCTCTTCTGTGACACACAATGCACAGAACAGGAATTTTTGTTATTATAATAGTGCTGCACGTCAGTCACAAATTATTAACGAGTATTTTCTGACAATTCCGTCCCTTTCAATTATTTATTATCCCGTGTAAAACACATGCTTTACATTTTTTCTTAGATTGTACGTTTCCTGTCTTGTCAATAGGAATTCATATTTGCTATTCAATTTACATAATGTGTAGGCTCTCCTGAATCATCACAATAAGCTGAAGTACGAGGGAGTGACTTACATGAATATCAAAAACTCCTATTTTTCCTTCCTGGTGACATCCATGGGGAAGCCAAAGCATTGAAAAAGGACAGGGAAAGAAAGGCCAGAGGGCAGACAGTGAGACAGGAGAAACATTTGGCAGCCAACAAACCAGGGCAAGGAAAAGATAATTAACAGAAAAGCAGATTTTTCCTTGGAGCACACACAGGGGTATGTGCTCCTCAGCACTGTAAAACCAGCCAGGGGGTTTCCTCAGGATGATTTCATTTGGACCTGCCCAGCAAAGGAATCCTATCCCAGGTTAACAGCTGTAAAGAACAGCCACTGCAGCCCCAGTGCCAGGAAATCAAACTGAACAGTTTCCAACCAGCCAAAGCTCTGGGTGTGCAGGAGCTGAAACAGATGAGTCAGCCCAGGGAGGTGTCCCTTCCATCATCCCTGCTAAAATTACACCGGTGATCCCCAGGGAAAAGCCAGGGAAGCAAAAGGTGCTCCATCAGCCACGTCTCTGAATGATGTGCTGAACCTCATCATTCTGGCCTCAGATTTTTATTATGAGCAATATATTTAGGTAGAGAAAAAGCAAGTTAAATCTTCCTGGGAGGGAAAGGAAAGAACAAAAAACCCAAAATCACGTTTTAGTTTTTTCTCCAAATTTACAAGGAAATCATTTCTTTATGTAATGATAAAAAGGCAGAGTTATCTCTGCTTAAGTGTAAAGCAATAGCAGATAGAACACATCGTCGCTGGCAAGGAGAGTGTGTTCCACTCTTCTGCACAACTCATTACTGACAATACCCAGAGAAAATCTTTATAATGTTCTGTTTCTCATTTCATGAATTTTTACAGCTAATGTGCTCTCAGTCAAGAATAATGTAGTGATTAGAACAGAGCACAGTAAGAATATCTGGCAATGTAATACCTATAGAATTTAATGAATTTCTCTCCGCCTAGAAGAAATTTATCGATCACCAATTTTTTTCCAGCTTTAGATCAATTTTTACATCATTTAGCATAAAGTTTCTAGAATTAATTCATGAGAAGGTACAGATAACAAGCTTTGAAGGTAACAAGATATTGATTTGTGTGACTTTCTATGCTAATTTCAGGATTTGATCACAGCTAATTTAATTTGACTAGTGCTTTCTTACTTTCAGATATCTACAAAATAACCAGAGAATGAAGATCCCCTTTGACAAAACTTTCAGAAGACTCCATCAGCAAACAAAACTGGGAAAACTTGTGGGGTTTGGTACTTGCTTGTGCACACACACTCGTGCATGAACTCACACTCCAGCCTGCTCAGTGACAAAAACTCATCACCTGGAATAATGTGCCAAACATGAAGCCAGGAAGGTCTCAGCATGGAGCCACCTCTGGGTTAAGGGTCTCCATCTGAAAAAACTCAACCCGGGCAATGTTTAACACTGTATCATCTTGAATCACTCGGTATGTTAAGCATTTTGTGCCAAATTAATGCAATTTCCACGTTTAAACAGATGAAGCCATGATTTCACACACTGGCACTCTGTGCTTCCTGGGACTCCACAGCCTGGACAAGCCCCTCGGACTGGGATTTGTGAAAAGCACAACTCCTGATCTAGGGTAGTGACTGTCTGGCAGCCAAATTAAATAAAATCTAGAAACCATCTGTTTTAGAAACTTTAATGATTAATTTTAGGAAGATGTTCTAAAAATGAGATTATTTTTGGCATAGCATTTATTTATAAGACATATCACTAGCAATCCAGCATTTTTCATACCAGGCTTATAACTACATTTTCCAGTTATCCATCTGGGCCCTTTTCAATTCAGTGGTTTAATTAAAACTCAATGGTATTATCAATCTGTTGCATTTTTCATTTTGATGGTTATTACATTTACAGTACAGCAGGAGTACAAATTAGAGTAAGAAGATAAATCTCATCTTAAAATTTCATTTCTCTATCTTCTGTAACTTTCGTTGTCATAATATTTTCTAGCTCATTCACGTTTATAAAACAGTTTTAATGATCTATTTTTTATAATTACAATAAAGGGAAACAGGAAAAAAATTATTTTTCCATAGCTTTACACATCTCCCAGGGTCTCTCTCATCACTCATTCCATCAGGCTGGTCAACAGATGTGCATTACACAGCAAGGTTGGGAAAAGGTCCATGGCGGGGCTGAGATTAAGTTTTCTTTTCTCCTCTTCAACATGTAATTTGGCAGTAGACAGCCCAACACATATCTGAGAGACAGAACCAGAGAGATGTAGCAAAAACAGAGCAGATTCCCCAAAGAACATGGTGAAACAAAACCTGCAATGTTGCAAGTTCTGAGCAGCTCCAATTAACATTTAAGACCAGCATAGCTGTGCTTCCAAACTACCTGCACAGACCTGCAGGGCTCCAGCTTTGGATTGTGATGGTCAAGACCTTAAGGAGCCTATTTATGGCCTTTCCCTGGGCTTTGTGCAGCATTCCCAGTGCACCCAACCATTTCCTCGGGGAGATGATTCCCCTTTTCATCTCCCAGCTCCAAGTCCTGCAGCTGAGCTCCCACCATGCCTGCCTGACTCTGAAAATGGCAGGGCACTTGGAGCAACACAGATTTTTACAGCTGGTTTTGCTACTGTAAATTGCAAACTCAATTAAACAGAAGGGGGAAAGAAAGAAAAAAAAAAAACATCTCTGGGTCCTATGTGCAGTGCCACTGAATCCTTCAGGTTTTCAGGACAAAATATTTCAAATACTCCCTACAGTATGTAATATGAGAGGAAAGCAAGAGTAAAGGAGAAAGGAAGAGAATATTCACTTTGTATCACTAGCTGAGAGGCAGCAATCTTCAAACCTGACCAGAAACACAAGGCATAACTCAGAGAGAAAGCAACAACTGTAAGGAAAAGGAATATGATTTATTAGGCCAAAGGATAAAGGGAGCAAAACCAACCATGCTTCCAGCATATGCCACAGCAGGGTCATGATGAATTAAATGCTGGGCCTTGCTGCTCTAAGGATGTTTGGATGTCAGAAGTACAAATTGTTTCAAAGAATCATTTAGACTCGTGGCAAGAAGTCCATCAGGGCTCTGAAGGTTATTATTCCTTATGATGGTGCAGACATCTCCAGCTCAGGGCTTCCTAAAGCTCCAGGCTGCAGGAGTAGAAGGGGACACCAGAGAATCTCTCTAGTCACCCACTTACAGACTGTCCCCAGCCTGCCAGCTTGGGGACCAGGCTGTGGGGTGGCTCCTGCTCTCCTGGACTCATCTGAAGAAAGGGGAAACCAAGGTGGACTGGAGCAGGTCAGTAAGAAACATACATTTACTCTCACCTACATCATCCTGTGGCCCTACACCAACAAAGAACCTCCTAAGAAGAGTTTGATGAATGTTTGCCCAGCAACCAGCCTGCCTGTTGGGACACCACCCCTTAGGAGCTGTGCCTGGATTTGGGGAGTACATAATTTGGTTTCCACAGACCCCACAAACACAAAGCTGGTGGAAATTCCTGCTGACTCAAGCCGTGGGTTGGAGCCAGCGATTCCACAAAAAGAAGTGGTGATAGAGCTTAAGGGAGGAAAACTATGTCACTGCTTGGCCAAATGAGGTTCCAGCTGGGATCCTGATCTTGATTACTGAGGGAGGACAAAGAACAGCAGCGTAAACTCTGACAGGCATCAGGAAGAAAATCATGAAGTCCAAAACACAGTCTGTACCATAACAGGGAACATCATCTGCAATAGCTTTATGCCCTAGGCTTGATGTCTGGCTTTTCCTTTCACTGTCAGCAGACGCTTCCTTTGGCTGAATCATTAGAACAGCACTATTTTAAAAATTAAAGAGTTTAGATACCACTATTTTTCGAGAAACATATGCAAATAGCAATTTTGCAGCTGATCAGTTTTGACACACCTGGCTATCAAAATGTTCAGCCTGCTATGAAAAGCCTGCAGTTAGCTGAGAGAAGCTACCAAGAGTATCTCCTCAGGCTGACATTCCCAATGCTTTAAAAGCACCTAGGCAGCACTTTCTGTACCCACCACCCCCTGCCAACACCCACAAAGCACATCTTCCTCCACACACACCAGTGTCACTCACTCCAGCCAACTCATGTACACTGAACTGGGAAAAAATGCTAAAAAACCAAAATAGAAATCAATCTTAAATGCACACATAACTGTTTCTGGGTCTTACAGTGGGAGCACCAACTAGTTCTCTCTCTGTACAAACTATCTGGAGGCACAAAAAGGGCTTGGAACTCAACTTGCATTAACTTTTTATATGAGTCAGACACCCAATTATCCTTTGTGCTGTTGAAAAATCCACCCTCATCTCTAATTCTTGTATTTCCATAAGAGTTGACATCTATTAAAACATCATTAGGTATGCAGTCAAAACAACATAACACTTCAAAAAATTACTGGTAGTCACAGTTAATTGCCTGTAAAATATTTCTTTAAAACCTCTGTAATTGGATTCAATATTTCAGGTATCTCTTCCATAGATTTTGGGCTTGGATATTTACCAGGAGAGCCTCAGCTTGCTGGCATTTGCACCAGAAAGAATAAAAGGAAACTCCAACACAGTAGTAGCCTGTGCTTCATGAGCAGTTCTGACTTAATTGCAAAATCATAATTAAAAGAAATGAAATGCCTACCAATTCAAAATCTATTTAGCCTGCAGTTTAAAATGGTGATGTCTATACACTTGGAACAATTTTGAGCCCAAATCAAATAGAAGAAAATCTTTACAGGAGATGTAAATGATCACTGCAAAGTACTTAAGGAAAAAGCAAGGAAGAAGCATAAGCTTCTTTAAAAAGATCACAGAAATCCAAACATGCAAAATATAAAATTATTTTTAAAAATAATAGGAATTAATACAGATTAGCCTTTAGAGCTTAACACAAAAACATAAAGAAAAAGATAGTAAAGCTGGTTAAACTGAAGGCTAAGAAATATATGATGTTTCAAGAGTACCAGGAGCTAAAGGAATCCTGCCAAACCCACAATTAACTGCCTCATGGGCCCCATGAAGTCTTCATTAGACAACCCCAGCCCATCCCTGTCGGATCCCCAGGGACACATCCCTTGCCCTGAACTGAACACAGGTTTTTCCATGTACCTGAAGGGCACTGAAGTAGCCAGAACACCCAGACACAAAGCACTCCTGGGCTGCCCCAGAGTGCTCCCCCAGCCCAGGCACACACCCAGCTCCGGCTGGGAAACCCCAGGCAGCCCCACACACCTCAAAGACTTTTTTTAAGGCACATTTTGTACCCCCTCCCAGAGTTTCTGATGTGCTCCTGTTTCACACAGCCCTGTCAGTGCTCAGTGTGCAGCCCTGGCAAAATACTGTGAGGGTTTCAGTGCTGTGAATTCCTTCCCATCAGCAACAACCCGGAGCCCAGAATTACAGAAACAAACTGTTTCTTCAATATGCCATGAACATAAATTGATATCCAGAATAATATTTTGGCTTGAAACTGAGCGAGACACTGGAGATGGGGCCTGTCAGATTAGAGCAATTGAACCAAACCAAATACCAAAAATTCATCTGAGTGCTCCATCACTCTGAAATGACTGCAGACACACTGGCCATTTACCCAGAGGAAGCCAGCTATGGACACGAGTGAGCACTCCTTCTTTGTTAAAATGAAAATGCTATTTGGTCTCTTAAAGGGAGGTATAATACAGCAAAAACTGCAAGTGTTTTCTCATCCATTCCTGAATCCCTTTCTAAATGGAAAGGCCACTTAGCAAATAACAGGAATGGATGCAAAGTGAATGGAGTTAAGTGGGAAATGAGCAGCCATGGCAGTACCACGCTGCTTAGTGCATTGAGTGCAGGTGACCCCAGAGCTGGGATTTAAACCTCTCCTCCAGAAGGAGCAGTTCCAGGGAGCACTCCTGGATGCAGAGTACCAGAGTTCTGTATGGCAGTGGGAGCACCCAAACATGCCCCAGATGTGCCTGCCCAGAACTGGCCCCGCTAAAGAGGATGACCATAAACCAGATTAAATAGCAACCAGGGAGCTCCACAGAGACTTCTGAAATTAAGAAAGAAATCAGCTTCAAAAGTACTTTAAAAGGCATGATTTCTTTTCCTTATAGCAGAGAAGAGAGAGCAGAGGAGACAGGTCTCACAGGGCATGGCATCCACATCATCTGTGGGAGAGGAGACCCCACACAACTGGGGACTGGCATAACCAGAAACTTTTGGGGATTAGTCCTAGAAAGGTGTTTATATAAATTACATTAATCTGGTGAATTGCTGAGACTGGCCTTAAAAGCACAGTTCACTGCCTGCTGGTTAATTATGCCCCACTAATAAATCAATGAAGTGCTTTGATCCTGCTTTGATTCATATTAGATTATTTGAGCAGCTCCCCCCTGCAGCAGGCAGGTGTCACAGCCTTCCCTGCCTGAAAAATCAGGACACAATATGCTTCACAATGTTTTTACTCCCAAACATTTTATCACTAATTCAGCCACTTGAAGGAAATTACTGATTGCTTTGAGAAATGACAAGGGACAAAAGGATTTCCCATGACTTAGAGGGAGCAAAACACCTTTGCATGAGCAAAAGAATGACTTTAGGCAAGCCTGACCACTCCTAAAATACATAAAAACCCACTATGGTTTTGGGCAGCTGATGAGCTTTAATAAAAAGTTTATTACTTCTTCAGTTAAAAAAACTTATGTTAGAATAAAGAGAGGCCTGACAGAACTATTAAACCACAAACATCCTCCACTGTCTCAGGCTGTTCACTCAACTATTCTCCTCCCCAGCAGACAGGCACTCACAACAGCACAGAGAACAACCAGCAGGTCCCAGCACAGGAGGACACTTGGAGCATCCCCCATTGGTTATGCTGGATTTTACTGGTGGCTTTCTGCTGTAAAATTCTGTTTTTCTGCAATTCCACTAAGCCCAGGTAAACTAAATACCATGTAACAGGGTTTAACTCTCTGCTCACTGGTCCCCACAAAGAGCCTTTGTTGTCAGAGCTGTGAATTTAAAGAAATGGGGAAAGTGATCTGAGGAAAGTGTTGTAAAAGAAAAGTTGACAATTACATTTCTTTTTATTGATGACCCTGAGCACAGTGACGTGCCAACAAACATCCTTCTTCTCCCACTCTACCACAGCCCCAGGCACAGCTCGTCCTACACAACCACTAACCTTCAGTTCACCTTTTTTTTCCACTTTTCCTGATGGATGCAAAGCTGCACAGGGACGAGGGAGATCCACACATGAGCAGGCACGAAACAGGGCTTGGGCTTGCAGGGCAGGGGCAAAAGCAAGGAGGAAGATTGCAGCTCTCACTCTTTCACTTCCTTTAAAAGTATCAACAAACTAGGTGTTTGTATTAAAATTAGGAAGGATGCCCATGAAGGAGCCTTTTGGGAGCAATTTCCCTATGGAAACAAGATCCACAGAGGAGTCTGTATGCTTGAGACCGTGGAACTCGACCTGAATGGAGAGAAATTGAGTGGCAAAACATATTTCCTGGAAGGTAAACGTATTTATTCATTCTGTGGCCTTTCTGCCTTCTGTTAAATTTATGAGCTTTTATGTTCTGTTATATTTTCAGCATTTAGCTCAAAAAAAGCACAGTCGTGGCACAGAAGGAAAAAATCCCATGAAGTCAAAAAGCATAAAAAAAGAGATTTAAGTGCCTCCTTTTAATTTCTTTCTTCATCTCTGGGATAAATCTTTGATCCAGGCTGAATCTCTGAGCTACTCTCCAGTGGGGGCAGAGGAAATGCCCACCTCCACCAGCTCCCAGAACTGCTGCCCAGGTCTCACCACAGCCCGATCCAGGCACATCCCAAGCCCAGGGCTCAGAGACTGGGATGGCACCGACTCCCTGCCCACCCCACAGGCGACACAAACAGGGTGTCTCCAGAGCCTCCACACTGCCCAGTGCCCATGTGAGGTCTCTCCCAAAACACACCAGCTCTGTCTGATCCTCTTCAATAGCTGCAAAATGCTGAGCTCTAATATATGACAGAAAGGGGGTCTAAATCATTCCACTTTCTCACTGTCACACACACGCACAAGAAGTTTTTGATGAGGCCAGGCAAGTCTGCCAAACAAAATCTGCCGTGAAATCTTCTCGAATTAGAACAAAACACCAACCCTACTTTATTTAGCTTCAGCTGTTCTCCTTCCCTCCCAGAACTGGGAGCTATAAATCTCCCCAGAAGGGAGCCCATTAAGGCACCCTCTCCCTCCCAGTAACGCCACCAGTCCCAGCCAGCTGTCACCACCCTGCCTGCTCATGGAAACAAGGTGGGACACAGGACCTGGGCTCTTGGGTTTGGGGCAGAGGAATGCAAGGCTGGAACACAATTATTATGTTTAGACAAATTACAGAGGAGTTGCCCTGCAGAGATTTTACCATCCAGTTTCCAAGCAAACAGAAACCAGCCAACCTTAGAGAGAGACTCCAAGATGGGTCACAATGAACTGACCAGGAGAAAAAGAAGCTTTAGGAGTTTGCAATCTTCATCTACAACACTCATCTTTACCCCTCCTTACTCTCCCAGTGGAGTGACTCCTTAAGCCTCCACCCAAAGCCATGCAGGTTGTAAGAACATACATTTTAAGAACATCTATTTCTCTGGGGCTTTCACACATGCAAAATATAGTACCTCGAGAACACATACCTGACTTGGGTGTGTGGAGAAACTAGAAAACAACATCAGTATTAAATTCTAATGTCACAAAGCAAAATCCTCTTTCAGGGAGCTTCTCAGAAACTCAACTCTTGCTCTTTGGGAGGAAGAGGTTGGCAGCACCGAAATCTGGAAAAGGGAGTTTCAACTTCCAAAACTCCATTCTCATCCTCCTCATCACCTGCATGTGGAATTATTTCATGTGGTTTTGTCAAAGGAGAAATGCTGCTCCCCTCACTCCTGACCAGAATTGCCGAAACACTGATAAGTTGTAAGATTTTAAACTGAAAGCAAGAATTAAACAAGATGGACTGTGTACAACAGTAACCCAAGAGACTGGATTTTTTTTTGTTTTTCCTGTTTGATTTTTTTGTTTCCTCCCCTCCCTGCATAAGAACCTGTCAGACCATGCATGTTTTCTCCCAGTGCTGTGTACACTGACTTCAGCTTTTGTTAGAGGATGGTGCTCAAGGTGCACTTGGGACTGCAAATGCAGCTGGGCCAAGAGCAGCTCAGGTGTAGGGCACCAACACTGTGAGGGCTTCACTGCTGGGCAGCAAATATGAAGCAACAGTCTGAATGTTCCTGACTCTTCGAATGTCACCCAGCAGTGCAGACGATGCCGCGAAAAGCACAGTCCTCGAGGTTGGCAGAACAGATGGAGCCTTAACCTTTACTGGAGACTCTGGTTACACAGCTTCTGCATCTTAAATAATTTATAGGATCTGATCATATGGGAGCTTCAGCTGTGGAAACAGATGATGCTGAAACAAGATCTGATCCAATCTGTTCACTTGCCACTGTTCAAAACCAGCGAAAGGTGAACAGGTCGCCCTGTGGCCCACAGCACTTGGGGGCATGGGATTTTCAGCCCCATACACTTATTACTGTTTATTGCACTAAACACAACTCAGCTTCTCCTTCTGGTGCACCACATTTGCCTCAGCTAGACAACTTTTGCCCAGATTTGCTCCAAAACCAAGCAAGTTTTCCCCAAATTACAGTTCAGATGCTCTGCAGATGAAGATGCAAGTTAGGTAATCACCATATATGTTATCATACAAATATTTAAGTAAAAAATAGTAGCTTGCTCTTAAGGTAGAATGTTCACAAACGGGTACAGTGGCTCAGCAGGACAGGAATGGTCAACAGGACCTCAATTTTAAATACACTGAGAAGGAACTTCAGTCTGAGAGCAGCATTTGTGCTCAGGATGGGCCATGCTGGCACAGGGACACTCAGGGCTGTGGACACCATTATCAACAACACAGAGCAGAGCAACCATGTAGAAGTGCACAGTTGCACTTACACAGAGCAGGAAGAAGCATGCCTTTTCAGACAGCTGGGGCAGCCTGAAAGCTCCCCCAAAAACCATTTAGGAGAAGCACGTCGAAGCAAAGCAGCCCGAGTTCAGCCTCCTTTAATATTCCAGGCTAAAAACTGCTTTATGAAAGCTGATTCACGAACAGATCAAATATTGCTGTTCTGGGATGCACAACAAAGAGTGGGGCAGATGGTCAGGGGTGGCAGCAGCTTNTAGTCTGAGAGCAGCGTTTGTGCTCACCCTCAGGATGGGCCGTGCTGGCACAGGGACACTCAGGGCTGTGGACACCATTATCAACAACACAGAGCAGAGAATCAATGTAGAAGTGCACATTTGCACTTACACAGAGCAGGAAGAAGCATGCCTTTTCAGACAGCTGGGGTGGCCTGAGAGCTCCCCCAAAAACCATTTAGGAGAAGCACGTCGAAGCAAAGCAGCCCGAGTTCAGCCTCCTTTAATATTCCAGGCTAAAAACTGCTTTATGAAAGCTGATTCACGAACAGATCAAATATTGCTGTTCTGGGATGCACAACAAAGAGTGGGGCAGATGGTCAGGGGTGGCAGCAGCTTCACTCATCTGATTTAATCCATCATCACAACCCTGTCAGAGCCCTCAGTCACGTGTGCTTCACTTACTCACTCACTTGGTTCACGCAAGGCATCCAAAACCAGCCCACTGAACAAGATGTGCAGCTCATATTTACTATTCCACCCTGCCAGCATTCCTGGCTTTTCAAACGAGAGCGGAGAAACAAATTTGCTCTTGGCTGCGAGCAGCTCTGCCAGGTTTGCCATCCTAAGTGTGTTTTAATCGGATCACCACTTAAACTTTTCAAAAAACAGTATGTAACGAAAACAAACAGATGTACAAGTGCCGAATGTCACTGCAAGACTGCTAACACGTGTCAGCACTGAGGTTTAACAGCAGAGCTAAAAAAAGAGGGAGATGGAGAGTTATGAGAGGGAAATACAGTTGGGATAGAAGTCCAACAGCATTCCCAGCAGGGAGGGGCATGTGGTGTGCTCACACCCACCCATGGCACCCTCCTGCCCTCCCACTGCTCACCCTCACATCTGCTGCAGGGCTGGGCACTTCTCACACTGCTGAGTCAACAGAAAGCCCTTCGAAGTACAGGGGGAAAGCAGAGTTTCCTTCCCATCGGGCTTCAGATCAGCTCACCCAGCAGCACCATCCCACCTGAGCCACTGAGCAGTGGGGGTATGGACAGGAACCTCTCTGCAGGGCAGGATGTGGCTCCTTTGGCTGCAGCTCTGCAAGTCCACGCTGCAACCCCTGGCATAAATACACCCAGCTGAACAAGTTCCAAGCTATCAGCCAAGGCAGTTTCTCTGGAGGATAATTCCACTTACAGCACGCTTCAAGATACCCACATCCACATTATGACTCCTATTTCTAAGAATAAAGCTGAATAAAACGGTTTCTCTCTCTACTTCCCACAGGAAAGCAAAGCAAAGAGCCCATCTAAACTTACTTTCCTTCCTTAATGAAACTCTCATTGATTTTTCATCCTTGTGAATCATTGCCTTGGAGCAACTTCTTTTAGCTGCAGGTTCTCACATTTAATTTCTATGTATGCTTAAGGGAAAGTTTATCAGGAGAATGCCCAGAAAGATACTAAAAGGGGTTTATGAGAAAGCTGTGAAATTTTACATATGCCATTTACCAGCCTGGTTTAGCAACAAAAAAAGCCCAGAATGACATGGCATTAACAACCAGCAGATTTGTGTGACATCCTATGCCACCTCCATGCAGCTGTCAGTGCACAGAGGAAACGCAAGTCAGGCTGAATAGATTTATGCTGGTAAAGAGTGAAAATCATAGAAAAAAGACCCACCACAAGACATTCATTCAGATGTGTGAATCTTCCACGTGTCAACAGCCACCCAAGGATAAGCAGACTAGAACACATGGAAGTGTCCACAGGACACCAGGAATTACTGGCACTGTAATGTACTCAGGCTGGGCACGGAGAAACATTTAGGATTTAATAAATAAATAAATGAAAAGTCCATCAGCAATACATTAACAGACAGCTTTGCCAATACCAAAGACATAAAGAGAAACAAATCTCTGATAATTTATTCTTAGGCTAAAATTTCCCAGCTGCTTCAATTGCTATTTAAAAAGCAACCGAAGCTACAGACCTTGTAGTTCCCATTTATGTCAATTTTCCTGGGCTAGGGAAGAAACAAATTCATGGGCCAACAGGCAGCATCCAGGATATAGGAACTCAAGGAACTATTAGGTTTGTATCTAAGAAAAGCAGATATAATTTTTCTTAGAAGTTAATATTTGTGATTAATATTGTCTAAATGGTACTAGTAAAGTGTTAACTGGAATTGGTTTCAGAAAACCTGAAAACAAAGGATTCGGGGGGGGAGGGGGGGGAATCAGGTCCTATAAAACTTTCAGAAAAGAAGTGGGATCATGTGTCACTTTATCAGCCAACCACCTGTTATTCTTGGGCAGTGAAGCAGGAGGAAAAGGCCTGATGGAAATCACCTCTTTCCCATCCTCATGTCTTTTCATTAAAGTACCAACACACTAGCACTGTCCTAATGGTGATAACACAATTGTCCTTAACTACTTCCCAAATTACCTGATTAAGGAAGGAATTCAATAGTTTTTCCTGGGCAGTACCAATTAATACCCCCCAGCAGGGACCTGCAACAGCAGCGCCTGCAGGGCTGCCCAAGAGCTGAGAGCAGAGCAGAGAAAGCACTGCTGGTCACAGCAATGAGAGTGAAGAACCCACTGTGAGATGCTCAGGCTCACAGGAGGAATTGTACCAAGGGAAGGAAAGCCCTTGAACTGCACAGGAACAAGCACCAGACAAAGCCAAACGGCATGACTTATGTAGCAACCTTATTCCATCACAAAGGAAAGCACAAGGAGCAAAAAGGAGATTTTGGAGACATAAATAGAAAAAAATCATCTGTTGCTACTGACAATTATGTCCTCTACTCCAAAAATGTTTAAGAACTGTAAAAAGTTATCAAGGTAAGAAAAGGTTAGGGAAATTTTTTAACTCTCACCAAACAGCCAATACCAAAACACTGAGATTAAAAGAAAGAACATTTATAAAATCCTGCATGAAGCCAACACGAAAAGGTTGCTCAGCAGCAAGATAACTGAGTAATGTAACCTTTCAAAGCAGCAAAAAAAGCGATTAGACCATCCCTTGGATTGAAAATGATTGATTATGCTGCTAGTATTGGAATTGAAGTTGACTGTAATGCTTTTTATGTAATTGCTTTATTGAATGCTGCATAGCTTCATTTGGCAATATACTCAGAACACGGGGAGTTTACCAATTCTACACTCCTGATACACTCCAGACACACTGCTACAATCTATTTATCCCAATGACATTGGATTAAATGGCACATCCTAAGGTTACCTCCTGACCTTTCAGCTAAGGTCTGTGGGGAATCTTCTGCCTGCAGAACCATCCCGTTGATTTGAGTACCAGCAGCTTTCAATCCTCTGCATCTGTTCACTGGTTCATTCCATAAACTATATAAAAAAACCCCTTAAATCTGATTTGGGGCCTTGTGTGCTGTAATAATTAAATCACTCTGAGGACTTTGAAAGCTGCCTCACCCATTAAAAAAAAAAAGAATCAATCAAGGACAAGTAAATCACAGTGAAGAAGATGAGCAAGTAAAACTTTCCCTTTTTGTACTGGAGTACATTAAAATATCTGCGGGGAGTTGTTTGGTTTTAACTTTTGTTTTTATCCAGAAAAACAGCCTTCAAAATTTAAATGTAACTGTACAGAACTACCTTTCCTCACCTGCTTTTCAGTTTCTTTGATTTGTTATCCCCTGGTGTCACTCCCTGCTCTTTGAAGAGAGCCCTGGCAAAGGTCAGCAGTCAATTAGCCATCAATGAACACCCAACATGAGAGTGACAATTTCAGGCTGCCTGAGCTCCCATTACTAAACCAAGCAACATGCTGTAAAGCTCATAACAAAAAGCATAAAGTACTTTAGAGTGTTCTGAAAATAAATATAATGTTACCTTTAAAGCAGTAAGTATGAAAAATATCAAAGAAGGTATGTAATACCAAGTATTATCATCTATTGCACACGTATATTGATTTAACGGAGACACGCTCACTTATCTACAAAGCAAAAAATTGGGTTTTAAGTACTGTACTTTGCAAGACCCTTAGGGCACAATAACATTACTGTCATCATTTTCTCTGACTTCCCTGTCTCTCATTTGATCCATCTCCAGTTCCTTCAGAAGGATGCAGCTCATCTTCTATTTCTCTACTTCTGTTTCACCACCCCAGTGTCCTTGGCTGGATGGCAACACAGTAATTATGCACAGTCAACATAAAATACAGGCAAAAATTAATGCCCAAACACACACACATGAACATCTAAGCAACAAATCTAACCCTCAGACCCACAGAGAACTTCCCCAGTGCTGTGCCCACATGGATGTACTCGGGATTTTGGGAAGGAAGTTTTGCACACTTTTTCAAGTTTGGAATTGTTTGGGACGATCCTAAAAGTAAGACCTTCTTGGCATTTTGCAGAGGAATGCAGAAGATAGAATATTGATATTTTGTTAAGAGAAAAGTGGGATCAATAACAGTTAAAGTTTGGATAAACCCTCATTATCGGATTCCTCCAACTTCAAAACGAATCCATGTCGGCCGCCCGTTAAACGCAGACACGACTTCAAATCTGCAGAATCACCAATTCCCACATTAACAATGTTTTAAATCAAGACACAATTATGCTGGGGTTATAAAATATTCAATGCCAGTTGAAAAATAGATGTACTGAATTAGCTGAACTGAAAATATTGAAAGCTTAGATAAGTTCCTTATTCCAGTGATACACCAAACACATTTAACACACAGAGCTGCGAACACCTTACTGGAACTCATTTCCACTTCTGCTTCAACACAGCATTACTTTATTAATGCAACCAGGAATATTAAGGGAATGACAATAAAAACAGGAGTGCTACCTTATGTGCACTGTATTTAATAACAGAACTCCTGAAAAGTTCCCGGTGTTTTATCATTAAAGCCTCCTTTTAATCTTTGCCTGTTAAAACTCCAATTCTGTGCCCCATCCAGGGAGCTGCTTCAAAACTCTGCAGCTAATGCTCATCAGGATTTATTAAATGCACAGAAAATTAAAGTGTAGAAATAGCTTTTTCTATACCCCGAGTCTCTACAGTGAAGATCTTCAATAGCTAGAAGAAAAGTGCTTATTTCACAGAATCGTGAAATATTTGGGGTTGGAAGGGACCCGTAAGAGTCCAGCTCCTACATGAATGGCCTGGACAGGGAACAAACCCGCAGCCTTGGTGTTTTTAGCACCATGTTCTAACCAGCAGGGCTGATTTTGCTTAAAAGCAGCCGAGTAACATAAATCAATTTAACTAATGGATGAAAACACGTTAAAGATGTCACAAGAACTGAAGTTGGCTTTGCCTTCAGCAGCTTCAAACCCGTGTTACGATTACAAATGCCACACAGTAGAGAAGTAAAACACACCTCACAGAGGTGGATATCTTCAAGCCATTGATATTTGAAGGTCTTTGGATCTCAGGGGTGATAGAATAAACCCCAGAGAACATCAACTGGTGAAAACCTTCAGACAATGAACACCAGATATCCCCTCGTCCTGGATGTAACCTCGGGGCTGGCACCTCAACCACTTTTCATACTTCTGCTGATCTATTCAGTAGTTAAATAAAGTCCTGATAAAAACTTAAAGAAGTGCCTACCTTACACATTTAATTTTTTTAAGCATATTGAAAACGTAACACTTTGAATGTCAGAATTTTTGAGAGTCATCCAGCGTGAACTATTATTGCAAAGGACGTGTAGGAACACTCTGAAAGCTGCTGTTGACTGAGCCAGGGAATAGGAACCTTTCATTAGCACTTAATTCTGCACAGAGCATAAACACAGCTCTGTGCTGGTGGATCAGCCCCTTCCCAAAGCCACCTGACAGCACTGCTTTACAGAGCTTCTAAACCACATCCTGTGGATTACAGCGAGGGGGGAAGAGACAGAAAGCAGGCAGGGAATATCCTGGGTTAAGGTGAATCAGGGCGGTTTCTGGTCCTTTCCTCAGGACCAAGGCACACACTCGGTGACAGGGGCTCCGCCTTCGAGGCGCTGGGCTGGCTCCTCTTTGAACATATGCCCTTTCAAGTGAAATTAATCACTCTCTTTATCACTCCTGCAGCATCTGGAGCCATAATCATTACCCAACTGCTGAGAAAGAAATGAAACCACTAATCGCACGGGGAGCAGGGCTTAGCGTTCTGAGCAGGAAAGTTTTTATTAAGTTCTCATTTGAAAAGTGATTTTTCACGGCCAGCCTTCCAGGACACGCCACACAAAAGCTGGATCTGCTTGAGCAACTGTCTACAACTCATCCCCAGCACACAGGGCCACAGAAGTGCTATAATGAGGTTTTAACATACTTTTCCAAACTTGGCTCTATAATCCTAAATCACTGCTACACGCAAGCACGACATGGAGACACGTTTAGCCATAAACTTTAAAAGGTCTCTGGAAGGAGGACCTGCAGGAGTGGTGGGCACCAGGCAGTGTCATCCAGGGTAAGGAGCACACAGTGCCTCTGGATTCACACTCCTACTCATCTCAGCAGGAACTCCCCAGGCAAACTGGAGATCTTACATTCAAAACTACTCTATTTAAGTAGCAATTTCATCATATCTATCCACTGGCTGGGAGTGATTAAAATAAACCATATCAACACTACTGCAATCATCTGGATTACCATGAAATATCCCCTATCCCTTCTACCTTCTCTAATTCATTTTCCTGGATTTTGCCATTCAAATTTTTTGAAACTTGGAAAGAATAGAAAGAATAAGTTGATGACAGCAGGACTGTTCTCAAATACCAGAGGGGGGGGAAAGAAATCTAGGGAATAAGGGTATCAGAGGGCAGCCAACCCAAACATCATGAAGAGAATCAAACATCCTAGAAAGAACCAGCAGCTTTACCTGCATACTGAGGACAACAACAGGCATCTCAGGGACTTCTAAGGCACTTTTGTGTATTTTCACCCATAATAATTGTGCTTACACAAGAGCTGAATGACAAAATGATTATCCCCATACACTGAAATCATTCAACTAAAGTGGCCACGTTAAACTCTAACTTAAGATATAATTATTTAAAAAAACCCTGCAGGGCTCTGAACAAGAGCAGCAAAATAATTAAATCTAGTAGTCTGCTAAAACAGGCTGAAAATGTGATCATCCATTTTTAATGCTCCGCCTATACGTACCAACAGAAATCTTTCCAACAGCTGCATTCAATTAAAAAAATATTAACCCCAAGGAAAAACTACAAAAACATCCCCATCTGTTTTTCTTGCCACTCACTGTGCTTCTTTTGTGAGTGAAATATGTACAACAATACAACCCAACAAAGTTGAATGAAAAGTACAATTCCAATAATAATAAGCTATCTTTTTATTTTTTAAAATGAACAATTTAAAAAGGAACCACTTTTGCAGATTTTCCCCTGTGACCCCCAGCTCTGTTCCCATAGTAACTATTGAGGAAAGAAAAGGATAAGAAGCCTAACACACTTTCCCCAATACCAACAAAATACAGAAAAAAGCACCTTATTCACAAAAACTATTATTCTCAGGAAGGGAAGAGGGACATTAAAAGATTAGTGTGAATCTCCTGTGTAATCTAGTTTAAACCACCACCTACTGAACGTCTGATGTTGGTTAGACAAAGATGTTTGTTAAAGCGGGCAGCCTTTGTGGAAAAGAACTGTAGAAATAGTTCTGCAAGCCCAACAATAACAGAATTACCAGGAACGTGCTGCCAAAGCTCCCATCGGAGCACAGCGAGCCACCAAGGGGCATTCCAAGCACACAATGGGTTAATTTTAGAATTTATTTCACTTCCTCCTTTCCCTGACTTTATAATTGGTCTCACACTCTATGCTGGGATGTGTTTTCCTAGGAAAACACACAGAAAATATACAGAATCCAGGGATCCTTTCTTGAAGCAGTGGCACCAAGACCCTTCCCCTGGTGCCTACAGGTCCATCTGGCAAACAGAGATAAACCAGGACACACCAAGTTTTACAAACAAGACAAAACAGCACTTCTGCATCTCCAGCTGTGCTTCCCAAGCTCCTCCAGGAACAATTCCAGTGTGTCTGTGCCACAGGGCAGGTCCCTCAGCCGTGTCCCCCATGCTGACCTTGCAGCCCAGTGGGGCAGGACAGGACCCAGGTGGGTGTGCAATGGGCTGCTGTGGCATTTACCCAGCCCAGCATGGACCTCGAGGAAAGGCCAGGCTGGAAAACCATCTCCCAGCATAAGAAAGGTTCTCCAGGAGAGACTTGGAGCTCTCATGGTGAAGGTTTGCCTGACAAACACCCCAGTATTTACTGCCTGGGCTCCACCACCTCTGAAATGTCTCACCCTCCTAAACATCAATGGCACAAACACTGCAAAGGGGTAGAAATTAAGGCAACAGGTCATCTCTAGGACAACCTGAGACAACAAGACCTAATGAGGACACCACATCAGAACTGGAGTGGTACAGGTGAGGTGAAGCAGCAGAACCTTCTGGAAGAGAACTTAGAGGTCTATGGAACAGAAAGAGGGTAATGTGGACAGAAAATGGCAAGGAAAATTAAAAGAAAGAAACATATTTATCCATCTGAAACAGCTGCACTTCTGTCTGAGGAAACATGAAATGAGCTCTGAGGCCGCCCTTAAAGCTTCTCAAATACCAGTGACTAGTATCAACCAGCATATTAAGTCTCACTGCTAATAAAATTTTGCAAAACAACTTTGTAGGAATATTCAAATATTATTGGGTTTTTTTAAGTTTTGTAGAAATAAAAGTGTAATTTATATTCTCCCATAAAATATTCTTTGTAAATAATTATTTGAGAAAAACTTTGAACTAATGTACTATTTTTCTTTAATTTAAATCACTTTTTAATGGCTACATTATGAAACTATAGCAACACATTAAAAACAATTAACTTGTTTCAAACGAAACTGTTCATTATAAAATACTCTTTTAAAATTATTCTGAGAGATTTTAAGCCAGGCTCTTCTGAATACAATTCTCAAATATCAGTAGGTGAAAACTGCATTGTGATTTTATATAACTCTGAAGAGCAATGCTAAGAAAAGATTTCATTTGACCAACCAGTTCAAAGAGAATAATGTTTACTCAGAGAGGTCCAGAGGACTTGGTACCCTCGATGCAGAAATATATGAGCAACAATGACCAAAAGAATTATTGCTTAAATTAAAGAGCAGTCTGGCTCAAGAACAGAGGTATAAACTCATCATTAATAAAGTTAAAGGCAAAAATAAGAAGATTTATAACTTCAGAACAACTTTTCATCATTAGAAGTTTGGGATCATCAGTCAGAAGTATCATAAACCTTCCAGATGCCACAAAAGATCACTAAAAAGCCATTTGTGCTTCATTCATGAGCTGTTGTCCTATCAAATCAAGAGACCACTTAATCTAGGACAGATCATCACTCTTCATTTTGTCGAGCTTTTCACAAAACTCCCCTCGTTGCAGAGCTATTTTTGCACCTTCTTTCAGCAGGTTTGAGCTCTGCTTGTCCTTTGAAGACCTGGACTCCTTTTAACATTTAGTGTACGTAGGTAAAAACTTGCCTTTTAAGATGTAAGGTCAAAGGCACTTCCAAAGCAGCACTTGACCTTCCTGAAATTACGCTCTCGAGAAAGGGCATTCTAAGGCAGCATTACCCGAGAGCAGAGAACAAAAGACCTTTCTCATCGCCAGGCTCACCCGCACTCACGGGCAGTTCAAAGGTTCCTCCCCATTAGAAGCTGCCTCTGAAAAGTTCATTTCGTCCCTTTTCCATTATGGACTGGTTCAGAAGACAGACTTAATGATCAGAAACCATTTGCTCACCCTTATTTTAAGGACAACTTTCAAACACGGGCAGGAACTCCGAGCTGAAGTTTTCCTGTGCTCACCTGGAGCAAGAGCACTTAGAGCTCACAGCCCCTGAGCCCACGAACTCCAGAGGTTTCATGGTTTCTGCCCAGGTAAAAACCTCTCTGCTGTGATCAGAATCATTACAGACCCATTTCCCAGCCTGGTACCTCACTTTCAGTGGCTCCTCCACTCATACCAGGGATCACATCCCTGCTGGGCTAAATCACTGTTCTGACTCATTTTTGGTATAGAATTACAGATGGAGAACTCCCTGGGACACAACATCTGGGTTTCTAACACTGCCCTTTTCCCCTTCCACAGCAGGCAGGGTATTATTTCCATGTTTGTTAGCGTTTTCACCATGGTTAAAGAACTATTTTCCTAAAAATCAGAACATTTCCATCCTACAAAAAAATCCCAAAACATTTTCAGAATATTCCCCTTCCTAGAAAATAAAGCCACATCACTGCTTTAAGCTGGGTTATATCCCTCACCCCCTTTTATTTTCCTTGTATTTTGGGGGAAGCAGCACATGCACAGCTCCTGCAGTAGTTTCTGAAGGAGCTGAAGACACCAGCAGTGATGGGGAGGCAGCAACAACCCCTGAGCAATGGCAGGTGTCTCTGGGAAGAGACACTTCAGCATCTTGCAATCCTAATTATCAGCTCCTCTCCTCTAAAGCACGCAAAATACTTCCTGTGTTGCCCATATTTTACACCTAATTTCCACTTGAGAACTAAATTTTAGAGCTTCACCACAAAATAAGCCACCTAGAATTACGCTGTGGGTTTGTGTGTGTGTCAATATTGCACACACACTTTTAAAAACCTGAGTGACTGTCACTAAAAATACCAGCATTGCAGAGATTCCAGGAACTCTCAGGACCACTCAAGTGTTGAAGAAAATCAACACGGGGAAGTATGCAAATTGCTAATTGGCAATTGCATTAAATACTATTAATTTACAAGAATCTTGATCCAATTAAATGTAGCAAGTGGGGGAAAATTGTTCAGCTCTTTGAGGTCGCTGAGTAATTTAACTGATAAAATTATTACTTTCATGTTTAGTGGCCACTGAATGAGTATCTGACAAGAAACATTTTGAAACCAAAAGATACAGTGCACAGATATTTAGATACCAACATCCAACTTCTCAAAGCCAAAAGCTCAAAAGAAATGGGTTTAAAAAGGGCCACAAATAAGCACCATGAGAGTGCCAGCCCCTTGACCAGTGAAGGAATATCATGTATAATGTCCTTCCCACTGCCAGGCTCTCACATTTCAGAATTCCACAGCCTGGGTGTTGTGCAGATGCAGTGATTTCAATACCACTGCTTTCACCTATACCAACATCACCAAGCCCAGCTCATCTTTATAGGATAAACTCAAGGACTGAACTGAAAAAAGTCTGCATTACAAACTGCAGTGCTGATGGGACTCTTTCTTTCTTTTTTGTTGTTTTTTAGCCCCATGCACATTAAGGATGCCACCCTGAACTTCTTTGTGCTGGGAAAATTCATTTTAGTACATACAAATTCATTTTCATAAAGTCAGAGCTTTCAGTAGCATAATCTTATTTAATTATAAAGCATGACATTTCAATAAGGAGTTGAATTTTTCTCCAGCAGGTAAGTAACTTGCCATGCTTACAAGAGACAATTCAAGATATAAAAACAGATCATTCCCTTTCCCATTAAGGATTGGTCATTTCTCTTCTGACTGTTTCATTAAAAAAAGGACAACAGTTGCAGGTCTCCTCTCTATCAGGATGGATCTGCTCAGTTCTGACATTAAAAGTTCTTAATTTTATGCTCACTGTGCCGTGCTTTTATTTAATTTTTATTATTTTGCATTGGGCACAAAAGTGCTCAAACTACGGGATGCTTTTTTATAATTATTACTATTATACAAACCACAGACCTCAATATGTCAAGATCTCCACGATCTACAGCCCAAAGTTATTTTATTATTAATATCTTGCCACAACAGGTTATGTTAACCCTTCTGCCCCTCCAGATCCACCCGTTCCATTCCACTTACCATCCCTCCCTTCCCAAAACGCTTCCCTGCAATCTTTTAGAGAATTTGAAAACGCTGATACTTCACTGCTACTGCAGAGAAAAAAGGGGCTTCCCAAACAAAGCTTCCCTTTGTTTCTTAGCAAAGAAAAGTGGTTTGGGCAAACATTTATTGATTTCAACCTCGAATGAAACATTTGGGCTTTAGATGTAACTTTTATAACATTTTCAATGAAATACTGGGGGCAGGGAATGTTTACAAATAATGGAGAAAAAAATCTTTCTTTTTTTTTTCCCCCCAATATGACAATGGATTTGGCTGAAGCCCACAAGTGATTTCCATCTGGAAAACATTTCACTCAAAGTTGTTTTCTACCTCTTGTCACAAGATAAGCAGAGAAAGTACATCAAAACACTCTTAGGATTTGTGGGTTTTAAAGTGACTCTTGAGAGCTCTGATATTTTTAATTCCCTGTGGGAGACACAAGGCCTGACAGTTTCTCTGCATGTGGAAGACAGAGCTCGACAACAAGCTCGTGGTGGGGTTTTCAGCGTGTGGTGCCCATGTCCACACACACCTGGGCACCACCTTCTCTGGCTTCCACAAACATCTGCCTCACAAGCCTCTGAAGCACCAAGAGCTCCTTACTGTCAGCTGGAATCATCAAGTCCAATTAAATTTTGATGACTTCAAATGTACAGCCCCAAAGACAAATGGCACAGCAGCCTTCAGAACCAGGGGGAAGACAGACAGCAATGAAGGCTCTCATCTGCCTCAAGAAAACAACTCTGCCTTTCAAAGCTCATTCAAAAGGCAGGTAAATAACCCAGGATTGGAGAAAGACAGTTGCTGTTTATTTCCTCTTCATTTCACATGCTAGATATTGTAAAAAAGGTCTTTAGAAATACAGTGTCAGGCTGTACTTTACCAGCCCTTGCCCAGCCCTCAGCCCCTCATCCACAAGGCTGGTGTTGATCCCACCAGAAGGACAGGAGCCCTCCTGGAGGAACTGCTTCATTATTCAGTTTTTATTATTGAGCTAAAGCAGAATGAAAACCAGGCAATCACTCCATCCTCAAACACAAGAATTATCCAGCAGATAAGAGAATATATCTTTTTCCTACCTGTTTTCCAGACAAACTGATGACCTCTCCTGGCTTCCAGATCAGCTGTTTGCAACATTAAGAAAACAAACAAAAGGAAGGGCTTCCCCAGGCTCTGCCATGCCCAATGAGGAGAAACCCAGTTCTGTTGTAGAAGCATAATTCAGATAATTCAGTCTCTTGTCTTCTTGGTCCTGAAATTAACAAAATTAAAAAAGCTTGCTAAAATATTTTAAACACCAAGGCAACAGGCTCAGCCTAAGCATAAGCTGGTGGCCACTGTGCATCTCACAGTCCCTGTGAGCCAGGTTTGATGAGGACAAGGTTGGTACAGGTGCTTCACTTGGAAAGAGACAGAGGGGGAAAAAGAAGGAGGGGAAGAGAGAGGAAGGGCCAGTTCCCAGGGGACCTGCAGACCCATCCTACAGAGCCACTGAAAATGCTTTTAGCAGGTTGGTTCTTAAGAAGAAATCTGCCAGGGCAAATAAATGCCAAGGGATCCAGTAACAGTGTGTGGCGCCTTCCTTTTCTCTCTTTAACTTTAGCATGAATATTATCATGATACAGGCAAAGGAAACCAAAGTGAGAATGGATTCTGGGTGCAAAATTCAGCTCCAGATACAGACCCTGCGTCCTACATTTAAGATCCCTGCCAACTGGAATGCCAGACCTGGAATTGTTTTAGCTCTGTGTAAACATGGGATACACAAGAGCAACATCAGAAACATGGCAGGGAAAGCAGGGATTGTTTATCAGCACATGATGAACCAGCTTGAAAGGGAAAACTGGACACTACACAGGTATTTCTATGGAATTTGGGACTCTCCTTCAAGTCCCTGATCTTTGAGCTCTAGATCAGCAACCAGTTACTCCAGAGAGGTCTCCCGGACTAAGGGATTTTAATTAAGCTCTCCAGCACTTCAGATGAATACCAGAGGCACGTTGTGAATGAGACAGGAATGGCTCAAGTCCTCCTGCTGCAGCAGTTTTACACCACACCAGTCATTAAAATAATCCCTGTGTGGTGCTGGAAGCAAAGAGGAATGTCTCTCTGGGTCTTCTGTACAAAGCAGGAGACCAAATTCTAAACACCTGTTTCAGCAAACATCCACATTGTCTACCACAGAGAAGCTTCAAACGAGAGATTAAAAAGGCACACAACAAAATACAATCTCAAAAACTTGGATTCAGGCTGGTAATTCCAATCTCTGTTTCTCTCATCCCAGAAGATGACCAACCAGACACTCCTTTAGGCAGATTTTACGTGAATTTCAAGCTATTTTGGACTTAGCCACATTGAGGAAGGAACAATCTGGAAGTCTCAAAAAATGCTCACGGTGCTTCCACATCAAAAAGCTTCTGATGCAAATTTACATATTCATTTTTCTGATGTAATAACTTTCGTATTTATACTATGTTGAAATTCTCAACATAGTTCCACTTTTTAGTGATTAATCCTACTGTTATAGCTAAAAATGTCACAACCATACTTGCAGAAGGATAGAGATAACACCTGTCTTCAAGATTTGTCTCCATTGGCATAATCTTGGTGATTTTCATTAAAATAATTATTAGTTATTAGAAGTTTAGTCCAGAAAATTCCATTACATTCCTAACCTTATGAAAAGCAACATTGTCATAGCTGTCAATACACAGCATTGTTCCTGATAAGAAACTGAAGATAAATCTGAAAATTGTACTTACTGAATATACAGTAAAGCTTTTAATTTCAGGCTGTATTCAGATTACTTTGAAACGGTTTCTATCATGATAATTTCATGCAATTATATTCAATCAGATATTGACTAACTACAGGGGAAGGCACAATGTGGTATCTGCTATCTGGCTTAGCTCATTGTTGTGTTTCAGAGGAGAAGCATCTCACCTAAGATCTGGAAACCCCCCAAGCTGCCCAAATGCAGTAACGTGGGCAAAGGACCAGATTTAGGCTTTGCTTGTGTCTCCTGGGTTAATTTTACTCAGAATTCACACCTAATTCAGAGGGCAGCCCAACAAATCCCAACACCCAGGCAATAAAACACAGACCACAAGTGGCCCTGTAGGAAGCACAGCCTTGGAAATCCTGAGCATCCTTCAGAAACCCAATGCAGCAGGGAAGCCCCTGGGGGTGGGGGGAAGAAGGGCCTTCAGACATCCTACAATCAAAGGGTTTTTTTCCCATGTAGACAGCTGCTCACCTCACACAGAGGAGCTGAGGAGGAGCAACTCGCCCAGTGCCTTCAGCATCGCAGTCACCATCTATGACGGCCAGAAAAGAGAGTCACCAACTTCCTGCCAAGGGAAAGAGAAGCAATCAGTGACATTGGCTCCAACATGAAAACACAACATGCAAAAAGAATTGTTCAGGTGCTCAGACTGAAGTTCTGGAGGGGAGCCAGCACACCCAGCCCCACGCTGACAACACTGATGTTGTCACCTTGTGGGGTGTCACCTTGTGGGGTGTCACCTTGTGGGGTGTCACCTTGTGGGGTGACTCTGCGGGTCCACGAAACACCATTGAAGCAAAGACTGACACAGGTCAGGGTGTGGAGTGAGTGAATGCAAAGAAACTCAGGGAACAGCTGACAGGGATGCTGAGATTTAGACCGAAGCACCAGTTGTGCTCATCAGCTGCTTCCTCAATGCCCTGCCTTCCTCTGAGCATCCCAAGGGTCAGCACATCCCCGGGAGGAGCTGCCCCCTGCCCAAAACCAGGGGTTTCACACAGGTTCGTCCTCTGGGCAGGACCACAGAGATAACTGGCTGCTGCTCCCCAGGGAGTGAGAACAGAGATTACATTAAGTCAGGAAAAACAGAAATAAATTAGACACCACGGCGCTGATTGTAATCTCCCCCAGCCCAGCAAAGCTCAACAGAGCCCACTGATTTACACCCCAGCAAAGCACAATAAAAATCTGTCTGTGTATCTGGGTTTGGGTAACACAGTTTGGAACAGGAGCTGCTCTGTCCTGATGTGATAAAAAATTATTGCACAGGCAACATATGCTATCTACAGCAACATGAATAAATTACATTATGAAGGCCACCAACACTTCACATCAAATTTAGCTACAGTGTGTCTCAGCTCCCAAAAGTGACAGCATGGCTAGCTGGAAACCAGCAAATACAATGGAAAATGCAGGGGGAAAAAATTTAATTTACATTTTAAAAATTGACTTCACCGAGACTGGTCATGATTAACTTCATGGAATTGCTTAAACATCACGGAATCACAGATTGTTTTGGGCTGGAAGGGCCTTAAGGAACAATTCATTCCAGCCCCTGTGCCATGGGCAGGGATACCTTCCACTAGACCAGGGATACCATCCAGGGATGGAGCACCCTGTGCCAGGGTCTCATCACCCTCACAGAGAAGAACCATTTCCTAAATATGTTCAAGACATGTGTTTTAGTCTGAAAAAATGTCTCACTCTTCCAAAACTGATTATCTGGATTTATTCACTATCCTTTCACAATGCAGCCCTGGCCAGTTAATAGTCTGCACTGGTGGATTCTCGTGAACTTAAATAATGAGCTGTTGCTTTCCATGTTTGAAGGATTAGTCACAAAGTCTCCTTGCCATTTTGTTTGGTTGGTGTGGAACCTTATTCAGTAAAACACGGATGTCACACATTAGCTGTAATGGCTGGGAATACACAAGCCGTCATGAAAAAGTCACGTGCCAGCTTCTAATGATCATAAAAATGCATTTACATTTTCTAATCCACTGGTAATTCTCTTAATGACACAAATGAGTAAAACTAGTTTTGAAAAACAGACTTATTTTAGAAACCTACATGTCCATAGGACAAGAGGTTTCCCCAGTCCTCCTCCACTGTTTCTGTGGCTTAGGCCAGTCCAGCCTGGCTCTGCTCCAATGTGGATTTACAAGGTATTGAATACTGAATTTAGAGAAAGATCAGCTTAAAGTGCTCCAAACATGGGACATAATTTCAGCCTTGTCACACATCAGTTCAATTCCCCCTGACTTCACTGGGAGTTCTGACCTTCCTCGTCACAGGCAAGTCTGACCTACTTTTTGGTGTGAGATGGGAATGCTGACAAGGACACCTGGGTAGCACTCTCCATTTAAAATACATGGTGCAATTAGAGTAATCCCAAACCTCTTAAATAGCAACACAAAAAAGCAGCAATTGCAGATCACATGCGTGGCTATAAATCATTTGGCAGGTGTCTAGCACAAAGATAAGCATCATTAATCATGAATAAATTTTCTTAATACAAATGTAAGCAGTAATTATGCAACTGTTTGCCTACTACACACAGCACAAACCCACTGCATGTGATATTCCAAGATACTCTGGATGTTTCTATCATACTCCTTATCCTCAGAGACCAGTAAAACCTGCCTTGCCTTCTCAGTTATCCAAAAAGCTGATTTATCCTGTCCCAAAGCAGCAGAATGCCTGGCCTGGAGCAGCAAAGGTGGATCACCACAGACAAGCACTGCTCACCATCCCTGGGGGACAGATTTCCAAAAAAGCACTAATGCTACTGCTACAGACAGTGAGTTTAATAAAACAAAAGTGTCTGGGCAGTCACATAAGTCAAACTAGAAACAGACTTCCACCTATGCATACATGCCCAGTCTTTTATTTAATGATGAACACAGTTACACTACACTGCCCTTACTTCCATACCTAAAATGAACTCTACATTATTCCACTTACAGATGTGGAGGGAGAGAGTCTTCTGGTTAAAACAGAGACACCCTAAATTCATTCCAATTCCAACTCTGTCAGAAACTGTCTGAGCAAAAAGTCACTTAAGGTCACGCTCTGACACTGATTCTTGATTCTGCAAGTGATTTCAGCGAGTGACTTTGCATATATGAGAATGGCAGCTTGATTTTCTATACCTCTACTTTGTCACTCCAAACCTAAACAGAGAATATTTATTCTTCTTCCAAGAGCATTTTAGAAGATCCTGGATAAAAGCACACAGCATTAAGGAGTAAGATTTATACTTAGTTTAACAACTGCCTCACAGAAGTTTTGTCCCAAGTGGTCACTCATTGGGAACCCAAACACTGATGTCCACAGTTCTTTGGTAATTTGCTACAATAATGGTAAGGGTAAATAATGACAGAACATCTGATGCTAACACATCTGCCTAACTCCAAACAATGAGCAGAGGGTCTAAATCAGCCCCTTTGGGCCTGCACAATCTCCACATCTACAACACTGGTCCATTTTCATGTGTGAACTTCAGCAACCTTCCTCAGCACTCCATTGCTGGAAAGCTCAGTAAGCCCTCACCATCTTTACCAGTTATATTTGAAAGTCTGGGTATTCTGGAGATGTTTATAGTCAAGCAGGAAGAATCTATTAATTATTTCAGCTTTTTTCTTCCATTCAGTTGTACCCAACTCTTGTCTCAAAACTATGGGAGATCCTGGGGATTGAAAGCAAGAATATAAAATCACTGTGCTGCCAATGAATTGCTTCTGAAGTTACATCAGTTTGTTTGGGGTACAAACCATGAATCCCAAGTACTCCTGCTTCAGTTTTTGCACATCCTAAAAATGTAACAAAAGCAGGTTTGAATTTAGAAGTTTAATTATAAACTTAGCTAAGTGGATTATAATGAAAGATGTTCCAGCAAGGGAGCTCAGACTGATGCATTATGACTACATTAAAGAAAACACCAGAGAACAGGCTTTCCATCAGTAGAACGACTTTAATTACAGCAGTGCCAGAGCAGAGCTGTGCTGAGAAACAATGCTGCTGCTCCAGCTCCTTCTCTCCACGTACTTCCAATGGACTCCATGGGAACACACTTGACTTTCAATAACACACAGTGTGTGATTGCAGACTCCTCCTGGGGATGCAGTTCAGGAGATCAGTTAAGGGTAGATCAAGCAACACTTGCCTCACTTGCACCCAAACACGGATGGCTTGGGCTCTGCCAGAAGGGCAGGGAGACTTCAAAGTCAAGGGTGCACCTCTGTGCAAGTGCCCAAGTGAAAGCCAAGCCTTGGACTTCCCAGAGGTGTTTAACATCCCCAGACCTTTTGGTGCTGTATCTCAGCACCCAAAGTAGGGCAATTTACCCTCACAAATGTTCCCCAGGCTATTACCATACCCCTTGCAGCAGGAACAAGTACAGAGCAATTAAGACCAAAATGCTCAAGACTGTCAATAGGCTTCTCTCATGAACTCAGGCATTGATTTTTTTTCTGAGCAGCAGAACACAGGAAGTGTCCGACAACTTTTGTGTAACCTTTTCGGGCTGCTCGTGCACTTTTATATATTTAATTAAACAGGAAAAAGGCTGTAGAAACTCAAACCAAACATCTCATCAACAAACCAACAGTCATCTTACAAACTTATGGAGATTTTTAAGCTACATAAGTCTGGGAGGTTATTTCATACAGGCTCTGGCTGTAGTCTCTGTACACTACAGCTGGATGCCTCACCCAGGCTTCTCAGCCAGCACAGAACACAGCCCAAAATAAGCTCAGTAATGTCTTCACGCTACAGCACATCCTTTCTGTGACAACAAAACTTTATAGCTTTGAGGGGAAAAAAAGTTTCTTTTTGTTTATGTTTCAATGGATAGAGAGAAGTTTGAGCCTATTATCAATATATTGCTCTGCTGTAGCTTTTATCATTGGCAATGGATGAGCTGAAGGTCCTTTGAAACTCAGCTGTATCTAAGAACTGCTGTCACAGTTGCACAGATCTTGGATTACTGTTAAATTGCAATTAAACAAAGGCAAAGGGAGCTGGCACTGCTTCCAACGCCATTTCAGTAAATGCTATTGCAAGTTTTTGTTCAAACAGGATTACTCTCCCTTCACTGGCAAAGCATTGCATATAATGCACATTCAGCAGTATAATACCATTTGAAAACTAGTATTTGAAATTATTTTCCTTTAAAAGGCAAACCTGGAAATCAGACTCAGTAGAGAGCAAAGTCTCTACTTTAGCAGCAGGACCATTCACACTGAAAACAACAGAAAGCTTCCAAGTCACCAATTACAAGGCAGCAGAGTTTCAAAAAAAGAATAAACCACCTCATAACCTCTGCTGCAGGAACAACGGCAGATTTCCCGAGCATTCCCATTAAAGTGCTTTCAGTTCAGAAATTAAATTGCTTTACTGCAGTGATTTTCTTCTGCATTCTGATATTACTTTATATTATTTGACATTCGTACAGCATGGCAGGCTGTAGGTCAGGGTTTTTTCCTCTCCTCTCTGGAACACAGCCCCCACGTAGAGTTTATCAATCTTAAACACAAGGTCAAAACAATACAATCAAGTACCACCAGGCACACGAGCTCAGCAAAGACTTGGGCTCTGCTTAGCAGGGAAGGACCATCTGCTTCCCTGCCACAGGACTGGCAGAGCTGAAGCTTCTCTCCAATTTAAATTGTCATCTCCTGCACTGCCCTGGATGAACCAGAGCATCCAAGGGCACGCACACACCCAAGCACCTGACCAAGGAAATATCTGCAGGGAGGCAGGAAAATGTTAGTTTGAACCCATTAATCAGTGGTGGGCAGAGCATGTGGGGTTCAGTGACTAGGGCTAAAATAACCACACTCTTGTGCACACAAATATGCAGAGGCCAACTTCAGTACTTTTTAAATGCATAATTCTCCTTCTGCTGTAACACTAGGAATAATTTCTTTTCCACAAGATCCATACCTCTATTTGTATGTAGTCATTTCCATTTTGCCACTTGCACTACCTCACTCCAGCCTATACCTAAATGAGCTAATAAGAAGACACACACACATCCACAAGATGAATTCCATTTCAAAAAACTCATTTCCAAAGTGCTGAAATAAACATTTATTCCAAGGCATCCTCTGTCATCAGCTGTTTATTTCAGCGCACCAAACTCATAGGAAAGGAGAAAATCTGGAGCACAACACAAGGCAAACACCATAACACTCCAAAAACACACAGGCTCTATAGAGGAGCACAGTCCATCAAACACTGACACTGTGGTCCTTTATTTCCTATCAAACATCACCCATGAAGTCTTGTGATGAGCAAAGGCTTCACCATTTCTACAGGTTAAAGCCTTGCATAAGTCAGGTCACATGTCAGAACATGTATTTTAAATAATTACAGCTAAAGTTGTCAAAATGAATTAATCTAACATCTTTTCTGATGCCTTGCTACTAATTCATTCATTTTCCTTCCCTTCACTTTACAACAGATGTCCCAGTCACTGATGCCAACTGGCCCAGGCAGACTGTAAAAAAAGGGTTAAGAAAAAACTATATTAATAAGAAAAAAAGACAGTGAAGGCTGAACACACATGGAAAAAAACCTGATATTGGTATAAAAAACTCTAAAAGCTGCTTTCTGGACACACACACTGATGCCAACATGCACACACTGTACTTTGATCCCAGCTTTTATAAACTGACACACACACACCCCAACACACCAGGAGCAACACAGTGCAGGGACACAGGGCTGGTACTGAGAAGCAGCACTTCTTTTTTGGGTGCAATGCACTTTAGGAAATGGCCAAGCTACTCCTCATACCCAGCTTCCTCACACAGCCACGCGAAGGGCTTCAGGGAAGGTCTCAGACCTCCCGTGGTGGAGTGTCCAGGGTGAAGGTGCCACTGCAGGAGATGCACAGAGCACCCAAGTGCTCCCATCAACACACCACATCACTTCCCTCAGAGAGGCAAGGACATCAGGCACGTGCTCCAGCTCAGGACCTGGCACTGGGATGTGTGCCTGAAGTTCAGGCATTCCCAGGCACTTTGCAGCAGCCACAGAAACAGGGGTAGGAATGTGGTTTTTCCTATCAAAACCCACTCATTCCACCTGCACGTTTGTTTAGAAGTGGACTTGCTTTCACCCCAAGATTACCCATGACAGCAACCAAAACTCCAAACTGCCACACAGGCACTTAAAACAAATGACACTGCCCTTTAAAGCACTTGGAACAACCAGCTGAGTAAAACCATGGATCTAGTCAAGACTTCTGTGATTGTTACCTCTTTCATTCCCGTTTCTTTCCCCCGTTGCTGGTTACAGTCACCCACTGCATTTTATCACGCTGGAAAGTCTAATCTCTTTAGGGTGAGAAATACGTTTGCCCTGAAGACAATATAATATGATTCACACAGGGGTCCCTGACACTATCGCAGTATTGATACGAAAAAATAATCATAATTATATCAACTGATAAAAGACCTCATTATAACATTATTTAAGCAAGGTCAATTGCCCGTGCAGGTTGCTCTTACCGGAGTTCACGTTACATCACTGGTCCCATCATCCTGACCTTCCCTGCTGTCATCCCCATCACAGTTCAATTAACAGAGGAGCCCTGCAGTGGCTTGATGAGCATCTGCTGCCTCTACCCGGCAGTAATTCAATAAGGATACACCATAGGAAGAGATAATGAGAAGTCAGCCCAGTTGTCTGTCTCCCTCCAGGAGAGCAGAGGAGTTTGGTTTATGGGAAAGAGTGTGACCTATGAAAATTATCTGTTAATTTTATATTGCCAAGCTTCAACATGCAACTCAGAGTGCTGTCTGGTGTCTCTGGGGGTACAACCCACAGGGATCCAGAACCAGTTTTCCTGGGGAGTCCCTCCCTGACTAACAACCCTCCCCACGCTAAAAGGATTCATCCTTATGAATTTTCTCTTTGCCACTTCCACCAAAGGAAAAGTTTCTACTCCTGCGTTCAGCAGTTGGGTCTGAATTAAAAAATTTAACGCCTGAGCACAGAAAATGGGCCAAAACTATTACTGAAGTAATTCAGGCAGAATGAAACTCACGCCTGCATCAAACCTGGGTGAGCTTCCACAAAACCACAATCTCTTAGGATGCAGTAGCACCCTGGGGTTTCCCTCCCTGCCCCAGGGAACACACTCCTCACCTGTGCCCAAATGTTGTTTGTCCCTCTGTTTCCTCCTGCACCTTTCCAGCAGGGGCTCCCCTCAACTCCCACCTATCCTCTAACTCTCCTGCTGCTTTAGGAACATCTATTCCATCATAAAAACCCAGAGCCACCTACAGTCCCTTCACCTCCTCCTCCACCACCAGATGACACAGGGACTGTGTCTGAGGGATGTGGCTCTGTGTGGATGTATTTTGCCTTCTGATTGTAGTGTCCTCATCAGTTTTGCAGCTTTATTTCAACAATCTCATTCACTGAAATAGGCAATTAACTTGATTTCAACTGTCTATTTTATGTCTCCTTAATATCATAAAGGCACAGATTTACTGAAGATGATGGGCATGCGAGGAGGAAAAAGGAAGATACATTTCCTCCCTGAGCTCTGCTTCTGTAATATGGCCAATGAACCACAGTGAATTCACAGTCCCACAGCTTCAGACTCATGGCTTCATTTCTCTCAGGATCAGCTCCATTTGAGACACGTCCTTTCCCATCACATATCCATTTGCTTTGCACCAAAGGCTGTCTGCCTGCTCTGACCACCCTTTTCTACGAGTGCAGGTCAGCTCATTCCTCATTCATGGGATACTCCAGGCTGGCAGGTCCCTACCTCAGTCCAACCTTCTGCTCATGGTAGGACCACACAGCTCTGAATCACACAGGACATTCCACACTGCCCCCAATGTTTTATTTTCCTTCCACTTCCCACCACGAAGCTCAGTCTGCCAAGCTCACACCAGCTGGCACCAGACCCGAGGCTGTGGTTCCCCTCTTCCAAGTCCTCCAAACAGGCAAATTTCCCCCCTTTCAGTATCATTCTTTTTTCTTCATTCAGTTCTGCCCCCTCTTTCCTCACAGGTTTACTCACCTGTTGCACAGCTCCTCCTGGCTGTGCTGCCCCTAATCCTAAAACCCTTCCCATCCTCTGACCCTAATTCTTTCCGATGCTAAACTGAACTTCTCCCAAGAGATAACACATTCAATTTTATTCCCTTTACCACCTTTTCTCAGCATGGTTTCTTACTTGTTTCCTCACCCCACAGTACTTTGTTCCTTCTCCTAACTAGCCCTCTCTTTACTTGCATCTCCCTTCTCTTTTGTGATTCTCTGGGGTCATTTTCTTGCCTCCCACATTTTCTGCCATTTTCAGCTTTTTTCTTTTCCTTGGATAATCTTGGAAAGGAAACACTACAGACATGCTACATTATATCCAAAATAGAACACTGTAACAATTGTAGAGTTACAAATAATCAGGATTTTAAAAATGCTAGAATTAAGGTTGCTTTGCAGGAATGTATAAAGATAGTCAGGTTTCGTGATTACATCTATTTTTACCATATTACTAAAGTCTATATTAAAATGCAATTTAAATCTATCTTTGACTTCTTTTGCTTTTATCTATTCATCACACCTGCTTTCAACCCTCTTAAAGCCTTACTCATACTTCTCTCTGAAACAGGCAAAAAGTACCTGTAAATGCAATAAATGCAATTACAGAAAACATTATTTACTCCACTCTTAGTAGTTAAGTGCAACATTAAAAACTATATATATATTTATTTAAATATATTAGGTTAAATAACTCAAAATTTGCTAACCACGTTATGGACTAACTTCCCTCAGGTTAAAGGAAGGATAGACAGAGTTTATGCAACAAATGCTACCAAAGCAGCAAGTCACATTCACTGCTACTTCTGATTTAAAGGTGGATCTCAGTACCAACAGCAAAGTAAAACAGGTATAGTTGGACACAACTCTAAGGTGCAAGAGAGGATTATAAAACACTGTTTCAGGAGAAGGGCTGGGAACTCCAGGGCCAGGAACTGACAGGGGTATTGTAGGAACACAAGAGCCCAGAGGAGCCTGTTCAAAGCCCTCAGCCTCAGCTGTCCATGCTGAACTCATCCATGGGAGTTTGGGATGGTTACAGGAGACAGACATACAGAAACACATCTGGCACACTAGTCAAGGTCAACCCTTCAGACTTTTGCAGGTTAATATATATTACACTGCCTGTTTTCTCCACTTTTCTAAGTTAGCTGAATTAATAAGTCAATTAATGCATAAAGTCTTCTGGAAAAGCACACCCAGGTGGGGTGTTTACCAGATTTCAGGCTTCATTTTCCATGTGTTCCACAATTCAAATAAAAATTCAGTCAGCCTTCAGGAGAAATTGGTGCTGGCTGCAGTTCTCTGTGTGGGTTCACACCTAGAGAGATGAACACTTTCTGAAAAGCTGTGCTTAAACCTCAATAAAATCTGCACTCATGACTCCCTGAGTCTGACCCTGGAAGTTTTCAGGACAGCCCTTACAAACAGTTCCAATATTAAAAGCTCCATCCACTCCCAGGCTTGTATTCCACATTACTTGAACTATTTTACTCTCCCCCAGCATCTTCTTCCTTCAGAAAGATGGGAATCCAAACTAAATACAGGACTTGCCAGCAGCAGCAATCTGATATATCTGATTACACAAACAAATCCAAAATAAAATTAGAATCTACACTGCAGAAGTAAATATATCACAAGAGCTGGTCATTTCTTCAAAGACTGGTCTACCAGGCAATATCTGGCAGAGGCAGCACAAGAGCTGGGTCCTAATTCTACATATATTTTTTTCCTTATGGGGTAAAACTAGCAGGGAACTGGGTTACCACTAGAGTTAGAACTCCATTTACTATGTAATTTTTCCTCAGTACATGAGTCCTTTTTTAAAGGACTGTGATTGCTTTAAATTATACAAAAAGATTGATCTGCAGAAAGTAGAAAACGTCTCCTGTCCTACTTTCAAGGCTGGGATTTTGTGGTGCCAGCAATTGTTTCATAGGATCATTCCATCCCTGAGATACAGCAAAAAAAACAGAGAATTTCTGATCCTGTGGGAAGAATTTCCTCTGAATGACAAAATTAGCAGTGATTTGGATTTGGTGTTAATGATGCCAAAAGCAAGTTGGCATTCTCTTGCCAAGGATCTTCGTAAAGCAAAACAAGACAATCTTATCGTGTGTAAGAGCTCAATTAAATCATCCTTTTAATGTAATCCTATTTAGTAGCTCTCACTTTTTCTGTCCTGATGCTTATGATGTTAATGGCTTTAAAAAAAAAACAGGAAAGCAAAAATACAGGAGGTAGAAGGGAAGGACAGAAGACAGGAAAATGCAGGTTTTGTCTCCCTGGAGATCCACAAAACCCACCAAGGAACCCCAACCCCAGAAGCACAGACACAGCTTGCTCAGAACACAAAGTCCAGCATTTTCTGGCCCCCAACACACTCTGACAAACACAATACAAACTGCAAGTTGAGGAAGACTGCTCCAACCAAAGACTTCCAAGCAATTCTCAAAAGTGCCCCTGCTTCGATCTACAATACTTACTTAGGGGTAGACACCTTGCTAAAGAAACCAATGATTATGATGACAAACACTCAAAACCCCACACTAGAGGGCTACAGAACACCCCTGAAATGCACATAACTCTTTATACACAAGCAACTCATCTCCCAGAGTACTATGTAAATTGGCTAAGCTTAAAAGTTGCATTTAAAATTATCCTCAATATCCATTACAAAAGAAAGGTGCCTACCCACTGATGAATTAGCAATTGTAATAAGGGACTGCAAAGCTAAAGGTAAATTGATTGTTGTTCCTAATTTTCTCTTTATTTTAATCTAAAATTCTCCAAATTGCAAGAAATAAAAGTACAGGCAAGAGGGTGAGCAGAAAGCTTTTGACTGCCATATAAAACATCTAAAAATAGTGTTTCAGTATATTTCCATAGGCTGGAAGTAGCAGTGAATATCATCTCTATAAATCTACCCCTAGCATAGGTTTTCAGCAGCATCCAAGACTTGAGATTCAATTGTAAATTTGTATTTTAGAACAATCAATAACAAAAAGCAGAAGAGACACTTAAACAATATGCAGCATTTAGCAGGAAGATACAGCTATGCATCATCTCATACAAAATAGATACAGACATTATCACATGCCACATATTTTTAATCGTAGGGAATTTATTTGGGAGGGACTTAAACCCCTGCTTTTAGACTATCACTCCAAAGAGGTTTGTTAGTGATGTCAGGCACTGCCAAGGCTGTGGGTGCAGAGCACACAGGGGTGGTCTGGCTGGTCCTGCTGCCTCCGTGGGCACAGATGGAACCCCCACACACAAAAGGGAGGGTTTCCCTCGCAGATCCCCATGATGTGCCAACACCTTCGGCAGCCAGAGAGCTGTACTGGAATATCAATGCACAACCCACCTTCAGACGAATGAGCTGTCAGCACCAGCGAGAAAAAGGCAGGTTCCAAACTCCACCAGAACACAGAGGAGAAGCTGCAGCTCCTCTGCCAAGGCCACTGCGGGAGGAGGTCATCTCACCAAAGCCAGGAGGACTCTCCAAACTCGGATCAGCCCTGTCAGACTGCCTGAAGCAGCTGTCGCTTCCCACACTCGATAGTGCCCGGATCCCACAGGAATAAGTGACAGATGCCACATCTCCCAGGAGTGAAATGATGATAGTATATACTCAGGAACTGATGGCCAGCTCAGGAGTGTTTCTCTTCTCTGCTGCCAAGACTGATGCTTGGTGTATCAACTGGGGAACAGCATTTAAACCATGAGGGAACATTATACAGGCACTCAGAGACTATGTTATTGCAACAGGAGAAAGAGAAAAGGAGTTTTTCTCCTTCCCTATTTCTGGGCTGGGCCATTACTATGATATTTGAATGGTGACCCTGAGAAATTATTCCACCTCTAAAAAAACTTGTGTAAGCATCAGAACCAGACTGAGCAAAACCATCTCGTTCAACTGCCAGTTTGTCTCCCAGGCAATCAGAGTAGCACAGCATCCAGCCAGCAACCCTCCAAAATAATTCCCACTGCAAACCAGTTCACTGAAACACACTCTGAGACCCAAATCACTGCACAGCCACAAAGCTGGGCATGAAATATGAGCAGGGACCTGCCATGGGACAGCACAACTCAGTCATTAAAGAAAGTGCCTATCCATGAAGCTCAGGAGGAGTTTGTGTAACACGGAATCACATCCACCAAGGCACACCACAGAATGTGGCTGAACAAGAATGGAAGAGGAATTAGAGACTGCTGAAATAGCACACCAGGAAAGGCCATCGAGGAACCACCAAGACCCCAAAACAGGACAGCAACAGCGCTCCAGGCAAGGGGAGATCTTTGGATCAGCGGCAGCAGGACTCAGACCCTCCCTTTGTAAGGTGCATAACTTGAGGTGAACCCTCACGAGGAGATCCGAGGAATCTCCTCAGCATTCACCTGACCAGTTCTGCTGTCTCTTGGCAGCCTCACACAACCTCGCCATGCCAGGCACGCTCCACCTTAACATCAGCAGTGATTTCACACAGAACAAAGGCTTCATTTCAGTGGGATTTCGGGGGATGCTTTATGCACCCAAACTGATTATATAGACCCTGAAACACAGGGACACACTGTTCATTTTTCTCACTTCACATATTTGTTGTATTAAATATCATTGTTTATTAATGCAAAACAAACTGTAGAGGGAAATAAGACCAAAGTATCAACTTTGCCCTTTTTCTTACACAGCATTTCTCATCAGAGAAGAACTAGGAGTTGCTCTCAGAGCTAAAAATAAACATTCTATGAACACAGGGTAATTAGGAATGAAGTTGCAGCACAGCAGTGCAGTTCTTTCTGGTTTTGTACATACACACCTCTCTAAGTGCACCCTCATGCACTTTAACATCCCTCCCAACACAGCCACCAGAATCTGCTCAACATGTTCCCTTTTCAATGTAGATGACTTTCTGTAAATTCAAAATCTGTTCAGAAGTTGCTTCTGCTCTTTAATTAACTTCTGGACAAATGAGAGATACCTGTTTTCGTCCCAAATCTTAAATTTTAAATTTTATTTTCTGTAATAAATACTGACATTGCTTCAGCAGGTCACTGTGCACATCTAGTCTCATTTTCTGAACTAAACATGCCAAAGACCCACCCTGGACACACCTGCACCCAGGCAATAACTCTTACTGAAGCTATGATATGGACTTTATGTATGGATATGACTTTGCTCTGAAAGTATTAAAGAGTCAGGAAATAAAAACCTGTGTATTTACATAAATTCTTGTCGTTAACCATCACTCATAGCTATAAATTTGAATTAGAAAGTACTAAATTAACAAACAGGTATGTAAGCAGTGAACCATGGCCCTTCTGCACCTTTCCATTCCAATTCAGCAGTACAAGTCTGACTGCTGGAAAAAAATTACCAAAAATAAAAAGAAAAAAAAAGAAAAATCTTTCTCACCTTTTTAGCAATACCCTCAAATGTGAGCAGTGATTTCAGGTGCCCCTTACAGGACACGGTAAATGGGCTGGAATTGCAGAAAGCAGGTAGTGAGAAGCTCCAGAGGCCAGACTCTTTTACAGGCTTCTCAGAGAAATGCGAAAGAAACTTACCCAAAATTATGCACATTACATACACTATTGCAGGTTCTCTTCTGATTGCCTTAGGGGGGTTAAAACAGCAGCCTGTGAAAAATAAGTGTCCATCAGGCTCATTGTGATTTCCAGACACACTCAAAAAAAAGGTTATGCTTATATATAATCCTGACATGCCAAGTATTTGGGGATTTAAAAAGGCATTGTAAGTATCTTAATAAAAGCTATTATGCGTTGCTAAAGGACATGAAAAATATTAAGATAGATTAAAAATGTTTCAAAAAATCCTGGCTTGTGGAAAGGGCTTAAGCTTTTGTAAAGAAGTGACTCCATTCTGGAAGGATCCAGTTCAAAAAGACTGCACTAGAGGGAAGAGAGGTGGTGTTAATGGGGAAAAACACACAAAAAACTATGTCCAGACAAATCTGGTGCACAGACTTCTGACTTGGTGCAGCACAGATGAATTTTTCATGATGTAAAATTATATTTCTTTTAAAAAGAAAATTAGTATGAATTAAAAGCTCTCTTTAAATCTTTCTTTAAAAGACTGCAAGGAGCTGGCTAGATAAACTCTGTATCAAAGGAATTTACCCCATTTGATATGAAGAATTACAACACTGGACCTGAGTCTGCCATCACTGAACTCCAATGAAACTTGTTAGCAACTTAATCCACTTCAAAAACAAGCTCCTTGGTTAAAACTCTTTCTGTTTTATTTCCAGAAGGAAAACTGCCTTTCTGGAATGTGCAATAGATGCAGATGAGCAGTCATACATAAAACACACTCACTAAGGTACTTAATGTGTTCATTAACAGCATCCTGTTTCCCACATCTCTTGCAAATACCACAGCCAGAAAACACGCATGTCTTGTACCAAAGTGCAAAATGGGGGGGAAAAACATCCATCAGAAAGCCTTCAAATCTAGAATTGCAATTTTCTTTTAGAGTATGGACAGAATCTGGGGGAACTGAAGTTTTTTCCAAGAACCACAGCCGCAAAGAGCGAGAAGCAGACCCAAACTAACAGAGAGAATGAATTTGGGTCTGCCCTAAAACGACCTTGCAGGAATTGAACTTTAACCATGCCATAAAGATGTGTCTACATTTTTAGACTCCACTCTGACTCCCAGCAGATTCCCAAGCCCACACACCAAACCAGCCTCACTGACAAGAGCCAGCAACACATGAAGGCCCTTTGCTTCCCAAACACCATCCCCTAAAATGAAGGCACTGGGTTGTTTAGCACAACTCCTCAGTGCTTCAATGGCCTTTCACACTTCTCAGGTTGGGTTTCTGATGTAAACCAAGGGGTCATGAAAATCACCAAAATGGCATCTCAACAGTAGATGCTCATTTGCCCTGCTACAAGTACTGATTAAATTTAAAAGCAATTAATTCAAATAAAATCCCATCAGAAGAAATAAAAAAGGAAATTGTTATTTACTTCCTTGATGGTTTTATCTCATTAAGAAGGTGTCTCATGAAGCTGCTGAAACCTGGATTTGTATGGATGCTCCCTAAATGCTTCCCCTCCCATTTCCTACACAACCTCAGCTGTTTCACCATCTCACCAATGCCTCCAGTCCCTTCTCATATCCCCTGTTCTCCCTGTCCTTCCACAGGCCCTGCAGCACATCCAGCTGCAGCCTCCACACCCAGCCAGGCAGGAGGTGCCATTCCCTGCCGCTGGCTCCACACCACACACAAGAGCAGTGGGAATAGATGGGATGCTCATTCCACATGGGATGCTCACCCCACAGGCTGCAGCCTTCCCATCCATGGCAGCACTCATTCCATGTCTGCTCCAGAGAGCCCCCAGCCTCCACTCCACACGCAGCAACACAAGTGCCTTTGACACACCTTCCACCATGAAATTTGGGTTAGACCACGCAGCAGAACAGAGGCACACGCAGTCTGGACTAAAAATAAAATTTAATATTACATTACACACAAGCTCACAATCAATTAGCATGTATAATTCAGCAACACATTCTATATTATTTGATATGAAATTGATTGTCCACAACGGGCATGGTACAAGATCTCCAACTAAAATTAATCACCCCTGCTATGACAAGGGAAAAAATGCCTCCATAAGTGTTGTTCTTACAGTCCCCCACAACTTTGTTTCTTTTCCTTAAGAACCAGATCCATACACTGTGCAATTACATGAGAATCTACTTTATCTCAGGAGAGGAAGTTTCGTGTCTTTCATGGTGGCAACATAAAATCTGCAGACATCACCTTGAATGCATCCTAAGGATGCTCAGAGAGTCAACAGAAAATTAAATGCACCTCAACACAACTCAGGGCTTTAAATATCACCTGATGCTTTGCATTAAAATGGCCAGGACCAAATTCCAGCACAGGACTACTGCAATGAGCCCCTGAGCATCAAGGCTGAGGCCCAGAGCCCCACAGGTGGTCTGAAGCCACATCCCCCTCTGTATGTGCTGGTGCAGGTGAAGTACAACAGAGACACATCCCAGCAGCCCTGGGCACAGCTGGGGCTCTGCAGGGAGGCACCAGCAAACGCCCCATCCCCAGACACCTGCCAAAAGGGGATGGATGCTGGAGCACCCCAAGCTGTCACCTGGCTGCCCTGGAGCCCCCTGACTAATGGGACTGCAGCACTCCTGCTGCCAGCCTGCTCCAGGAGCTCCAGGTGTGAGTGAACCCCAGGATTCCTGGCCATCAGCCCCGACTGGCACCCCCAGAGTGCCCAGCTCTGCAGCCGCTCTCCTAGGCGGCCTCACAACACCACTTTGCCTTTCTTCTCACAGCAGTTAAGCAGCACACAGAAAATTGAATCCTAAGGGTAGACAAATAATACATCACAGACCACAGCGCTAGGAAATCTTCCTGTCTTTTCAAAGAAACTTACTGCTGGAGCCTTAATTTGTGGGAATTGAAAGCCTCATAACAATTTACGTTGGATTAAGGTTCCTGCCCAGTTAAATGCCAGTACTGACAGTCCTAGATGAGTCCCCATCTTATGAACAACCATCAGCCGCATCCTTACAGGCACCACGCCAGAGCACACTGCACTTTATCTGCCTTCCCTCACTGCAGATTATGTTCCTCGAGGGATGAAAAACCTCAAAATCCAACTACATCAGCTGAGAACAAAGCTGAAGCTTCCAAGTGCCTCCAGCAGCTGATGTGCACCTCCACACGCCTCCAAGTCTACGAGCACGCCCCTTTGTCCAACTTGTGAGTGACATACATAGAAGAAATGAGAATCTCCCTCCACAGTGACTCTTGACATGGACAGCCAGTCCAAGCAGTTGCTGGAAGGGCACTGACTCTCAATAGCTGGAGCAGGCACCATTCAGTCTCATCCATCATTCCAACTTCATAGAAAAGTTGTTCTAACTTAGAGTCCATAACCTTGGTGAGAGATGCCATTCTCTGGGAAGAAACTGCTCCCTGAGAAATAAGCCATCCATTGCAGCAGGACCTGCCCATCACCACTCCACCTGCAGCCTCAGGCAGGGAACAAAGTGTCAGGTCAATGCTCATAAAGGGTTTGTGTTTAATGGTCAAATCTGAAATGTGTCACAAAGGAAAAAATATCAAAATGCACCTGAAATTTTAGTCGTCTTTAGTTGCAGATTCCTTACAGAGCATCTTCAAACTACCAGCTGTGAAGATGGATTCAGCAGCACTTCTGCCCCATGATGTTCCATCACCAAACCAGCCCCTTTCCCCCACCATGCTGTCATGCACCATGTCTGAGCTGCAGACCAGGATGTCAGCTGCTGTCAGGGTTGGGCAGATAATGCTGCTTTGCTGGAGATGGAGGTGCTCAGAACAGCTTTGGCTTTTATCTGCACTGCCTCTCTCCCACCAAAGAAAGGCTCTCTGTCCTCACCTGAGCCTGCTGCTGAGGCAGCTGAGCCGATTAGTAACACCTCCCCTCCGCAGTTCTCAGAGCTGGATTGCACAAATGCAAATGTTACCTGAGGAACAGCCTCTTCTCATACACCCTCACAAATATAGGTATGTCTCCTTTCCCTTTTAGCTTCTTAATTTCCATTTTACTTTGAATTTGCATACTCCTTCCAGCCTAGGTGGTTTTAGCCCATTTACCACACTACAAAAGATTTATAAAGTTTAACAGCAGTCATGTATCATCTTCGACATGCATATGTTTGACTAGACTCCCAGCACAGGGCTTGTTTTAGCTACTCAAAAACACTATTTGCTATATAACACCACGGATGATTCACTTGATATCAGTGTTTCTGATAATGTATTTTATGCACTAAAAGCAAAGAACCACAAGACAAAAATCTGAAGCAAGATTCAGCAGCTTTTGGTGATTATTCACGGCTTCCCATTCTTGCAGAAGCCCTGATGTATTCTGTGTCCAATCTCTGTGACACCTCTCAGATGCCACCTGAGAAAGCCCTGATGGACAGAGTGTCCTTACGAGTCCTCAGCATGTCCTCCTTTCTCTAACTGAACAATGGAGACCATCCAAAAGGGCACAGCCAAACTATGACATAAGTTTGCCAGCCATAATCAGTCAGTCCTTGAGGAGACTCAGGCTGCTCCTGGGATGGATAAAATCTCCTAACAATCAGCACCTCTGGGGGACACATTCATTGCACCCTGAAACCTTAACATCTCTCAATTCAAGTCATGGGAGCTGTGGAGAGCTCAGGAAACATCAAGAGCCTTCACCTACACTCCTGCAATTCCCATGTGTTATCACCTATCACTCCACAGCATGGAGCAACAATCTCCCGTGACCTTGACGTTACCTCTTCCTCCTGAGAGACACAGAGCACCGTTTTCATGAAGTGGTGGCCACTTCTGGAACCCCCAATCATATTGATTTTCTCATTGTTTCACCCTGTCTGTCTTCATCCGCCTGTAATCCCCAATGACTCCAACATCAGTATCAGACAGCACAAGCATTCATCTTTCAGTCTGCTGTCAAGTGAAACGCCGTCAGCTGACAGCCCCTGCTTCATGGGCATCTCTCTGCAGTGGAATGTTACTAAATGGAATCTGACTCTGAAGCTTTCTCTGTTAATTTTTTTTTTAATTTTGACACCTTTTCATCAGTTTATTGGACTAAAAATAATGGTGACTAGCAATGACACGTCCAAACTTAGTCCTTAAGCCGTCCCTAAACCCATGGCTTACTGCTGGATGTTCCTGTGTTGGCTGCACAGCCTGGAGATCAGAAGCATTTTTGTCCATACAATCCCCCTGTTTAGCTGCAGTATAACCAAAGCTGCCTCAGGGAAACGAGGGGAATAGTACAAAGCAAGTACAAACTCCCAGCCTTTTAGTTTGCTTAAGGGTACCAGCATCTCCAGTATCATTAACAGGGCTCTTGGCAGTGCCAGACCTGCGTTTCTCACATCTGTGGAAGCACTGACACTCTCTGCATCACTGAGCACCTGAGGCAGCATAAAATGGTTAAGGCTTTTCCTTTTGTCATTCTGGTCCCTTTAATGACAACCCTGGCACATACTATATATACATTGAGAACAAGAACTCAGCACCTCTGTGCTCTGCTGGTTTTGGCAGAGTCACTTTCTGAACTATAGCTCTATCAGCCACCATTCCTTTCCCTGTCATGGCTCACATGTGTTTTCTCCAAACTTTCTAAACTGGGAAAAAAGAATAAAAACAACCAACCACCAAATCTGTATTTAATACAGACTGAAGAATAGTCATGGAGAGGAGCAGTCTGCACACCAGAGCCTGGGAATTCCCTTCCAAGGGGACTCATGTGCAGTAACTCATGTAGAGCTCTAAAGCAGCTTCTGCCTTCACAGGAATGCAGGGAACTGTGTTACACCTGACACACCACGGGTGGCCATGGCACAGTTTTAGGCATGCATCATCTCTGATTCAGGTATGATGTGGCTCTCACACACTGTTCCTCAGCCCAACCACTCACAGCACCTCTGCTGCAGGATGGAGAAGGAGGAGGGCCTGAAGGAAGGACATACCTTTCTCACCTCCTCCTCAGCTCACAGCCCAAAACTTCCTCTTCAGCAAAACCAATTGTCTGTGCCTGGGTTTGACAGCAGCAGCCTGAAGGCAAGGAATCCATAATCCACCACGCTCAGATTCGTGTTCCAGTGCACAGCCAACACATGGATCCATCACCCATGGCTTGGCCTCCCCAGACCTGCCACCAGTGCTGGGACACAGCTCGGTGATTTCAGAGCTCACACAGAAATTGGTTCAGCACAAGTGCAGATTTCTGTGTTTGTGCTGCCTGGGAAAGATAAGCTGAGTGATTTTTGATGACCATCTGTTTAGCAACGGCTGTTTAACATTCCCCTTTTGACTGTTATTTCCATCCATTATTTACCAGACACTGAGCTGTATTTGCCAATGGTTAGAAAAGAGAAGCCATGTTATTTAAATCACAGTACAGCATCATAACCACATTACAGTGTGGTATTTTGTAACACACAAATTTGATAGAAAAAGACAAAATCAAATTTAGAAACTATTTTATACTAAGATACAGCACCTGACTCAAGGAGTACAGACTGACAAGAATGGGGGTGAACAAACATTTCCAAAGAGATAATAAACTGACTGGGGAAAAATCAAATTAAAAAAAGGCACATCCTTTTCTTTTTTTGTTCTCACTTGATGGCTCTCATCTAATATTCTACAAAATCCCATTCGTAAAGGTTTAAATTCTGCCACACAGCTTCTGTTTTGTCTCAGTAGATGTCTTATAGCTTAATCAGTAACTTCTACTCTCTTTTTCCTAATTTCTTTGTAAAAATATTAGCAAATTTTCAAGAAAGAATAATAGTCAGATCAGAACTGGAGCATGAGCTGACACATTCCCACACATTAGGATTAAACTGTGTTTGACCCTCATATGGTGGGGCTGATGTGGTTAAGACTAATGAGTCTATTATTTCAAGTCGAGGTACAAGGCACCCAGTTGTTTCACTGTTTCAGAACCAACCACCACTCTCCTTCTGCAGGGTTTGATACCCATAATTGTGAACAATTTCTCAGTAAGACATTGTAAGTATTAGGCTTATTCTAAAAAAAAAAATACAAAAACTCAGTGAGATGAAAAGGAAATGGGATAAGTGTACAGTTAGAGCCACTGGCCTTAAAGGTTTTCACTGACAAAGTTAAGCTCCCACAAGATGCTGGGCAACACAGCACCATTAATTGCTTGCTGTTCAGCTGACCTCCCCCAGGGATCTGGGCTCACAGCTCCAAACCCCAGCACGTTAAGGCATGACAAGTCCCCTCAAAGGGAAAACCCACACACACTTCTACACAATCAGCTCTTCCAAGTTCCGCAGGTCTCTATTTCAACAGCTTTCTCATAGCACAGTTCAGTATTTCATAATACTGAATACAGGCAGTTTTAGGGCAGGTGCAGCCACAGAGGGACCAGGGGAGCCAGTGGTGATGCTCTGCTCCATCCCTCTTGATCAGTGACTGGGTAACAAGGTGCATATGAGCTGTAACACCCGTGCTCAGCAGAACAAGGAATGCAGAACCCCTGGCAGAGCCCAGCTGCAGGAATTCAACCACTCACTTCAGGTTAAACCACAATTTTTTAAAGCATTTCAAAGCAGGGACAGTGCCAAGTTCCTCTGAGCAATGTGTGCCTAGAAAGCTTCACATGAAACCTCTCAATGTTTGGGACAGAGAGAGGGTCTATAGCATGTAGAAAACTTGCACCACTGTGTTCATTGAGGGACAGGACTTCTGGTCTACAAAGATACCTGAAAGAATATGGAGATACAGGACACATTTTTGGAATCTCTACATCCTCAAGACTCAGAATAATCTCACTTTAACAGCTGGTCCAAATTTATATTGAAAAAATCTTTTTAAGTTCTCAATACATAAGCTTATATAAACTGGGCTTTAAATCAGCAGCTTTTGAAATATGCACTTCAATTCACCAGAGGAAATCAGAAGACTTTTCTAAGGAAGTTCATTATAAACTCTTTTAAATATGATCTACATTTGAACTTCTGTATCAAGGATTCACTTCAGTTATTCTCTTAATCCAAATGAAGAAAATGGATGATCTGTCAAGACCTCCAAAACAGGTAATCAGAGCAAGTGCTTTAAATTCAGGTCGAGCTGCAGAAGTTAAGCTTAAGGCTTAGGTCTGCTTTGAGGGAGTTAGTTTTGCTGCTATGTACAATTTCCACTGAAAAGCAGCATGACTTGCTCTGGTTCTGGTCTCCAGCCCTGCAGCTGGATGTGTAAACACCCCCAGTACAGTGGTGTACCGTGGTGGCCAAGGGTGACATTCCCTAGCTGAAGTTGCACAAAGCACCTTCCAGTAATCGAACTGTGAAAGGGAATAAAAATAATTTTTAGAAGTCTGTGACCTTTTCCTTTTATATCAGCAGTCTTCAAAAACACTTTGAATACCTTTTTAGCATTAAAAGCCAATCAGATACATATTATGAGAAGTAAAATACTTGGAGTTTAGTTATCAAATTTCCTTGATGGAAATAGCTGGAGATTTTACTATTAATTTATCCCTTACTTTTAGCCGTGAATTCGGGATTCAATCAAACAGAAAATAAAATGCAAGTTCCCCATTACTTCCACGGAGCCTTGAGTTAAAAGAAATAATCTTTAATATTTAACAGAACATAAAACCAGCCAAGCTAGAAACACACACATTTCGCCAGAGCTCTAGAAGGTGGTACTTTCCTTCATTAAGGGCAGTAATGACATGTTAGTGGTGGGCACAGGGACCTCACAAAGTATGTGGTGAGTCAATGAGACTGCCCAGGACTCAGCCTGCCCTGCAGCACAGCCCCTGCTCATGAGATGTGGCTGACGCCGACCTCAGCACCTCATCCTTTCCTGCAGCAACATCCACCAGGGAACAGAAGGGAAGATGCATTAAAACTTCCCACAGCCACCTTCAGCAACCAGGAACAAGGCAGAAGGCAGAGTTAATAACCTCTTGGGCAGGTAAGATGCATAATCAGCCACAAAGTGATTGTGCTCGGTGTGACTGGGAGACCAAAGCCTGGCTGCGCAATGTTTTGTCATCAACAAGAAGAAGTCTTGGGGAAAATTCCCCTAAATTCTACCACCTTGCTTAGAGTAGCCAAAAAAGTGCATTTATGTGTCCTTTGGGATCAAAGGCAGAGGAGGAAGGGGAAACAACCAGCAAAACACAGCAAGCAGAGGTGGGACAGCAGCACAGGTGAAGAGATGCCCCATGACACCAGTGGGAACACAGACACAGCTGCAAGGAAAATTTCCACATCAATGAAAACTTAAGCGTATTTGCATCCATTCATATCTGTTATCTGCAAAATCTACTGCAAGTGTTTAACTCACTGCCCTGTTTATATCGCCGCCTAATTAGGTCCCAAGGGTGAATTTTAATCTAATTTACACCAAATAAATCCTAAATCACCAGCACTCGCTCAGACAGATTTACTCCAATGTAAATAAGTAAATAAGGTAAGAAGTTGCGCAAAATGCCAAACACAAACATTTTTGTTCCCTGGGTTTGTAGTTGCCAAAACCTTCCACAAATTCCTTTCAAACAAAGTTTTAAATCGCTTCTTGCCTACAGACTCGATTCACCACTTTGCAGGGCAGTCTGTAACCTGCTGGTTTAACCTACAAAAACTGCAGGCACAGGGCACTGCTGCTCTACAGTCACAGAGCCACTGACAAGAGGGGAAAATTAACCCATGCTGAGTGCCATGCTGCTGCTGACAGACTGCTGATGGTTCAGTTGGCTCAGGGTAAAGCTTGAGTAGCTGTTCCTGTGACCATGAACCACCACTATCCCCCAGGACACCTCCGACACGGCTCAAGTGCACAGGGGAACGGCTCCCTCCGTGTGAGGGCTCATTCAAAAAAATCAGTTCTTGCCCAATCTGAGCTCACTTTAGGAATGATTCCCAGCTGCAACAGAGATCAGAGGCCTGGCTTCTCTCCCTCTGCATTTTGCCTGGGGCACAAAAACAGTTGCAGGGGATGCACTGGGATCCACAACCTCCCTTCATCCTCACTGTGCTTCCCTCCAGGCAACGCACTGGGATCTACAACCTCCCTTCATCCCTGATGTGCTTCCCTGTGCCTGGCAAACTCTGGGCCTTCTCCAGCACTATCCAGCAGCACTATCTGTCACCTGGAAAGACAAGAGGAGGTGTCTGCCATGCTCCTTTCCTGCACCCCAGGGAAATGTATTATCTGCCCAATAAACCTGGTTATCTGCTGAACAGACACGCCGGAGTCCTGCGAGCCTCCTCCAAATCAGGTTGGGTTTGCACCGGCAATCGTGTTACACAACACTGCCCGATTCATCTTTTTATTCAAAACCACCCTTTACAGAAGACAAATGAAAAGCTGAAACAGAATTCCTCATTGCTTCCAGCATTCTTCATTGCTAGCAAAACTGTTCCGGTAACACTGGAAGACAAATGAGATTATTTCAAGACTGCAGGCATAAATTATGAATATAAATGCTACAGAATAAGCTCCTTCACACTGCCCCTTCTCACATGCAGTCAGGGAAGCAAAATATGTGCAGGGAGATGAACAGTATAAAGCCAAACAGCATTTTAAGTCTTGCCCTCAGCAACTAACACTTGATATGTGTATATATATATAATGGTGTTTGTTTATTTATTTTTACAACTGTGCCTGGCAAAACCCCTGTTTTCAGCACCTGGGCAATTAAAATTAAAGAAGAGGTTCACTTTACAGCACGACAGCCCTGGAGTCCCTCATTTTTTAAAAAGTTTGCTCTGTAAAGCCTGAGCCACAGAGCGCTCTGAGGTTTATTCCCATTATCATTTTTCAAAGCTTGCCTCTAGGTTTGGTTTGGAGGGGTTTATTTGTCTTTAATTTCTATGCTAAAGTGCTGAGAGGTACAATAAGAATAGGTGCACGCTGTTAATACTGCAACTTCTCTGTGGATTTATTTGAAAAACAGTAGAAAGGCTAAAATGAGTAAAGACTGTAGTTTTCCTCTTCATTAAACTTCTCCTCATCCATGCATAAACACCTAATCCTCCACTGAGCTTCCCAGAGTATTAAAGTCATTTGAGAAAAAACACAGACAGCATCTTACTTACATTTTGTTCCACAAAACCCCAGTTACAGCTCCACAGCAGGACAGCAGCAGTGACAGGCACTGCCACCACCCCACCTGGAAGGGAAGGTTATCCGGCTGCCAGGGGGGCTGGAAGGGTTTGGGTTGGAAGGAACCTTAAAGCTCATCTCATTCCAACCCCCTGCCATGGGCAGGGACACCTTCCACTAGCCCAGGTTGTTCCAAGCCCTGTTCAGCCTGGTCTTGAACACTTCCAGGGATGGGGCAGCCACAGCTTCTCTGGGCAACCTGTGCCACTGGCCCCTGTCCTATCCCTCCAGACCTTTGCCCATAGTCCCTCTCCAGGTCTCCTGGAGCCCCTTTAGGCCCTCAGGTCTCCCTGGAGCCCTCTCTTCTCCAGGTGAACACTCCCAGCTCTCTCAGCCTGTCTCCTCAGCAGAGGGGCTCCAGCCCTCGAAGCATCTCCATGGTCTCCTCTGGACCTGCTCCTTGTCCTTGGAGTCACTCCATCACCCTTGCACTCATTCCAGGAAAAAGCAGCAGGGCAAGGAACCAAGTCAATGAACCCCTGTTTGTTCAGCTGCTGAACACTGAGCACCCAGGAGAAGCTAGAGGAGGCACAAAACACTCCAGGGAGTGCCAGGATATGCCACAGAGCCGAAGCCCTGGGACAGAACAGCGCACACAGCACTCAGGCTCTCCAGAGCACATTCAGGAACCCATCCTGTGAGATGTCCTCCTGCAGGAGGGGCTGGCTCCAAAAAACACATTGGTTTATGATTGCCAGGGCTTAAGTATAAGCATCAGTTTATGTTTTTTAACTTCCACAGCCCTGCTGTCGAGTTTTCCCCTCTTTTACAGATGAACAGCAAGATCACAGCAGCTACAACTGCTGCTTTAAAGCTGCAGCTCACTTTGGAACACACACACTGCTCGGATTCTGACAACCATGGTAAGCACAACCCTCTGCACTTCAGATGTACCCTGGATTCAACATTATATTGAGAACTTTAGCATCAGATTCAATCCATCCGCTCTTCAATTCAAGGCTGGCTGCATAAAATAACGAGCATGTAGTTATGGAAAAAACAATGCACTGAAAGATTATGGATTGAAATGCAAAAAAACCAGTACTTTCAATAAAGTATTATTTCTTAAATTCTATTGGGTTCATTGATTATACAATCTCATGGCGTTTTTTCCTATTTAAATATTTAAAATCACATTAAAAAGTTGAGGCATTAGTTATGGATTTTGATTGCTTTGTTCTGAAGTCAGCAACAGTTGCTCTGTTAAGCGTCTTCAGCCTAAGGAAACACTTACCCATTTGACTTTCACCAGGCCATTTGCACAGGAAATAACAACTGGCATAGAAACAACTCCACAAAAACACATTCTAAGAAATATTACATTTGAGAATTTTGTATTTCATGTGACAGCTGGAGCACAGCAATGTTTTGAATGGAAGCAGCAGTCAGTGCCCTTACCCAGACATTCTGCTCCTGGATCCCAGCCTTTACTCAGATAAAAGGATTCCCGTGATTATGTTAAGCATAGACCATCATTAAGATAAACCAATGAAAGCCAATTAAGGCCACAACATATCACACATGGTTTATACACAACATTTCTTTGATGGCTACACACAAATGCAAGCAGCTGGGTTTAGCAATTAGCAGCTCTCATGCTTTGTTAAGGCAATAGCACTAATCCAGAGAGAGAAAGGTAATTCATGGAGAAAGATCCCACCATGGCCACTAGCAAAGCAGTCAAGAAGCTGCAGCTCTCCTACAAAACCCATGGTACCAGTGCATAGTCCAGGTAAAATTTAAGGACCAGCCATCACCTTTGAGACAATGGGGCCACCTCCACCATCCCACACCTCCTCCAGCTTCTGGTTCACATGAACTCCTCAAGCTTTGCTGTTACAGTTCACAGCATTACCCCAGTGTCTTGCTAAAATTAAACTCCTGGAACTCTGAGCTGTCCATTTATCTATGTTTAATAATTTCAGAGCAGGTTCATAGTTGTGAATCGAAAGTTAAAAGCAGTGAAAATCCAACAGTCTTTGAGTCACATTCAGAGAGTTAAATCATGGGAGATCAACTTTGATTCGTAGAATGGTTTGGGTTAAAGGGACCTTAAAGACCATCCAATCCTAACCCTGGCAGGGACACCTTCCACTAGACCAAGCCCCAGCCAGCCCAGCCTTGGACACTTCCAGGGATGGGGCATCCACAATTTCTCCAAGAAACCTGTGCCAGGGCCTCCCCCACCCCACAGGGAAGAATTCCTTCCCACCATCCCAATATAACCCTGCCCTCTGCCAGTGTGAAGCCATTCCCCCTTGTCCCAAGTCCCTCTCCAGCTCTCTTGGAGCCCCTTCAGGCACTGGAAGGAGCTCTGAGGATCAGTCATTAACCTTCTTCCCAGCAGCTCAGCACTGGCTCAGCACAGCTACTGTATCAGATGGTAACAGCCATGGCAGCTTCACTAAAGGTTAATCACATCAATTCCTTTTTTCTAAAGGAAAGATAAAGATCTATTGGACTGTTCATTGCACCTCTCTCAAAACAGAAGGGAGATTGCTGAGAAAAATCTCCAGTTAATCACCTGAAGGAATGAAAAAGCAGGGAATTTTGCATTATTAATGAAAATCTAGGCAATTAGATTAGTAATAGCTTCATTCCATTGCATAATACAGTTAAAGTTGCTTATAAGGCTTCCAGACAGGCCACATTTCAAGCCAAATTAAAGCAGCTTTCCCAGTTATGAGTCTTGTCTTGTGCACTTGAGAGCTGCAGGGTTCATCTGTGACTGTCATTAAAACTGAGCTGGAGTGGTTTATTTCATCTGCAACTTTTTAATGTTCTGACAGATTATGAAGGTTATCCCTCTCACATATATTTTACATCAAAAACATGAGAAACACCTCACCACAGCTCCATATTCAAAATACTCAGCTGAATCCTGGAATATTAATCCAAGTCCTAGATCTCAATGAAGTCAAGCAGAGTTCATCTGAATGCAGGCAATCCCTCACCCTGAGTACATCTCCCCATCCGACCAGCTACAGACTCTGGTGAATTACCAGGAATTCCACTGTGAACACTGGAAAAACTACTGAAGAACTTCTGTCAAGCCCAGAGTATTTCATTAAGCTGTCTCAACTGCAACTGGAGTTTTCTGACAAAAAAGTATTTTGCATTAGGATGCTGGAAAAAGTTTTAGATATTCAAATGACGGAATCTGACCCTCTGGGTGTATCTGCAATTCAGAATCCTGAGGAAGGATTCATGGGTATCTGCTGCAAAGTCAGAGGAAAACACTCACTCTGCAATACAAACCATCTTCACAAAGTGACACATCTCTCAGCATATTATGAAAATAAATATGAATTGTTGTGGAAATAAGTATGAACCTTGGGTAACCTTTCCCACTCGGTGGATTTCAGTTTTCTATGAGGAATGTGCACAACAAGTTTCCATTCACTGTCTTGACTGAAACATTTCCCTTCCTATCCTGCACATGCCAGTGAAGAGCACTCAAACTCACTGGTCTTTAAGAACCAGCATTTTATGTAGTTCTCATGGATACTCTTTGCTCAGAAATGACCAGCAAACAGAATAATAAAACTATTAAATGTCAGGATGTGCTGCACTGGCTGAATTTATGGTATGCTGGCATGCTTGCACACCACTGTCCCATTTTTACTAAGTCTTGCTACTTTTTACAATAATTCACACCTATTAAAAGGTGCAGCTTTATGACATCCCAGTGAAATCAGGAATTCCTTTTAGGTTTCATTAACTCAACCACCAAAATTTATTACAATAGCAATAAACAACAGCTCCCCTTGGGGGAAAAAATAGCTAATTCACTTGAGGAACATAAAAGAAGAACAACTACCTGCACCACTGAGCTCAGCCCCACAGACACAGAGGTGTCGTAGAAGTTTAACCTACAGGTCCATAAAACATTTCCTCCTGCCTCCTCAAACCAAAATCCACTTCAAACACCCAGAGTACAAGACAGTGGTCAGGACAGCAGAATGAAACAAACAGAACAGATCATGGGCATCACCACCTGTTGGGCCACACACCCAGACCATCTGGGAACATCCACAACTCCATGTGCTACAGAAGAAAGCCAAAAACCTCAGCTTTCCTTGCTCAAGATGAACGTGCTTCCCATTCCTTAAGCCTCATAATCCAATCAATCCAAGCCCACAGACACCAGCACATATTCTGCTGTGACCTAACCTTAGCACACTGCTGGCAACGAAACAAATGCCCATGAAAATCCAAGCACTCAAAGTTAAAAGCCAGAGAGTGAGACCCCCTTGGGTAGAGCAGCAGAGAAGGAGACTCCAGGGACAAAAATCCCTCAGACTGAGATGCCATTCCAGGGTGTCTCTTACTGATAGTTTAAACCCACTCTCGGTTTCCAGGAAAAAATAATTTGGGACAAATGTGTGCCCAGGTCATCTGATATCAAATGATTCATCCTGAGGTGTGGAGCCAATCTTTGCTTCTCCCTGTCATTTATTTATGGATAGGTGGAAGAGTCTGTAAAATTGACCAAAATTCTGTCACCCTGAACCATTTCAATTTGCAAGGGTTTAATACCAATATTCATACAGACTTCTTGCACACACACAAAAGAGTGTTTCCTGCATTTCCCCACATGCTTTACAGACTTTCCAGACTTCCTGGACTCCTCCTTCACAGAGCCAGAAGACAGAAACAAGTCTTTGGTGCAATTATATCTAAAATATCTCACAGGAGCCTCTTCTCTGGAGCAGCAGTGCTGGAGACACACTAAAGGTATTTTTATTTAAGCCCCATCCTTCCTTCGAATTCATTTAGCAACAGGTCACTTGACTGCCCCAAACCAGTCCTTGAGTTCAAACGCAGGGCTTTATCATTGCCCCACCACTCCACTGCAGAACAGCAGGTCAATTAAATATTTAAAACAGGAGCGCTCAATATTTAATTAGGGACAAATAGCGTTCTTGGGCACTTTCCTTGAATTTGTAAACAACCTTTCCTATTGTACCTATGCATGAACTTTTAATATGACAAAGATGTATTTAAAGTTCCTAGAAGTCTGTTAGTAATATTACAGGGAATTACCATCCTGTCAGTGACTGCTGCACGTAACAGTACTACTACTTTAGAGTAGAAATGGATTAAAATAAAACATTTTGCTGGCCTCAGTCAAGTAGTAGGGAAAATACTTGACTGACTCCTTGTGAAAATACAGAAGAATTTTGTAGCAAAACTTTGAAGATGTCATTTCATCTCTCATAGCACATTTATAGTGAAAGGTATTACTTAAAACACTTTAAATACCTATTAAATAACTAAATCTGTCATAGCACATTCATAGTGAAAGCTATAATTGTAAAGACTTTCAATACCTATTAATAACCAAACCCTCACATAAACTTGGTTATGTCATGGCTATTTTGAGATTCCCATTGATTCCAATGACAGTGCCCACCAAAGACAACGTTCCAGAAAACTGGGCTCTGCCATTCCAGAAGCCAAGGTGGGAATAGTCAAACCTTCAGATCAAATGCATCCACCCCAAAGGGAAAAAAATCTATCCTAGAAACACTAAGGCACAATTTATGCCTCTAATACATCAGCACACCTACACAGAGCAGGTGATTTCTATTCAGGTTCCACTTCCCTTTCAGATGCAGAAAAATAAAGGCAAAAATGCAGAACCTGAGACCTTGGATTGAAGCCCTCCATTGCATCTGGACTCTCCACAGTTATTCAGCTACAGTTTCAAGAGTCCCTTTCCCCTGAATGTGCAATCAGCTGTAATAACTAACATATCCTGAACTTAATAATACCTTCTACCTGCATTCCTACGTACTGTCACAGGAGGCAATTCCACCTCAACAATGGTGGTTTCCACTACACAAGGCTCTCACACCACAGACTGAAGCTGTCAGTGTCAGAACTCTTTGCCACTGGGCAAAAAACTTCCAAAGAATTTGATTATGGAACTAACACAAGCAGTCAGCAATCCATAGTGTCTCCACCCCGAATGAGGGGATGCAGGAACCATTTCACACCTGCTTCACCTCCCTGAACTGCTTTTCCAAGGATTAGTGCCTGAACCTTCACTATCTCCTGTAAAATCAAATGCAAGAATGTTTCTGGAGGCAACGTTTTTAAATTCTAAAATAATAATCCTACACACTAAAAAGAAAGCAAGTAGCTAGTAAATTATCTAGTACTAGCTGCCAATAAGTTATGTTTTTCCCATGCATATTTTAGCAATTTACATAGCTCTAAATGAAAAAACATGATACAGTCACATTTGCAGCTTTAAGAAATCCTGGGTCTTTTAGTTTAAAGGCAAAAAACTCCCCAAACACACAGGTTTTGCTGTTCCCATGTGTTCAGGTGACATTTGCAGTGCTGGTACTTTACCCCCCAGGCTGCTCCGCAACTGGAGTGACAGCCAGGACACCACTGCAACCTGAAGCACCAGTCACTGCCAAGCACTTTGAAGAGATCTTTTCAGCTCAAGAATCAATTATCTACTCTGAATTCAACCTTCACAACATCAAAGACGACATTAATTTTAACATGAAATATATGTCAAATAATGTTAGTGAATCCATCATCATCACTGAGCAGAGCATTATCCTCACTCCAAGGCAGGTTGTTTGGAGGGAAGGATCCCTGTCAGAGGTTACCACGATGGAGCTGTGACAGAGTAATAAGGGAATTGATTAAGAAACGCTGGAAGGTAGCACCAGGTCCCTGCCAGCAGCTCTTGTGGTTGCTTCTCCTCAGGAGGAACCCTTGGGGAGCCAAGCAAAAGCAAGTCTGGCAGCAGCATTGTAGCCAGAAGAGATCAGGGCAGTAGCAGCTCCTGTCCACAGCCCCAGGAGAGGGACGTGCCCCCAAATGCATCTCCTGCAAGTGTCCAGCCCTGCCTCCAGCAGGGTGGTCACCAAAGACATCACTGCTGGTACTGTGCCCCAAACCCCTCCAGCCCAACTGCTCTTCTTGGTTCTGTCATCTCAGATTTTCTTTTTATCCTACAACTTACAACATTATTTCAAACAAGAACAATCTCAAAATAACTGTCCATGAACACAAGCAGCTCAAATCTGAGACAATGGGACATGGGGAAAACCTCCCAGGCCAAGGCAGTCAGCTCATGTCACCTCTACAGGGTTTATTTTCAGGAGGCCTTTTTGGGTTGTTTGGGGGGCTGGGGGTTTGTTTGTGGGTTTATTTTCATTTGGTTTTGATTACACATACAAACTGGAAAACATACTTACACCTTAATGCCTTTGAAAAGAAATTAGAAATTATTGCCTTATGAGCCAACATGTCATTTACACCAGTAACTGATTAACCTTTTCTTCCCCTTTCATCCCTTAACATGCTGGAACTACAGGAAGAAGAACATTGATTTTAATAAGTGTTAACATTTACACAGGGATTTTTGGCTTCTGCCTATGACCACCTGCCTTAATGGGGTTGAAGACCAATCTTCCACATTGCTCAGTAGCTCTCATTTTCTTCCACATAATCAAAGAACATCATTTAATCTCCAAAGTCCTATCATACAACCATTACTTCTTCTATTAAAGAAGGCAAGGCTGAGCAAATATTCCCAACCCCTGGTGAAGAGGTTTCCAATAATCCCGAGCCCCCCATGGGATCTATTTTAGGGGTAGCTCACCAGAACACTCCATCTCCTACATCGACATATCTCTCTCAGAAGAGGCTCCAATTCTCATGTTCAAAGGCTTTTAAATTCTGTTTACTACCTCCAAAGGTTCCTCTGCACAATTTTATAACCTGCTGCAAGATTTGTTAAGAATCCAGATGGCATTTAGCCCACTCTGGACATTTACAGCAATTTTCCACTTGTTTTTAAATGGACTAACATTAGCAATCCCTACAACCTACATGTGATGCTTGTTGCCATGTAATTGTACAAGCAATTGCTTCTGCAGAGCTGAAATTTCTTTCCTGTAAATACATTATATATTATTTAATACTATATATTGATATCAAAGTACCTATATATAGTATCCTTATAAATATATTATTAACTCTCTGCTTTATAAGGGCTGGCTCCAGTTCATTCTCCTCTCTACACCTGCTGCTCCAATAATGCAGTGGTCACACTCCAAATTGTACCAAGAAGGAGGAGAAAGGGAAAGGTGCAGTGAAAACATGAGTAGACACATTCCTGAGTCAGGCACCCAACTCCTTTACAGATGCCAGTAAGTCCCTGTAGAAGAGTAAGCATTTAGACCTTAATTTTTTTTGCATCCAAAACAATAGTAAAGCAGGGCAAATGATGACAAATTAAGCTAAACATACTAACAATTCATATCTATTAAACAGACTATGCAAATTCAGTCATATACAGTGTTATCACAGCTCGTTTGTTTTAGTTACTTCAAATATTCACGTTTTAATGGAATAATTACTCAGAAATTCTGGCATGTGTACAGGCATATATTTAGAGGAGCTAAAGATGCAGAGAAACAATCTTTTTGCACTAATGTGCAGCTTGCCACAGTGGCTGCTCCTGCCCACGTAGGAGAGCTGAGGATGCGGCTGCGGTGCCGTGTCAGGTCGGCACCGAGAGCAAAGCTCCTTCAGGGAGCACCAATTCATCAGCCCAGTGACACTGGCAGCAATCCCAGCACACAACACCGACATCACTCTTCAGCACATACAGAATATTGAGACATAAAAGGGCTAAGTAAGTTAGAGATGCTCTGCTGAACACCGAGGGCAGCCTGCCTTGCAGGATCCTCTTCACTACCCAGAGCATCCCTCACCACACTGGAATTGCTCCAAATATATTCCACAGATCAGACAGAATATTTCCTTTTTTTTCTAAGCAGAAAACCAGAAGTGTTTCCTCATCACTGTTTCAAGAGAACAGAATATCAGAGTCATTCAGATAAACAAAAAAATACCACATACTGTCAGAAAATGCATTTTTCAGATTTCCTTACTTGCCTGCCCTGTGATGTTGGCTGTACTTTTGGAAAGGGAACTACTACTGAATAAAAAGAACCTTTCAAGGCTAGTCAATTGAAACACCCTTCTAATGTGAAAAACATTTCCCTCACAGCTACAATAACTTCAGACCAACCTACCTGGGGCAATTTCAAAGTAAGCAGGAGGACACCACAGCAGAAGACCCACAGACAGCAAGGAGGATAAAAGCCAATTCCTACTTTGCTTTGATTTGCTATCAGTTACCCCTGTAGTTTCATCCGCCTCAGGAAAACAGGTTTCATTTGTCCTTACTTAAAAAGTATACTTCATTTTTGAAACAATTACAAAAATCTGAACTTTGTTCCATTTTAAAAAGTGGCTGTTTTTAAGGGATCTTCCTTTTTTCACTAATGAGCTGAAATGCTGAGCATCTCCACACAAGCAGTACTTCCCCATTCTCCGAGAGTATGGAAAGGTCACAGAACACACACCTTTGAGCTGACTTTGAAACTCACAGAGGCACCAGGATACACACAGAGGCCTTCCCAGGAATACCAACATGTGAGAGGAACCCTTGATATGGTACAGGGCACAGAAATCAAAACTGCACACCAGAGAACTCTGTGCCTCCCGAGCACTTTTGAATACTAACACACAGAGTTCAGTCCCACCACAATGCACTTGCCATCCACTATTCAGCACCACAAAGGATTTGAGGGTTTCCAACCCATGGGCTGTGGTGCAGACAGGACGTGGCATGGGAGAAAGGCTTTCCATACCTCCAGAAGGAATCAAAGATTCCATTTAGTCTCATTTTCAATTATTCTGCAGGAGCGTCAAAGGCCTTTGCAAAGATCCTTTTTCCTATTTTTTAAAGCTCCATTAGCAGATATATCTCCATCTGAGGGGCTTACCAGGGCCCATAATTTTCCATCTGTACTTCCAGATACCAGGGAAGTGAAGGGACTCTGGACATGCTGTCCAGCACCAGGGCCTTAAAGAACTCCTATTTAACACAGGGGGGAAGAAAAGAGACACGAAAATAATCAAGCACAACAAGCATTTCTACATTGAAATGCCAAATTATTTGCCCAAGCCCACAGTGCAAACCACTAACACCAACCCTGGCTCCAGAACCCACAAGCTCCCAGGTTTGTGCTCCACCCTTCCAGGCCACGTTAACTCAGCTTTAAACCAGAAATGACTGCCTTCGAGTGCTGCAAAACTAAATCAATCACTGATTGACTGGGGAGAAGGGCCTGATTTATAGTGTGCCTGAGCTGACCTGAAGGAAGTGACAGCTCTGACTAAAGGAGAGGATCAGTGAAGCCAGAGATTAAGCTCTCTTTCAACAGAAACAGCCTACCAGATGCTTTCCACGAGCAAGTAGATATTTTAAAAGCTCAGGCTGTGATCCCGTGAATTGCTTAAGAAAAGAATATGAAAATCAAAATAGTAATATTAAAGGCTGGAAGCAGATTCTACTTAAGCTTTTTCATTTCTGCTTAAATTCTTTCAAGGCATGTTGACAGTCTATTTCCCAGACAGTGCTTCCACACAGTGGGAAATTTATTTAAAGCTAAATATGGGACCACTGGTTTTGTATTCCTGTTTAAATCAACAGGACACCTCACACTGACTTCGGTGGGTTTCACCATTTTCCCATTCTGCATTTCCTCTTTTGGATGTGTTCATGGAAAGAGGCAACAAGAGGGAAAAGGAGTGCAGAGACTGTGAATGAGAGGAGCTGTTAGCTCAGTGAAAGGTTTCCCCTTATGACTGTATTTCATATACATTTGTCTTACAGAAACTAAAATTTTACTACCACAGTTTTTCACTCGAATAAAGACACCCATGAATTACAACTCATTAGAGGTTACATGGACTGGGTCAGTCACACCATGTCAGGTACCTGTCACTGTGACACTGTCTCAATCAAGGACCAGAAAGGAGCCATGCTTATTTTAAATATTTATATCTGGTTTCATAGGTCCTACACAAGGAGACACCTTACACTGAGTCAGTCAACACGTCAATGAAGAGATGCAGAAGGGTTTTATCCTTCACTGAGGCAAGGAGTAATTCAGGAATCAATTAAATATAGGAAATCATATACATCTGGATCTCCAAAGAAATAAAGCATTATCTATTTCAGTTAGGATGACTGGTCACCCTAACCCTTAGATAATAAAAAGAAACTCCATTATGGTTAAAAGGTTAAATTTCTCTGCTTCTTCCACCAGACTTCAGAAGTGAGACTGGCCATAAACACCAGCACACTCAGGGAAATTCTCCAGGTAGCACTACATGAAGCAAAAAGAAGGCAAGAAGAGGGAACAGTTAACCCCACCATGCCCACAGAGGCTCCAGCACCTCACACAAACCAACCTTGCCAGTTTCACCTTTCCAAACATACAAGAAGTGAAGAGTTTCTCTCATTTCTCCATCTGGGATTTTACCAATTCAAACTGTGTAGATAAATGATTGTTTGCATCTTGCCTTAACTGGTTTGAGCTAAAGATGATCTCGAGTTACCTGGAGAGAGACAAGCATTTCTCCTTCCTCAAGGGCAGATCCACTGGGTGGGGCAGCCACGACCTGGCAGGAGGTGCCAAAGCTCACCCAGAGTGTGGAATTCTCTGGAATTCTCAGAGCACGGTCAAGGGATTCCTCACAACTTAAGGAACAGGATGAAATAAAAATGTTGGTGACCAGAAAAGTTCTCTATTATAGAAAACAAAATACTGGAAAGACTATTTGATTCTTGAGCATCTCCAGGGAATTTACTACAGCATCTTGCTGAAATAAAACAAGAGTGGTTTCCTGAAAAGCAAATGTAACTCTTTTTTTCTCTCCAATCTCTTTAGATGTTTCTTGTATTCCTCTCCCGCTGCTTTCCTATTGGAAACCCCACTCCATTAAGTGAACCAAAGCCATCATCATCCCTTATTCAAGTACCTTCACAAACTGTGCTCACTCTCATGGCATCTCTCAAGTGTAATGTTAATGACTGTGGGGAGATCAAGTTTATCTTTTGGTCTCCAAGCAGGTAGTTCATCATTCAAGCTTTGTACTATAGGACTATAGTTAAATGTTATCTAAAGTCCATAATTCTCTAATTTACTTCCTTTTCTCTCTCCTCTTTCTCCATGAGTGATTTTCTCTACGGAAAATCCAAGTTCTTTCAGATTAGGCTTCCCAATTTAAAACTGGACACAATATCTTACTCCAGGTACTGCTCAAAGCCAATATTCCAAATTTTGTCATCCAGGAGGGAAAAAAAAAAGGAAGAAAAGTTAAAAATTATTTTTAATTTACATTTTTGGGCTTCAATCCTTCAAAAGGTCAAACATTTCACTCCTCCTACAGAGTGGTTGCAGTAAGCTAGAAATGGCAATGGTGCAAGTTTCCCCTCCAGTCCAGCAGTGTATCTTCAGACAAGGTTTCCCAACAACAGCTTTTTGTAAGAATTAGGACATTTTGGAATGTGAACCACGTCTGCTGCTTAGGACTCATCCTCCACAGGGGGAAACAATGGAAGTTATTAGACTCATGGACCTTAAACGGCCTCACACAAGATCATTTTTCTCAGTTCACAACTTTTAGCATTTTTTAAGTGTGTGTGTCCCCACACTAAAATATACAGAAGAGTGTAACATATATCCCACTCCTACATGTCAGGAGATCAGGACCCATGCTTTTCCCAAATACTCAAGGGCTCTCCATGCTTGTTACAACAAACACTTTGTGCTCTTCTCTTCCTCCTTCTTTCCCAAACTTTCCAAGCCCTCTGCTGTGCTCACCCAGGACTCCCAGCCGCAGTGAAATCCCAAATTTGCGCAGAGCCAAACTCTGCCAGGCTGCACAGGCTCCGTGCATGGAGCTCAGCCTCAGCTCCCAGCCCTTCAAGCCCCAATCTGCTGTGTTGTTCAGCAATCTGTGCTTCCCTCAAGGCTGAATGAAGGCAGGGAAAAGCCTCTCCCCGTAATCCTTTGCTGCCGAAGCAGATGCCGTGGCACCTCAAAGCACAGAGGATTACATCAAGTGCACGGCTCTCCACTGAAGAGCATATGTACAGACAACTCAAAACACACTGATACAGGTTTTACGGAGATCAAGAGCAACTGTGAAGACAGGAAGGAACCAACATTCCCTAATATCTTCTTTTCCGTTCTAGTAACAGGATTTTTTTTCCCTTGAACTTACTTTCTTAGTCCTACTCCACAATAACAAATGAGAATCCATCCAAATCTTTCAGGAAACCAAGCAAAGCATCAAAAACGCTGTATGAAAATGCAAAAACAGCTTAACAAATAAAACCAGTAACAACTTACTCAGTTACAGCAGCTACATTAAGCTTTATTTCATGCAAGAAAACTCCACTTGGAGAAGCCTCAGTACTCCCTTCCACCCCGATGGCCCTGGGCCCCTGTGAGATACACACAGAGAATCGTTTAGGTTGGGAAAGTCCTTTAATTAAACTCAAGATCAAGAATTTACAAAGTAATCAGACTATAGAAACCAGGAGTTAGATACTTTTCATGTCAGCAGGATCAACAGGCACACGTTTTATAAACATTTACAAGCGAATGACTGGAGACTCTGCAGTTTCCACCTCCCCAGAGAGTTTCAACTATTTTAAGAACACAAGTAAAGTGTCAGTCATTACCCTAAATTATCAGCTAGAAAGGAGACTAAAGTCTATTTTCTAATGCTCCTTTTCTTGATCTCACAATGGCTCATAAACGTGGCTTTACTGGAAGAATTTGGGGTTTAACCTCACATCAGATAAAACCTCTCTCTTATTTCTCTCTGTACAATTCTGAGGAGCAAAGACAAAGAGAGCATGACCAAATCAAAAATAATGCTGTCACAGCAAAACTAAAAAATTCATCATGAACTGCAGAGACCTATTGTGGCTCTTTAGTGCTTAGACCCAGAAGGAATTTTTTCACTTATTAACACCCCATCCTTGTTCAGCAGCATACTAATGAAGTTAATCTAAAGGCTAAATTTCAATTATGAATCACAGGACTGCAGCTCTGCTCCCTGATTGCTCAGATAATCTGAATTAAGCCTCCTCCTATACAAGGCACAATGGCTGACTGCAGATAAAAGTTCCCAAACATCAAAAACATTCCTTCCAGAAGGTAAAAATCTGACAAACACCTGTTTTCACATCCTTTCGATAACTCCCTGGCAAAGTAATGATTTCTAGTAACCTGACAGACTGCTCACTCACCCAAAATATGCTGCACGGGCTTGAGCAGTAAAAGGAACTGCAAATGTTTAAATCTCTCAGGCTTACAGCCAAGACAAAGTCTTCAGCCAGGGTAAAAAAGGGTTTCCATTTGCTAAAATAATTTAGGAGAAAACGCTTTCCTCTTGAGTACCTACGATGTATTTGTCCTGGAACAAAACCCCAGAGAGGCTGCACCACTTGACTATTAATATGCACAACTACAGACCAAGCTGTGGTGTTTCATGACGTGTCAAGGCAGCTCAAATAAGGAGTTGAGGCTGCAGAACTAGGAAAAAAACAAACCATGAGTAATAACAGCGACCTGGATCATTTGCTTCCAATTGCTTCTGCAAACAGCAGAGTGATGACAAGAACACCAACCCGAGCTCTCCCGTCTCCAAGACTGATAGGGAGGGAACATTGCACATTGCATCTGCTTTGTAACAAGACAATAAGGAGAAGCTGGACAGACAGCCTTTAGTCTTAGGCTGAGAGAATGAGCCACAGAAGGGCTGTTGGCTGCTGGTGGGAGCCCAGGGAGCAAAAGGGAACCAGAAAACAGCTATGAGTTCCACCTTAGAGCAAACCTGGGTCAAAGAAACCAGAAGCTTTCAAATGGTCTCTCAGGTGTGCTCTCACCACAAAGTGCACGTGATTTCTGTAGAGAGTGTAACACCTCTACAGTCAATTCCTGCATTTGTCATGGAGAGGAAAGCACAGAAAGAGCAAATGCACCATAACCAACCCTTCTCTGACCATGTCTAGGAGTAAAAACCTCAGATTTTGTTTCAGATCTAGGACAAGATAGCGACACACTCCTGCTTTACACACACCCACCAGCTCCTTTGCATACTCCAAGAGTTGAGCTCACAGGGCAGACTCCCAAAACTTGCTGCCATTCCACAGCACGAGAACACAGATCAGGTATATTCTTTTCACTGAGTAGTAAAGGCTTTTCTTTCTCTTTCAAGTCAGACATACTTACCCACACCTTCATAGCAGCCACTGCACTACTGAAGGTTTCTGCTGTCCCAAACACAAATATTAATCCCTACAGTCCTTCAGCCTCAGTCCTTCACCTTTCTAGTATATGTCACCCAACAGGAAGTTATCAATGCCCAGATGATCCTCAGGTCATGAAAATAAATTCTTACAATTAAAAAAAATAAAAATCAGGTTTTCTTTTTCTAGGTGGTCAAGCTATTAATAATGTTCTCTGCTTTGGCAATATTGATTACTACAGCACTGATACATATCTGCAAAACCCATTTGGCAATTACATCCTTCCCAAGCCTAAAATCTTCTCCTTGTCAAATACCAAGTGGAGACTCTGATTTTGTGTTTGAGTGGATGCTGTGCAAGTTTTCCTCTGTGCCTCAGCCCTTAAATGAGCTGTTTCTCAGCAACAGGCTCCCACTTGTCAGACTGAGCACCAGGCACGTATGTATATGCTTAGCAATATGCTTGGTGGAAGTTGTCATTCATAGTTTTTACCGAAATACATCTTAATTGAGTAGCAGCATTACACCACAAATGAGCCAGAAAAAAAGGCCAGCAATAATGACAGGCCACTAGAAATAATCTGTTGCCTTCTGGGTAAACTGCTCAATGTTAAAACTTATTATCTGCAAAAGCACCTTTTGAATCACTTTTGTTTTGCCCTGTGGAATACCTTAATGTTTCCACTGGTAATAAAATTTCTGCTTTGCAATACTGCCCTCGTCTATAACACTGCAAGAGAAGGGAAGGAAAACACAGAACCACTGCTATTATTAAACCTTTAAGTTACAGAGTTAATTCCAGCTAAACACTTTTATCTGTTGCGCTGCTTATATGAAGTGGATTTTTTTTTTTCCTAGAAGGAAATCTAATTTTTGCACCGGAGCACCAAACAGCTCCATGGCCATCCATATCTGCACCGCCTGCACTTGTGCTCCCAGTAATCTGTTAAGCAGCACATCCCCAGCTGGGGACTGTAATTAGGGTGCAAACTGCCATACAATCCCCTTGCCAGATTGATGAAGGAGACCTCTTACAAGGTGATCCAGAAGGCAGTGTTGAGATCATTAATCATTTATCCGTCGAGGAGAATACAAAAAGCTCTGCCACCAAGAGCATTACACTGTAGAAGTATCTTGACAAAACTAACTCCTAAAAAAAACTAGTGAAGTTTTAATTAAAAGGTCAGACTTTAGGTACTGTATTATTTTTAAAAGTTTTAGATAAGTTCACATGAAAAAAGGCTTTATTCAGATGTCAGACAGAATTTGACACTCCTACTTTGCTACTCCTTTTAAATGGTTGGTAACGATCAGCTCAGAGGGTTTTTAGCTCTGCAAGCAGCATCCCCAGATAGCAAACAAATGTAATAGTAATCTACAGAGCAAGCTTAAACACACCTCCAGGCTGCCAATATTTCAGCCCGAAACTATTTATTTTCAGGGATTTGAATCCACAGAAGATGCAAGTATTTTACACAGTGTATAATTGCAGATATTGCTGGCACAGAAATTCAGTCTACAGGGAGAGCACCAGAACCTGAACACCTGCCTAACAGGGTCTTCACTGTCCATCCTGAGCACATAAGTCTTGGCTCTGCCAGGCATCAACTAAATTATTTTTTAATAGGATTACTACAACGAAATACCTCATGTATTTAAAGTTGAGTTTAAGCTTAAGCGTTTTCCTTCTCCACTGTTATTTGATCCAACAAGCAAACCCACACCGTCCTTCGGGGACTCATGAAACTACCAAGAGATAAAAATGCAAAAATCAAGATCACTCCTGTAGTCTAAGGGTATATTGCAAGAGTTCAAAGTGTTTTCCTTTGGAAACAACTTTTTAGCCTTCTTTTGTATGCAACCTCATGTTTTGCTTCCCATACACCATCCAAGATCATCAGCATCAGGAGTTTCTCAGCTATATCCATCAGCTTCATGCACCTTCCACCTGAGCCCAGCCTAAGGAGGTGCATTCCCCCCCCTTCCCAATCCCTGAAATTATCTGGAATTTAACAGAATTGCCTAGGAGACTTGTGCTGTTTCAAACGCTATCAAAATCTATCCCACACAACCATCTACCAGACAAACAGAGAATACATTTCCCTGTAGAATGAGCGATAGGGAGGAAACATAATCCAAACACATCATTACACCGTCCAGCAGGATTTGCTTACAAATTCTAAAAACTATCCCCGTGAAGGCAAGCTCCCTTAGCAAAAAGAGCAGGCAGCAGGCAAGTATTCCTTTTTTTTTTTAACTGAAAAAGCCAAATCTAAATCCTTTTCCACAAATAATCAAGAAGCATAGATGAAATCAAGAGAAGAAAAGAAAAATCTGCCACCTGTGGCAATGAAGTTAAACCAATTTAAATATTTCAAAAGCATTCTTGCTTGCAATTTATAATGATTTCCCCACAACTCTGCTTATTCCCTAGAGACAAACAGATTTTTCCTAAAGAAAGCAGCAAGGGAATAGGGAAGGCATCTCAGGAGTGAGGAAAATCAACACAATTTTTAGCATCCAGTGCTTTTACAATGAGGACTCTTTTGCAAATCCAACTGTAGACACAACAAAGCTTTTTATTTGTTTCTTCAACACTGGGAAGTTCTCATTTCCAAAAACCTTCCTTGCTTGAATGAGCATGTAAGTGATCTTGTGAATATGTGAGTGAGAGAAGGGAAGCAGAAACAGCTTCATTATGGTTATACAGAATCTTACAGGCAGCTGTGGAACCCCAAGTTTCTTAAAAATCATTGCCATGATGAGAAAGCATAACCCATTTCCCCCCTGAGTTCCATCACCTATCAGTGATTCCTTCAATATTTACATTTCTCCAGCGCAGCCTGAACTAACAATAGGAGCTCAGCAACGTAGTGCATAAGATAAATTCATATATTCCAAGGCACCACATCTTTTTTAATCAGTCAGGAACATTAAAACATCACCCAGGAGAACGGAGCATAACTTGCAAAGACAGTGGTTCAAACCTGAAGATTGCAAAGATGGAAAATCAAAGTGTGGCATCATTTTGGCTGCGATGAAAACCTAGCAGAGACTTTAAAAAAGTTTTAAAAATTAAAAACATTCTCTGCACTGGATGGCCCAAGGAAATCCCATGTGCACTGCAACACCTAACCCTGCTGTTAGTATTTCTTGAGGCTTGACCCTGCACAGTGGGATAGAAAGCATTAAACACAGCACACAACTGGGGCCACAAGATGATGCTTCAGACACTGAGATAACACCCAAGTTAACAGCATTTTGATCTTATTTTGGAGCCACAAGGGAAAAAACCTGCCCCACCTCCACTGTTTGAGTCTTGCTGTATCATCACTAACTGACATTAATATTGCTCTGCTCCTTAGGCAAGCCCTGCATGACTCTGATCCTTTATATCCTTTAAAGGGAGCAATTAATGCTGCTATTCAAAGTTTCTGACCTTTAGCTCTCAGTCCCAGTAGTGTTATTCAGATTCCTCTTTTCAAGTTTAGCAGAAAATGGTAACTATCTGCGTCCTCCTAAAGGCAGACAAGCATTAATCCTAACCTCAAACTGGAGTCCATTTTGGAAAACTAATTCCCAGATTTGACACCTCCAAATGTGCTCCTCTGCAGCATCAGATGCTTCCAAATTCTGCCCTTCCAAACTACTTCAGTTTAGGCTCTGCCTTCCAGAGGCATTTTGGCAAATCACTTTGAAATGTTTTCACTGCTCCTCCTTTCTGCATTAAGTTTTGCATCCCACCCTGCCCTCCCCCTCTGCAGGATGACTATTGCTATGAGTATTTGCAGGGAAGCCACAGTGCCAAGTTCCATTTGCTTTATTCCTGCTAACACCACTTCCCACTCAACCCTCCTGCCCCACTTTTTTTTCCCCCCACAGCTTCTTACTCAGCTGCCCTGTAGCTTCTTTCAGGAATATTCACAAGCATGCCAGAATCAAAATAACATATCTACTACTTGTTGTATTCATCTAGTTTGTACTTTTAATCTGTCAGCCACAGAGGCTGATTGGATACTCAGAAAACCAAGAGACCATGTCATGTTCAGAACTGCCCCACGAAGCATCTTGCATTTGCTTTTCAAAGGCTAATGAACATATTTGGTCTTTTACAAGGTGCCAAACACGTCATATCTATACCCCAAATTAAAAACAAGCAAACAAATCTATCCTATCACTTCCCACCTCTCTCTCAAAAAAAGAAAAAAATCAAATCTGATAATTCTAGCCCATCGATACCTTTCTGCTTTAAACCTTTCCTGATAAGAAATTTGTTGCAGCTCATCTGGAAGACTCAAAAATGGTATTTGTCCAGCCCCAGAGAAGAAGGTATTGCACAGCCAAGACTCTTACAGACAACAAGGGAAAAAGTTCCCCCTGTTTAACCACAGAGCGAGACGGTCTCAGCCAGAGCTGCACAGGGAAGGGGCAATCACCCTGATAGCAAATGTAATTAGTTATACTTCCTGCCAAAATTGGACAAGGTATAAGCAGATATAACAAACAAATTTGACATGATATATTACCACTGGTGTTCCTAAATATATAAAAGGGGTAGGGGATTGGCTTTTTGAAGGGTGGGAATAGGGCTTTACATATTTTGAGGGAAAAAACAAATCCTGATGTGCCTCCATCACTTCTCCATCCTGTTTCTTCATTAAAGTTTCTCCTCTCCTTTCTAGTTCCTATTTCCATCACAGTCAGAGTGACACAAAACATCCTTTTGTTGTTGCAGTCACTAAAATTAAACTTGGATCATGTCTTTCTTACGTCTTTTCTTCCCTCCTTGCCATTCAGAAGCTTCAAGCCATTTGCTTTCTGAACACATTTACAGTCCAAGTCCATTCCTCAACACCAGCTCATTTCCCTGCCTCTCCTCTTTCCACTGGCACGCCCCAAAATTCCTTCCCATCATATCACAGCTCCATTCCAAGTTGCCCCCATCTCCTGGTTATCACTCACACATCCCTTTTCCCTGGTCCCAACACTGATTTTTGTCACCTCTGCAAACTTTCTAGCACGGGCAATTTTCTGTTCTTTTGAACACATTTGACTGTTTTCCTTTCCATAAACCACCCTCTCCCTGTCAGCTCGCAAAGCTTCTCTATCTGCTCACTCCCAGGTTTGCTCCAGAGCAACACTGCCCCAAGAACATTTCACTTGACCAAACACCTCACACCCCTTTCACTCCTCCCTGTGTTCACCAAAACAAGACAAAACAATAACGTACTGCCACAACATCTGCAAAGAAATCCTCCCTTACCAAATTCCACTCTCAAGCTCCAGAGATACCAAAAAGAAATCTAGAAATGAGAATGGTTAACAAAAGCCTTGGAAAATAATTTATGTGAGAGCTACTCTATCCAACTGTCTTCAAGAAAATGACAGAACGGTTTGGGTTGGAAGGGACCCTAAAGATCATCTTGTTCCAACCTTCCACTAGACCAGGTTGCTCAGAACACCATTTAGCCTGGTCTTAATACCCAATTTAGATTTGATACTGAAGAAAAAGAGAATCATTTCCAGTTCCACAGCAAAAAAGTAACAGGAGGACAGCAATCCTCAATGGTCTCAGTGCTGGACCTAGAGATGATGTGGCTTCTCTGTTACATGGGAAAAAAAATACTTTAAAAGCCCAAAGAAAACACACAAAGAACTCCGCACCTTACATTCCAAAAGAAAAAAGAACTGAACTAGAACTGAATCCTTACTTTCTTTTTGCTTCTGCTAGAAAACAATATTAAAGCTTTCACTTACAGTCAGCCAAGTTTTATTGCTTCATTTGGGAGAAATATCACCTTCTGCTTATTTTATTACAATTTCCATTTTTAGTCAGACTTTTACTCAAAAATATGTTACAATGTTTAGACAAACTCACCAAGTCCCCAAATCATTTGACTTCTGAAAGGATAACCTTTCACTAGCAATATGCTCCCCATGGACCAAACCTGTGTCCTCCCCAACTGGTTGTTCCATTTCCTGCAGCACCTGACCTTGCCTTTAAAATACATGAATTGGAAAGAAATCTAGGCCAGGCAGAGGTACTTATGACTTTTTTTGATGGAAAGTTTAAAAATTACTTTACCCCAAGAAATAAGTCTTTAACTGGACCTGTCTTTGCCATTGCAGCAAACACTGAGCATATTGCTGTTCATCTACTGACAAATTACTCTCTGGGAGAATACAAATCATCCGTGCTGAGCTTCAGCAAGGTTCTGGAAGAGAGCTCTGTTTCAACTCACCAGAGACAAAAAGCCAGTCACAGAACAGGCTCCATCCCAGTGGAAAGGCTCCTTTGCTCATAAACACGAGTTTTAATCCCATTCATTAACAGCTGAACTGCACTCACCTTTACTGTGCTACATCTCCAGATTGCTCCCCTATCCATTACACTTTGTGCTCTGGGTATATTCCCTGTTTTATTAACTGTCTTTTAATTCAGTACATATTCCTACAGAGAAAGGGTGACTTTCCTGACTCTGTCAGGACATTTCACAAGATGAAGCACAGATAAATTTTTAAACAGCAAAAAAAAAGACAGGCACGGGTTGAAAACAAGAAACATGAGAAGGAATCCTGCTGCGTGTTTCTGTTGGGATGGGTTTGCAAAACGAAGTTTGCTATGACTGTCAAGCCTCCCACCACCTCAGTTCTTTGCCATGAATGAATACCACACACTAAAAACTGATGTTCCACAAACTGTACATCATTGCTGGAGACAGTGGAAATCACAGACACCCCTGGTATCTCCATTGTAACAGTGTATATATCATGCTTACTATAGATACCTGAAATCAATTATAGAATCTTAAATATTTGCAGCTTACAGCTCTCCAAAGTGTCTCAGAAGGCAAATGTTGATGCCCAGGAGTCATTACTCCCACACTGCAGTAGCCTCAGCCTCTCTGCTCTGTTCTTTACTATCTGCTCAGATCAATTCTGCAACAAAAACACAGCAATTCAGTTAAAACAGGGGCTTAAGCAAAGATAAAAAGTCTATATGAAGACTCAAGACCACTGTCCTGTTACACAGGTACAAAAAATTTCCATTTTTTTCATATAAATACTCACATACCCCACAATGTGGCACTATGGGAAGTTCTGCCCTCCACAAAGCCCTGCTGAAGAGGCAGCAGACAGAATCCCACACTGCTCTCACCATGTGCTGAAACAGGGCCAATGTGAATTACGAGCTATTGTGGGAGATGGATCAGAAACAGCCTCAATTACACCTAACGACTGAGGAGATTGTTCCATTTACCTTTCTCCTGGAAGGCTGTGCCAGTCTGACAGAGCAAACGGCACGTGGTGTCTTTCTGTACATCCCTGGCAACCTCCAGACAAATAGGGAGTCCCCCCTCACCCCAGCAAGGCTGGCACCAGAAGTTTGCCACATGAAGTTAGACTATCTCCACCCTTTCAAAAACACCCACTGTTCACTGCCAGAGTATCCCTTTCCTGCACAAACACATTTTCTGTTTAAGTAACTGAGTCAGAAAGGTGACTATTTCTCCACTTTCTAATAGCTTTTAAGTAGTTCTAAATGTTCATTTCCCTGATAAAAGATTTATTTTCCCTCTCTCCTGCTTCATGTTACCCTTTCAAGTCACATTACCTCAGCTCCAGCACTTTTCACAGGTTCCTGCACTGCAACTGGGCTGGCACATCCTGGTTTTGGTTTGCCTTCTTGGTGGTCCTTGAACCTCTTTCCTCACTCATTCCAAACACCTTCTCAAAACAGCTGCCTGCTCTGTGAGTGCAGGTGGGGTAGAACACAAAACACCTTTTTAAAGCAGCTACCTTATTTTCAGACACAAATATGAGCACCAGCAAGATGAGACTCAACAGAACAACCTAAAAGCTTTTACCAAAAAACCCGGGAGATTTTGTTTCTCTCAGAACAAAAGCTCAACAAACACAAATCGTAATAGAAAGGAAGCGCAACTAAGAGCATTCCTAACAAAAATGATGCAGCATGTCCTAAATACTCGAGCGTTTTAACTAAATACAGCAGAAGTACAAAGAAATGCCTAAAGATGGCTCAATAAGGAGGCATTCAGAGCAGAAAGAGCATTACCAGTTTGTTCAGGGTAGGCTTGCTAGTCCAAAGCACTGTATTTTTTTTGTTCTTGTGTTTAAAACCAGACTGCAGACAGCGAGCACTTGTGCTCAGACACAGAAGTAGGGGAGGACACTTCATCAGTGACTCAGAGGCTGGACCTCTGCAGCCTCTCAGGGTGAGCAGAGAAACCTGCCTTCCTTGCAGAGTTTCTGGCTTTAAATGACCCACACAACTCTCATCCTCTGGCATAAATTCCTGGGGTTTATTTCTTCACATAAATAGTACTTTATTTTGCCTGTGGTGCTTTATCCTTTTCCCCTACCCCAGTACCTGCTTCATCAGCGCTCCGGAAGCAGCTCTGGCTGTGGTGGGATGCCCAGCTTCCAAAAAGAGCATGGTGAGGTCCAGCATCCACAGCACCATCCATGCCTCACCTGGCAATCATTGCCTCATTTCACACCACACCCTCCCACTTAATTTACTCCACATGGTCCTGGGACAAAGAACAGAAAAGCTGGAGTGCTATCTCACTAAAAAAAATCAACACTTTCAGAGTTTAGGCAAAGAGCTGGAGTGACATGTGGAAGGACGCAGAACACAGAGAGCAATGCTGCACAAACAGCACAGAGAGTTTTGGCCATGAATTCTGATGCCATCATATCACGGAACTCAAGCACAATGAGGCATGACAACCCATACACAGCTTCTCAATTTTTCTGGCTTACAAGCAAACCACACAAGCTCTCACCCCTAGGCAGCTCCAGCAGCATTCCCAATCCTCAAGCCACACTGGTAACACCGGAGCCTGTGAACTGCTGCCAGGACAAGACAAATTTTCTTTCTCTGTGGCGTTAACAAACCACAGAGCAGCTCTGTTTTATGAAACCAATGCTTTTTCCTCACCACGCCGAAACAAAACCTCTGAGTTTCAATAAAGTTCCTGAAAACTGACAACCCAGACAGATGCTTTTTGAACGCACTTCAGGGCAGTCCATCAGGACAGTTTCCCTCACCTACAAAAATGCCCCAAGAAGTTCCCAGAACTGCCTCTGCATCAGGCAGCTCCAGCAGACAGGTGTCTGTCTTCCCCCACCTCCAGCCCATCAATCCCAGCACAGCACACCCCATTAAAGCACAGCATACACCTCTAATGGAGAATGAAGAACTTACCTCCCTGAACAACAGCCTCGAGGCATTTCCATCACCTCTTTAATCTGCAACAGCTTCCCTGTTGCTCAGCTTTCAGAATCTCTTTTGGTTAAAGTGTGGGGGTGCCAGCAGCGTTGCAGGGCAGGGAAGCAGAGCAGGCACAGGTACTCAAGGTGTCAGTGCAGCACTGACAACTCAGGATAATTTATTTTTTTGGTCTTTTCTCACTCTTTGCTTCCAGCCTGCACACCCCGATGAGCTCAGTTGCCTTGGACACCTGGATGAAACTGTTCACACCACAGCACACCTTCCACCACGACCCCCCTGCCAAGAGAACAGGGGCACCAAAAGCTTCCCAAGTGTCAGCACCACCTGGGTTTTCCACTCCCCAAGCCCACTCTCACACCGCTCCACCTCTGTGCTGTTATTCAGCACTGAGCTTGGCACAGGGTTCCTGCAGTGCCTGGCACGTTCCACCCGCTCCAGCTCAGGCTCCTGACTGTTCTCCTCCACTACCAGCCCCTGGGGGAGTCAATGCTGTGCCCAAACACAAAAGGACCAGGAGTCCAAAACAGGCATGAGTGCTCTGATCGTCTGTGCGAGGACACCCAAGAATACTGGACAGGGAATAAAAAAAATTTAAAAAAACCCAACACAATTTATGCTGAAACGCAAAGAGACCCACAGGAATCCCCACTTGTTACTCACAGACCCTGGAAGTTTTGTGCCACCAAAGGCAGCTCAGAGCAGCCCGGGTGCCTCCACCAGAGCAGCGTCAGCAAACACGCGGCGGCGCGATCCTTATCGGCACGGCTTTCTAGTCAGGAGACGTCCCTAGAAAGCACTCACTACAAATACAGTTTTCCTGAATATCATTACTGATCCAGAAGTAATGAAATAGCAGATAATATGGCCCCAGGGTACAAATCAGCCACCTACCCTAATGCACACAGATGGAGACGAACAGCTCTTTTGGTCTTCCATTACCAGAGTGAAATGGGATCTCTGAAACACCATTGTGGTATAGTAGAAGAGGAAAAAAAAAGTTTACTAATGAGTGGTGTTTCCTTCTGATTCTTCATAAAATGCTTTTAAACACCGTAATCTGACAAAGATTCTGTTCTCATGTATGAAGATGAGTAGGCACAGCCTCCCCTCACAGAGCCAAGACAGAAAAGCAGAGTGTACAGTACTCTGCTCTTCCCTGGTGTTGCAGAAAAGGCTTTGCAGAGAACAGCATCTAAATACTTTTTGTAAAAATCAACAATGAAACTTCAGTCCCATCAAAGCAAGCAGCAGAACAGCCACGACTTACAGCAGGACCGTGTTTCTCTTGTTGATGTTCGCAGCAGCTAAAGCAGCAACTTCCACAATGCTCTGAAACCAGCCCTGCAATATCCAAGGTACAGGCAGGCACAGACTCTTTCTGCTTTCGTCCTCCAGGAAATTTAGCACTTAACACCACGAGCTACTCCCGCAAAGACACCGTGTTATTATTATGCATTCTGAGCTGGTGCCATCCCCACGAACCAGCCCAGCCCACGCACAGCTCCTCTCACACCTCGCACAGCCCAGCACACCCACACCCACCTTCTTTGAGAAGCATCCCCATACTCGAGCATGCCACTTTAATGCCATCTCTTCCACTTTTGATCTGGCAATGCTTAAATTCCACTGGGATCTTTTCAGAAGCTAAAGAGTTCACCGCTTCTTTTTAATCAGTTTCTTTAAAGTCTGAAGATTTTAGGACACCAGAGGAACAGCTGAGCGACACACCTGCAGGACATAAGGCGCTAACAGCAGCAGCCCTCAGTGCCCACATCCTCTCCCATGCACTTTCAGTGGTACCCAGCTCTAACAGGTAAGAGTTATCCCGCGCACACAACAAAAATCAGCCCCTGCGTAACTGCTTCCAAAAATTACATTCTCAGGAGATCAATTCCTTAGGCTGATTTTCTGTTTTCACTCGATGAATTAACCAAGACGTTTCAATTATACAAAAGAGCTGGAGGCAGCGGTCAGCAAATACTTTTTATGACCCTCATCTATTCTTTTAAAAGCCTTCTCCAGGAACGCTCAGGCTGGAACAGGAGTGGGAGGGAGGAGGAAGGAAGGAACATGACTACAGAGTGCTCATCGTATCTTCACACAAACAAAGTCCACGCTCTCTACGGTTTGACCTTGAGTGACTAACACCACACAAAACAAACACAAAGGACGAGCACAAATTAAGAAGGAGCGCTCCAAGTAATGAAGGGCTGATGGAGGAGCGTGTCGGTGTGCGCTGTGCAGAACCGCGGTGTGCCGGACGGGAGAGCACAGCGGGACTGACTGACTGCCCGCCGTGCTGGGGCGGGTTTGGGGACAGCCCGAGCGGGACCGGGACTGAGACCGGGGCAGTGCTGCGGGCCGAGAGGAGCGGGGGATGCGGGAGGGGG